>CAIGQZ010032280.1:106706-143791 GCA_903798205.1 Danio tinwini | reverse complement strand
ATATGGTTGTTTAATCCCAATTTTAACAATGCAGAAAGATTAAGGTAATATTAAGGTAATAAACTAAACAATTAAAACTGGGGAAAAAACTTTTCAAGATTTTCTGTGAATGTAATTCAACAAAAATGCATATTCTAACTGAGGAAAGAGTTAGGACACCATACCCCTAATAGCTAGTGTTACCACCTTTGTCTGAAATAACTAGTGAGACGTTTCTTGTAGCCATCTGCCAGTCTCTGACATTGGTCTGAGGAAAGTGTAGCCCACTCTACAATGCAGAATTCTTTTAGCTGTGAGATATTTAAGGGGTTTCTTGCATGTACAGCTTGTTTCAAGTCACCCCACAGCATCTCAATAGGATTAGGATCTGGGCTTTGACTTGGCCATTCCAGGACTGTCCATTTTTTAGTTTTCAGCCAGTCCTTGGTTGATTTCCTGGTATGTTTTGTGTCATTGTCATGTTGCATGGTCCAGTTTTGTTTCTACTGTAATTTTTGGGCAGATGGTCTCAAATGTTTTCAAGCACCCTCTCATACACTATAGAATTCATGGTGGATTCCATGATAGTGAGCTGACCAGGTCCTGCTGCAACAAAGCAGGATCTCTGTGCTTCACAGTTGGTATTTGTGTTTTTCCTGGAATGGTGTCTTTGGTTTATGCCAAACATGTTGTCTGTTCTGGTGTCCAAATAATTACATTTTAGACTCATCTGTCCAAATAATATTATTCCAGAAGTCCTGTTTTTTTGTCAATATTCTCTCTGACAAACTTCAATCTGGCCTTGATGTTTTTCTTAGAAAGTAAAGTTTTCCTCCTTGCACACCTCTCATGCAAGTTAAACTTGTAGAAGTATGCACTTTCACGTCAACAGCAGACATTTTAGGGTTTTTGGAGACCACTTTTAGCATCTTGCAGTCTGCTCTCAGGGTAAACCTGCCGGGACGACCAGACCTGGGTATGTTGGCAGTTGTTTGGAAAGCCCTCCACTTACAGATTATTTTTACAGACAGTGGAATGACTCATTTCAAAATTTTTTGTGATTTTTCTAAAACCCTTACCAGACTCGTAGGCTGCTACAATTTTTTTATGAAGGCCTCAGACAGCTTCTTTGCACTCGCATGGAGCTCACTCTTACTTAAACAGTCAGGAGCACACCAAAATAAATTTCAGAGGTTTAAAAAGAGCAAGCCTCATTCAAAATGCTGAGTAATGATTTACTATTCAATTCAATTCACCTTTATTTGTATGGTGCTTTTACAATGTAGATTGTGTCAAAGCAGCTTCACATAGAAGAACCACTTTGGTAAACCACATCCATCATAGGAAGAACAATTACTATGGAAGTCAAAAGCTGCATTTCTATCTACCTATTTTTATGCGCATTATGCACCAAGATGCACATAAACTGAGATGAAAAGACTTTTATCAAACAAATTCCAGCATGCGCATTAAAAAGGTCATGTGATTTTGTTTTAAGAGATGTGATGATAAAAATGTCTGTGAATGGACAAACCAGCAGGCTGTCTGCATTGTAAAACATCTGAAATGTTGTGGTCATTCTAAAATGCCTTAACCATTTCAGTATTAGTGTTATTATATTATTAATTACCTCCAGAACTGTCAAGAGCATCTGTGCTCTGCGTCTCATATCTTTAAACACCACCACGCGTTCATTGTGCATCGCATCGTCTTCTGAGGCGCAAGTTATTTATTAAATAAGTAGGTAACACTTTACTATAACAGTACATGAATAATGATGTATTTATATGCAAACTAAACATTATTATAAACGAATGACAAGTTAATGCATGTGATAATAATGAACTAACTAACAACATAAGTCACATGAGTTCATGTGTAAATAACAGCTACCTTAATTACTTGTTAGTACATGATTGTTAATTAATGTAGTAATTACCACATTAGCTTATGCTTAATTTAACCATCATGAACTCATGATATAGTAATGAATAGTTATATCGTGACTTTACTTGGATGGGGCACATCATAATTAACCCATTCTTAACTACTCATGTCTAGTGTGTATACACTGAATAACAATAGAAAAGTGTTCTGTCAACATCAACATGAACAGTTTAAATACAGGAGTTCATTAGTTAAGGATGGGTTAATGGTGATGTGCCCCTCCAAGTAAAGTCATGACATATTTATACATTAACAGCTCATGAGTTCATGTTGGTTACATTTAGCTTAAACTTAAATGTTAATTAATAAATTAATTAGAAACATGTACTAACAAGAAATTAAAGTAGCCATTATTCACACATGAACTCTTGTGACACATGTTGTAGTAGTTCATGATTAGCACATATATTAACTCATCATTAATACATAAAAAAGTAATATTCAGTTTACATATTAATACATCATTATTCATGTACTATTATTGTAAAGTGTTACCAATAAGTAAACGATTGACACAGCTTCTCCTACCACAGCAAATCCCATTTTCACTCTTGATATTTAGCGCTAGTTAATCAGGAAGTGACTTTTTTGTTTGTTTCAACTCATTAGATGGAAAGGCTGCTTCATTTGCAAGTCTTTTATGCGTTATTCCTGTTTTGCGCATGAAGTTAATTTGCATTTTTGGATGGAACAGACAGGTTTCCAGCTTTCTTCAAAATATCTTGTGTTTGGCAGAAACTCAAACAAGTTTGGAAAAAGTCAAGGGTGAGTTAAGGACGTAATAATTACAATTTTTTCTTTAAGCCATTTTGGATCTATTATCTAGTCATGATTATCATATTGGTATGAGGCGCAAAGAGGATGTGACGGTGTGAAATTAAATTAGCAAATTAAGCCTTCAGCAAAAAGCAGTTTTGACATTGCCTCTAGTTTGCCTATGTACTTAAACAGGTAACATGATGTGCAATTAGTCAAATTCCTCTGGAGATTACAGACAGACAAACTGAACTAAATATGCATGTTTCTTCTCACCGCCGAACGCCCTGAGTGGCTCATTGTAAATCTTTCAGCTTTCTCTCCGTCAGTCTGTCTGCCTTCTTCTCATGCCCCCTCTGTGTTATTTCAAAAGGTCAGGAACATAAATCGCCAGCCAAGTTCAATTACAGTCACAGGCGAAATTGTCAGTTGATGAGTGTTTGTGGGTCTGTGTTTGCGTCTCAAGTTACGGAAAGAAAAGGTTAGGCTAAAGAATTACCCTTCCTCTGACTGAACCAGAGCCAGTGGCCTTTTCCACGACTGACCCTTAGTTGAGCATTCAGCTGGCAGCGAGTGCCCATGAGCTCATTCCAATTAGAGTGACATAGTAAAAAGCCTCTTATTGTCTGTGTGTAGCTAATGCATTTGATCTCACCACCTAACCGACCTTTCAGAGCAATCTCAGATCACTCACTCACCACTGGCAATTGAGGAACTACTTACTGTCAGTACTTCAATCCAGATCTAGATAGTAATGCAACAGAATCCTCGCTATCCAACCCAGCAAGTCTAATGTGATTTAATTTAATTCTCTTCTAAAATGCTTTTAATGTTGTATTATGGCTTGGTTTCTTGTCCAAAAGCTCTGGATTAAGTTTAAAGTGATTGTTCTTGGGACAAGGCTAGATGGTTACACTTGCCAGATTCCAGCTGGTAGCCTAGTAGTCTGGTTTACAAAGACAATAAATCAAAACGTGTTATATTTAGTTGTCCCTCAAAAGCATGCTTGAAATCAGGCCCAGCTACAAAGGGGGGTTTGAGCCACCTATTTATGAGTTTAGCCCACACAAGTCTATTAGAACTAGGCCGTTTGGCGATCTCAAAGATGACGTTTTTGTGAATCATTGAGGTTTAAATCATTTGTAGCTTAATCATTTCTTTTTTTTTCCTAATTCAGCAAATTTAACTTCAGGTTGAGTGTGCGCCACAAAGGTGAGTGGGCTTGACAAACCACCTGTAGGACACCCTCTCTTCTCCATATGCACCAGACACTTTCTTCTCAACACTCCATGTCTCTGGAAAAAACATTGTTCAATTCATTCATTCATTTTCCTTCAGTTTAGTCTCTATTTCAGAGGCCGCCACAGCGGAATGAACCACCAACTATTCCAGTATATTGTATGTATTATGCAGCGGATGCCCTTCCAGCCGCAACCCAGTACTGGGAAACACACATACTCATATACACACCAACACTAATGCACTATGGACAATTTAGCTTACCTAATTTACCTATAGCACATGTATTTGGACTGTAGGATTGTTCAATTCTTAGGCCCCATTTACACTAATACATTTTAGTTTTAAAACGCATCATTTTTGCTACGGTTACACCCTCCCTCCATACTACCCCAGTGTTTTCGAGCCCCAAAAATGGAGCATTTTGCAAACGCTGAAGAGGCCATTTTTGTTTTAAAATGCTGCAGCTCCGTGTCAGTGTAGATAGGAGAAAACGGAGACATCTGATTGGGGCTTTTTCTCAATATTAAGTACACAAAGTTCTTGCATTCTTTCCTTGTGAGTTCAGACTTTGCAAGTTTGATATGGAAAACCAATTCTCAAGGACATGTCAGGTAAATCTTCAAAAGGAACAGTGTACTTTTATAATGTCATTAGCATCTTAACAATACAATGAGAACATATAAAGAACTGGCTATTTTCATTTTGATATTAAGAGCTTAAAAGACTCCAAAAATGTTAAGCCATCGTGTAGCTACATATTTATACGACCATCATCTTTACTTTATGCATGTTTATAACAGTACAAAGCCTATAACATACAGTGCATTCAGAAAGTATTCATAGCGCTACACTTTTTCCACATTTATTTGTCACAGCCTTATTCCAAAATGGATTAAATTAATTTATTTTCTCAAAATTCTACACACAATAAACCATATTGACAATGTGAAAAAAAAATTGTTGCAAATGTATTAAAAAAAAAACCCTGAAAAATCCCATGTACATAAGTATTCACAGCCTTTGCCGTGAAGCTCTAAATTGAGCTCAGGTACATTCTGTTTCCACTGATCATTCTTGAGATGTTTCAGCAGCTTAATTGGAGTTCATCTGTGGTAAATTCCGTTGATTGGACATGATTTGAAAAGGCATACACCTGTCTATATAAGGTCCCAGGGTGTACAGTGCATGTCAAAGCACAAACCAAGCATGAAGACAAATGATTTGTCTGTAGACCTCTGAGACAGGATTGTCTCGAGGCACAAGGCTGGGGAAGGTTACAGAAAATTTTCTGCTGCTCTAAAAATTCTAATGAGCAAAGTGGCCTCCATCATCCGTAAGTGGAAGATGTTTGGAACCGCCAGAACTCTTCCAAGAGCTGGCCGGCCATCTAAACCGAGTGATAGGGGGAGAAGGGCCTTAGTCAGGGAGGTGATCAATAACCTGATGGTCACTCTGTCTGAGCTCCAGCATTCTTCTGTGGAGAGAGGAGAACCTTACAGAAGAACAACCATGTGTGTAGCAATCCACCAATCAGACCTGTATGGTAGAGTGGCCAGACGGAAGCCATCTGCCTTGAATTTGCCAAAAGGCATCTGAAGAACTCTCAGACCATAAGAAACAAAATTCTCTGGTCTGATGAGACTAAAATTGAACTCTTTGGAGTGAATGCCAGGCGTTACGTTTGGAGAAAACCAGGCACCGCTCATCACCAGGCTAATACCATCCCTACAGTGAAGCACGGGGGTGGCAGCATCATGCTGTGGGGATGTTTTTAAGCAGCAGGAACTGGAAGACTAGTCAGGATAGAGGGAAAGATGAATGCAGTAATGTACAGAGACATCCTGAATGAAAACTGTCAGGGTTCTGCCACTCCGGTCTTGTAAATTCTTGTTTTGGTGGCAGAGTCCGGACACTAGCTCTGTCCTGTCATGCCCTGTTGTGCTCGGCTCGAGTTTTCTTGGGTCGGGCACTTGTGTTCTGTCATTGTGTGCGTCTCTGTGTGCGCGCCTTCATGAGTGTGTGCAGACCGTGCGCAATCCCGTTTGATGCGGATGCGCGTGGTCTGCAAGTGCTTGTGACGTGCGCGCTCTCGTACTCGCGCTGTTTCATTCTCAGCGTCTCAGTCTGGTTGGTTTTGGTTTCGGTTGGCGCTGAGATGAAACATGCACGTTGCTTATGTGTGAGCTCACGGTAAGATGTTTTCATCTATCGTGTGCTCGTGTCTCATGTTTAGTCTTCTGTTGGTGTTGTGTTTAGCACGTGGTGCTTGTTTACATGCACTGCGTGCTTGTGTTGTCATGAGTTAATGAGTTCTCTCATTGGCTGCGTGTTCTAGTTTTATGTGAGCACATGGCTTGTCTTTGTGTCATGTGCTCTCCTGTCTATTGTCTAGCCCTACCCTCCTTGTTAACCTATTATTAGTTTATCATGTTCACCTGTTTGTGTTAATTTACTTCTGCTTAAAATCTCCTCATGTCTGCTGTCCTGTGCCAGTTCGTCGTCGATTCTCCTTGTCATGCCATGTGTAGCCTTGTCCTGTCCTGATCCCTGCCAGCCTGCCCTGTGAAGTTTATTTGTATGTTTTGTTAAGTTTTTCCCCCTCGGGGTAGTTTATTTTGCTGTTTGTTTTATTTTATAACTAATAAATACCCATCTTTTCCTGCATTTGAGTCCTCGCTCCTTTTCCCAACCCACAACCTTGACAAAAACCTGCTCGAGGGTGCTCTTGACCTCAGACTGGGGGGACGGTTCATCTTCCAGCAGGACAATGACCCAAAGCACACCACCAAAATATCAATGGAGTGGCTTCACAACAACTCGATGAATGCCCTTGAGTGGCCCAGCCAGAGCCCAGACCTAAATCCTGTTAAACATCTCTGCAGAAATCTGAAAATGGCTGTACACTGTCGCTTCCCATCCAACCTGATAGAGCTTAAGAGGTATTGCAAAGAGGAATGGGCAATTCCGAAAGACAGGTGTGCCAAGCTTGTGGCATCATATTCAAAATGACTTGAGGCTGTAATTGCTGCCAAAGGCTGTGAATACTTATGTACATGTGATTGTTCAGGTTTTTTATTTTTAATAAATTTGTAAACATTCCAAAAAATATTGTTTTACATTGTCATTATGGGGTACTGTGTGTAGAATGTTGAGGAAATAAATGAATTTAGTCCATTTTGGAATAAGGCTGTAACAAAAAATGTGGAAAAAGTGAAGCTTTTCTGAATGCACTGTTACTGCCTACTTTCATTTTCATTGAAAAATAGGAAACATACCCTATCTCTTTTGCTGAATATCTTTTTTTAGTAATCAATAATGGTAATCAATATTACAGTAAGTTTATACAATAAAGAAAATCAAGGCAAGCAATCCGTCAAATGTGCAGAAACAGTGTACGTGGTTACATAAATTAATATATTAACTTATCTTTACACTCAGCCAAAGCACAAGAACAAGTAACAGATTCAAAAGACCAACGAGTTGTTAGATAGAGACAAGATTAATTAAATATCATGTTTAACAACTACAGTGAGAGGAAATCCAGCTGTAGAACCTTGATAAACTGTCCGACCTGCGCTGCTATCATCTGGGGAAGTGTGCTCAAAGCACCTGCTTACTGTCTGGGGCTCAGATGTCTGCATACGCTGCAGCGCATGACAGAGTGTGTGTGTGTGGTCACATGATATGCATTTTCAGTGGTGTAGTGTGGATGGAGAGCTTTTCAAAAATGCTTGGAGAAACGCCAGTGTGAACATGAATCGTTTTCATTCTAAAACGCTGTTTTAAAACCAAAACATATTAGCGTAAACCTTAATGTGCTTCACGGAGGTCAGTGGGCTTGACAAACCACCTATAGGACACACTCTTTTCCTCTCCGTATGCACCAGACAGCTTCTTATAAACACCGTATTTTTCTTGGAAAACACACAGGTGAGTGGGCTTGACAAATCACCTGTAGCACACATAATAGTAACTTAGACTTGTCATAGAATTGAAAAACTGCTGCTCTCTGATTATTTTAAGTGTTTCTTTTATCCTCGCTTGTAAGTCAACTTCAGAAAGTCAACATTCAGAAAGTCACAGTTAATGGTTTATTAATAACAAGAACTGTACCTTACAATGTAGTGTTACCGAATTATCTACTAATATGCTGAGGCATCCGTTTTCAAGTAACAGTTTATTTTTTTTAATACATCACCAGAAAGTTGAACTATTTCAAAGTAGACACAAAATCCCTCATCCCACACTCGTTCCCACTGTTATTTGGCCTATTTGTCAGTTTCTCTCCTCCTCCTGTAATATTTCTGTTTATATGAGTGAGTGGGTGGATATCTTTAAATTATTTAGTGAGAGTAACCGGAGGCCACATACAGGATGAGATCTTTCTGTATTCATCCTCTCAATGGGCTCGACTGAATAATGCATATCTGAGAGTCATAGGAAAGTAGAAAGTGGATGAGACTGTTTGACATAAACACAATACAGCCACGGGGATGTTACAGTTGAGCAATAATGTTATTATGATGTCAAACTCAAAGGGTGGGGGAGGGTGCTCAAATTTGAGGCCTTTGTATTCTTTTCTTTGCCTTCTTTTAGGTTAGCGCAGGCTTTGTCTCAGCAGGAGCTACAGATATCCGACTCCTGTCAGCACGAGAGTAAAACAAATTTACAGATACAATTATTCCCAATTTGTGTTATTGTAAAGGTCATGTGACATGTTTCATTACAGATTCAGCTATACATTTGTCATCTGAGACATTGCTTTTACAGTATGTTATGTTAGCAACACGGTGGCTCAGTGGTTAGCACTGTCGCCTCACAGATAGAAGGTCGCTGATTCGAGTCCCGGCTGTGTCAGTTAGCATTTCTGTGTGGAGTTTGCATGTTCTCCTCGTGTTCGAGTGGGTGTCCCCCACAGTCCAAAGACATGTGCTATAGATATAGATAAATTGAATAAGCTAAATTGGCTGTAGTGTGTGTGTGCATGTGAGAGTGTATTGGTGCCTCCAAGTATTGGGTTGCAGCTGGAGAAGCATCCGCTGGATAAGTTGGTGGTTCATTCCACTGTGGCAACCCCTGATGAATTAAGGGACTAAGCCGAAGGAAAATGAATGAATGAATGAATGAATGAATGAATGAATGAATAAATGAATGAATGAGTATGTTGTAATTTAATACTCTGTGGATGCCATTTCACAATGTCTCTGTTGTGTTTCTTTGCTGTTTTGTTTCTTTTTCTTTTGTTTTTAACCTCCCTTATGAAAAATTAGGCATGCTTAAATGCAATTTATAGATAGTTTACCCAAAACTGACAATTCTGTCATCATTTGACATTAAATCAACCTTTACTTTTCAAAAACTTGTTTGCCTTTCCAGTAACACTTTGCTTAACGGGGGGTTAATACACTCTCAGAAATAAAAGTACATGAGCTGTCACTGGGGCAGTACCTTTTCAAAAAGTACATACTTGTACCCAAATAGTCTACAGTGGTACCTAAAAGATGCATATTAGTACCCAAATGTACCTAAAAAGCACCTTCAAGGTACTATTATGAACCCTTCAGGTACAAATATGTACTTTTTGAAAACGTACTGCCCCAGTAACAGCTGATGTACCTTTATTTCTGAGAGTGTAGGAAACTTTTATAATCATAAGAGGCATGCTTATAACATTTATCATTAAGTGTAATTCACTCAGTTATGACACTTTAAATGTAAAGATGACAATTATGACAACTTGACATGATTTTAAAGGTTTCATGACAGTCTTATGAACACCCCATTTAAGGGTGTAGATTTGGTGGGGACATACATCCCTAGAGCGCATGCATGGAGCTGCACAAATTCAGTTTTGCACTTTTAAAAACATGAATTAAGTACTATAAAATAAACACTTAATAATACAAATAACAATCATGTCCCATGCTGCAAAAGTCAACTTACATGATTTTACTGCAGTCAGGCTTGAGGTTTGAATGTAGAGAAATTTACAGAGGTGTGTGTTGCAATTTAACTGTTTTATCCTAATTATTGTTTTTCATAATCATGGAGGCCATTTCGATTTTAATTTCGATTAATTGCACAGCCTTGCTTAATAGTGTTACGGTGAACTCGTAGCCAACTTTACTTTGTGCACGTGTAGGTTAGGGTTGATGGAGCATTTTGTTATTTTGAAGTCAATGAATAAATTGGTAGGGACATTTCAGTAATTGGTGGACATTGGTGACACGTCCTCTCAATCCATGGCAATTCTACGCCCTTGTCCCCATTCAAGTAAAGTATTTTTCTTACTATGGAAGTTAATGGTGACCAGTTTCTAACATTCTTTAAAATATATTATTTTGTGTTCAACAGAAAAAAACAACAACATGAAGGTATGGGACCACTTGAGGGTGAGTAAAAAGTGCGTAAATTTTTTATTTTAGGATCAACTATCCCTTTAAATGTGTAATTTTGTTGTGCATTGTTGTAATTTTGTTGTTTTAAAGAGAGAACACTTTGATGACTGCTTTTAAACACATGTTGACAATACTAAAACAGATGTAAAAAAGGGGAATTTTAAAGACATTAAAATAGTTATGAGAGTAAATGAATTACAGTCCCACTGAAAGTCCCAACTGCATTAAATGTAAATTTTAAATACAGTGTAATACATTTGAATAATAAAATAAAATTAAAATTCTATACAATTACAATTAATATGCATTTATGACTACAAAAGCTGTTAACTGAAAATAAAGTATATTTTTGTGCACATAAATAGCTTGTTGGTAAATAAACCAGTACTCTGATCACATTTAAAAGATGATAGAAGCATTTATAGAAGTATAAATATGTGGTAGAGTCAAAATATCACTTAAGTTTAATTGCATTTGCAATAAATTTAAACTGTGATACATTTTAAATAAATTACTATTAATATGTCTTTAGGTGTTCAAAAACACTACATTTAATTGACATTTGAGTTCTTGTAAACTAAATTATTTTTATGAGTACACTTTATAAAAGAATACAAAAACAACTGCACATCTTTTTCACAAAGGCTCTTTCAAAGCTCAAGGTTAAGCTAAAGGTTATGCTTAGTTTGAAGCTTTGGACAAAGGAGATTTAATTTAATGCCCAATTTAAAGTTTCTGATCTCATTTTCTCTACAAAACAGAACCAAGACAACCAAAGCCTTTGTTGCCGCATGAGATTAATGGATCATAAGTTGGAGACGAGTGTGCATGCAAACAGCCAAGGACAATCGGTCAACAAGAAACATTCCATCAAGTTTACAATTCTCCGGTCAACTTCAAAACCTACGATTTATGTTTTTTTGGCTCTCAAAAGACACATTTTCCCTATTATCTGGATACTGTAGTATGGTGTCCATCGGCTTTTTTATGGGCCTTTTTTTCTTCACACCTCCAAGTTATGTCTGATCTAATAGCATCTAGCTCCCATAAATCTGTAGCGCATCGAGATTCATTGTTGTAGGCAAAATAGACCTCCTATCGCTCACAGCCCAAATGGCTCTCACCTCAAACCCAGAGACTCATCAGTACCAACCTATGTAATAAGTTGTGTTGCCGTCAGTCTCATTTTACTCTCCAGATGAGTTTCTTCATTCTTTTCGGTTTAGATCCGTTCCTCCTTGTCCCTTGTGGACCATCCATCTTTTGGTGTCTGTCTCACATGCAGCCTCTGAAGGAAGAGAAACAAGGCTATCAGAGCAGGCCTGTGCAGAGTGTTGTGTTCACGTCATTATCACAGTGCATAAAGCTGTTGAATAATTCATATTTGTCATGTTTATTCATGTTTATTCTGTATGTTGCTCCCAACTGACAATTCTTTCTACCAATCTGTACCTCTTTCTTTCTTTCTTTCTTTCTTTCTTTCTTTCTTTCTTTAATTGCTTGATATAATCATTTCCATGTTATGTTTAACTGCGCAAAGACATTTTTCATTCACTGTATTTCCTATTATATTTTTTATGGAGTAAGTTTTATTTCTGATAAAAACAGCAATGTGCAATTACCTGCCAAAGTAATCCAGTTAAGCATTTTAATTGCTTTTTGAATACTACACTACCTGACAAAAGTCATCGATCCCAGTTGTAAGAGCAACAAACAATAACTTGACTTCTAGTTGATCATTTGGAAAAATGGCAGAAGGTAGATTTTTCAGAGGAATCATCTGTTGAATTGAATCCCAAACATTACAAAGACCTATTGGAACCTGCATGGACCCAAGATTTTCACAGAAATTAGTCAAGTTTGGTGAAGGAAAAATCATGGTTTGGGGATACATTCAGTATGGGAGCATGTGAGAGATCTGCAGAGTGGATGGCAACATCAACAGCCTGAGGTATCAAGACATTTGTGCTGCCCATTACATTACAAACCACAGGAGAGGGCAAATTCTTCAGCAGAATAGCACTTCTCATACTTCAGCTTCCACTTCAAAGTTCCTAAAAGCAAACAAGGTCAAGGTGCTCCAGGATTGGCCAGCCCAGTCACCAGAAATTAACATTATTGAGCATGTCTGGAGTAAGATGAAGGAGGAGGCACTAAAGATAACACCAAACAATCTTGATAAATTCTGGAAGTCCTGCAAGAATGCTTTCTTTGTTATTCCAGATGACTTTATTAATACTGGTTATTTGAGTCATTGCAGAGATGTATAGATGTAGTTGTCTAAACTTATGGGAATCATACACAATATATTTTTTCCACTACGCCATGACTTTATATTCTATACTGTACATTATTTCTGTGACAAGAGTTTTTTCTAAGAAAAGTCAGACCTTACTGTCCTAATTAAATAATTAAAAATCAAGACATGATCATATTTTTATTTTGGTAAAATAAGCGTAATCTAGTGGTCTTTGCCTTTCATATAAGCCATGTTGGAACTATGTGACATTGGCGTTATGTGACATTCATAAAAAGATTTAAAAATAATAAATCCTTATTTAATCTTTAGAGTTAATCCTCAAAGTCTTCTGAGACATGAATGCTTTATATGATAAAAAGCGTTTTTTTTTTAGGTTTGTTGAGGTTGTTGAACATTGTTGAAAATAGACAGTAGCTCAACCGCTTTTAATATCAAATCTGAATACTGTAAATATTGCTTGCTGAATCTGATTTTTTTTAATTCATTATATGGTTTAGTAGGATTGGACAATATTTGGCTAAGGTATAATTATTAAATATCTGGAACCTAAATGTAAAAAAAGATCTAAATATTGAGAATATCAACATTATAGTTCACATTAAGTTCTTAGAAATGCATATTTCTATCAAAAATCCATAGTTTTGATTTACAAAATATCTTCATTGACACATGATCATTGCTTGATGATTGTTGGCATTTAGAAAATCCGCCATTTTGACACATATAATGTGAATTGAGCTGTTGCCAATTGTATACATATGCAACATAGGACTGCTTTTGTAGTGCAGGGTCACATATGTGAATTAAAGCTAAAATTAACTATGTTCACGCAGAGCTACAGTATCATATCTCTTCAGAAGACCTCAGATATTAACCCTCTTGATTTATTTTTATTCCTGTATTGGTCTGCTTCTGAACATTTTGAATAAAAAAATTTAAGATTTTTTTTAAAGATTGCAAAAAAAAAACATAATTTGTGTTGCCAAGATGAATGAAAGTATTTTGGGTTTGGAACAACACTAGGTTGACTAAATCACATCAGGATTTAATTTAAAACTAACCTGTTATACTGTACATGACAAATGAGAATGTGTCTTTTTGTTATTTTTATTCTGCTTTTCAAAATAAAAATACTAAAATGTCATTCAGTGTAACATTTTATAATCATTTACAAAATACCATATATGGAAAAAAATGTAATCTAGTCCAAATATGTATTAAATATTTGGTAAATGCATATTGTAAATGTAAAGCTCAGTAAAATGTATTTTTAATATACAGTAGTTTCAACCTTTATATGCAAAAATATATTTTAAAATGTATCCCAGGTTAAGATTTTTTTTTATTAATGAATTATTAAATTAATTACATTTTGGGAATTTAATTCATTGATTTGCTTTCAAACACATTTTTTAAATACATTTCTGCATTAACAAAAAATGCATTTAAAAAATTTGTTTTTGACAAATGAGTTCCTTAAATATGAAATGCTTTATTATTAACAAATTGTTAACGAATTCTGAACCACAGTTTGTCAGTATCTCCACATACAATTTCACAACTGAAATAGTCTTCAAATCCACACAGACTAGAATAAAGCGTGTATAATTAACACAGCTGACCCTGTTCGATAGCGTCATCCTCTTCATAACATTTGCTTGTCATAATCCGAAACTGTAATTTTCTTTCAAGATGTTACTCAACTGCTGAACATTGAAACTATACTGAGTTAGTAAACTTGTGTTCTGTATGCATGTTGTTATTATGCCTAAAGTAAGAGTCACAATTATCTGTTCTATTGTTAAAGAGTTTACCTGTATGTAAAAATGACAAATGATTCTACCAAATGTCATGCTGTAATAGTGGTTGGTATTTTTGATGCAGATTATTTGTGGCTTGTTTGTCTTACTTTGCTCATCTACTTCATTCATTGCCTCCTTATCAAACACTGAGGATATGAGAGTCAGCTGTAAACAATGAACAGAACCTCTTTGACCACTATAGTACACTGTTGGCATCACAACAGCCTTAATCAAACGAGCATTGTTGATCAGTCCTAGGCTATAAAAACAACAACTGCCCCAACACATCCTTATTTTATTATTATTATTTTTTCCCAATGGTACTGCTTTCTTTTATTGTTAATTTTTCTGTTTTGAACTCAATTCTTCACCATCACAAGAAGTGTATTATTGATATACTAATAATAATATTATGCATTAGCATTAAATATATGTGTAATGTAATATTTATATATATTTTTTACATTAGTATACTGTACGTATTTTCTATTTATCTTTATTGTTAGTTCTTATTTCAGATGTAAATGCACAGTTTCTATTCTTTTATTAATATTATTTAGATAGATTTATTGCTTTCAAACACATTTATAAATACATTTCAGCATAAACCAAAAACTGAATAAAAGTATAAAGAATGTTTTTTCACTGTTTAAAATGCAAAAAAATATGTATTTTTAAGAATCAACCAGGTTTTACCCATTTGTCAATAAGTAAATTGTTTAAAATATTATTAACTTTAGTACGATCCCTTATTCTTATATTAATTATGTATGTCAATAAGTGTAGCTAAGAATGTGTGTGTAGTTTTACTTTTACATAAATGTGTTCTAAATTATGATAGAACGTGACAATTTATTCACACAAACGTTACTTGAACATCGAATTACACCTTACTTGCACTAAAAAGTTGAATGTAATGTGTTTATTCGATCCAGATTCATGACATCAGAAAGTGTGATCATATTTATGTGGCACAATTTTTATTTTTGTATGGTTTTATTTAAGTTTTACTGATTTTAATACACCATACAGTATATGGTTCCAGTTTCAGTCAGCAAAAACGTTTTCCCTATTTGTTCACAATTGTCATAGAGACTGTTCTGCATATTTTGCATGAGACATAAAGAGCCAGATTGCAGAGGAAGGTCACATCTGTTTCCTATGTATCAAAATACCAAATGGATTTGCAATCAAATTTTCCTCCTGCTGCAAGAGAAATTATGGTTCACAGAAGATGGATCAAAATGGGTCTTGTATTAGTAGAATGACATGTCTTGTATTTAATCTTTAAAATCAAATGAAGATTTCATTACTCAAAGACAATACTTAAGAATATATGCTTTCATATTTGAAGCATTAATATTTACACTGTAAAACATGCTGGGTTCAATATAAATGATTTGTATTGAGACAACATGAAGAAATTAAGATAACTTGTTAGTTTTTTTTTTTACAAATTTAGGTTGATTGAACATAAAACAATTAAGTTAACCCCTCAAAAAACTCAAGAATTGTGTTGTTTTAGCTCATTTAAATAAGTAGTTTGAACAAACAGGGCAACACGTTGGCTCAGTAGTTAGCACTGTCGCCTCACAGCATTAAGGTCTCTGGTTTGATTCCCGGCTGGGTTAGTTGGCATTTCTGAGTATGTTCTCTTCGTGTTTACGTGGGTTTCCTCTGGGTGCTCTGGTATCCCCTACAGTACAAAGACATGCAGTATAAGTGAATTGGGTACACAAAATTGGCCAGAGTGTATGGGTGTTTAACAGTACTCGGTTGTAGCTGGAAAGTCATCCACTGCATAAAACATATGCTGGAATAATTGTTGGTGGTTCATTGTGCTGTGGTGACCCCTGATAAATAAGGGACTAAGCCAAAGGAAAATGAATGAATGAACAAACAGCAAATGTCACCAACAATTAATTTGTGTCATTAGCTTGTTAACTGAATGGACGAATTCTTCAATACCAGTGTATTCATGACTTCTGGCTTCTCCAAAGGGATTTTTCTTGGAATCATTGTGTAGTTTCCAGGTCTGATGAATGACAAGTAACCAATATTGGAAAGGCATCAGTAATGTGTCTCAGTTTTTCAGGGTCCATTGTCTAATACATGGTAACCACATGTTTTTTTTCTGTTTCAGATTTGTTACGCTGACATGCTGTTTCAGTTCATATTTGCAGACAACTAACATTCATTGTCTTTTCAAACTTCAGCTCTGTGAACATAAAGATGTCTTTTATTGCTGTAACTGAAATTGTATTATAGGGAATTTGGTTGCAAACCACAGTGATGTGTCTCTGACAGTTAGCATATTTATTCAAAATAATGAATAATGCAAAGGCTGATGATAAGGGAACAATTGTTATGTCTGTTACAGTTTCCATGTGTAATTTCAGTTGTGATTGTTGGTTGTATTCAATAGAAAATGGGATTTCAAGCATTAGAACAATATAAATGCATATAGTTTTAGTGCCTTTCTTTCTCTTTTTTGTCTGTGCCAAAAATAATTTACTGCAATTTACAAAATAAAATAAAAATAAACATAAAATTACTGAATGAAATTTTTAATTTATAATGTACAACATACAATGTACAGAAAAAATATATATCTAATGTATATAAATATATATCTTCTGGCCCAAATATATTTTAAATATATGGTAAATACATATTGTAAATGTCGAGCTCAGTAAAATGTATTACAATTTTAATATAGTTTCAACCTTTATATGCAAATATATATATTTTAAAATGTATCCAGGTCAAGAATTTTTAAATGAAATAAATATTAAGATAATTACATTTAATGAAATATTTTAAATGAAATATATTATATTTTTTATTTATTTGCTTTCAGATACATTTTTTATAAATACATTTCAGCATAAACAATACTTGTATTTAGTTAAAGGAAAATATTTGTTTTTCACTGTTTAAAATCTAGTTTTACAAAAATGTATTTGAAAAATCAAACAGGTTTTACCCATTAATCGTTTAAAACATTAGGCCTATTAAATTTAGTATGATCACTTATTCTTATTTCAATAAGTGCAGCTTAAACATTAGTATGTTGTTTCACTTTTACATAAGTATGTATTCTAAATGGTGATATAACATGACACTGTTATTCTCACAAACTTTATTTAAACATAGAATTACACTTAAAAAGTTGAATAAGAAATATTTATTTGATCCAGATTCATAACATCAGAAAGTTTGCTCATATTTACCCACCTTCATGTTGCTTCAACCACAAAATAACAAAAAAAGGATGCTGGGTTGAATGTCACCATTTATTGTCATCATGTGGAACGACATTGAAAACAACGGTTAGCCTTTATTCCGCCTCTTTTAGATCTCCACAGAAAAAAGAAAGTCATACACATGTTGAACGTCATGTTGGTCAAGAACTAATGATAGATTTTAGAATTTTAGTGTGGCTCCACTATGCCTTTAAGATTATACTCACGTCGCCCGGAAGCTGCTGCTAAGGACAAATGCAAGTTGGCGGCGCGCGCTGGAGAGCGTGAATGACAGACGGACGCGCGCGGGGTTTCTCTTCACGCAACTCATTCGTTTGTCAAGTTATTTTTGTTGAGATCTCCTTTGATGACGCCGTTGTATTCACAAACTACAGGTTGGAAGTAACTACTAAACATCAGCGACAAGTTTTCCTGAGGTGAGTTGGTAAAATAATTAACTCCATGCGCACGTTTCGTTGAATGTTACGCCTTTTAAACATTATTCGCTTGTGCGTTGTTCCAAAAGTAGTGTCCTGTTTTTAGCAGCTTTGGGGACATTAAACGAAATGCAACAAGATTTTTGTTTAAATATGTCTGAGCAGTTATTAAACAGTGTTAATGAGTCTAAGCTGCTTGTTCTCAAACCTGTTGGTAGTTTGTTTTGTTTTGTCCATTTGTTTAGCGGTTTCCGAGAGATGTTTTATGAATCGCTTAGTGTTTTTATTTACTTCGTTTGACTTCATGTGCCATAGTTGAATAGTTTGGCTTTTATATTTTAGTGTTTTTAGACTTTACATCAAGGTTTCTTGTGTGTTACAGCGGACAGTGGATGCGCGCTCCCGTGCGTCTAACTGAGTGATGGTTGTGCAAAAATGTCTGTTAAATAATCCATGAACTAAAGTATTAAGTGTGTCCGTGAGATGGGAACATAGTGATGTTTTGAAGCGCCACAAAGCAAACCCAGTGGTCTGTTTTTCTTTCATTATGGTTGAAGAAAGAGTTGCTCGCCGTTACTTGATACACTACCTTTCCCTTCTGGAGAGCGAGCATTAAGCGCGCTCACGTGGAGATGCTTGTCCAGTGTCCACAGAAGCAGAGAAATCAATGGGACACCTGATACTGATTTGGTAAATTGCGTGCACTTAGCATTCTTAATGTTATGGTATAAGTTATCAACAAGTCAATATGTAAAAAATTATTTTCTTCTAAACAAATTTCCATATGTTTAACACACAGAGTACAAAAACAACACCAGCCTTTGTTGCACTGGACTGAAAAAGTATATGATCCGGTCATATTTGCATTGATGTAATATAGCACCACCAGTGATGCAGCCTTATGGCTTTTGTGGTTCCTTTTTATGTTTAGCTCTGCCAGAAACAACTTTTTACATGTGGGTGTTGGCTTGATTTGGTTATGGGAAGTTGTTCTGTGGTTTACATGCTAAAGGCCATCAAACTATTTCAAACAGCATTTAAATAAGTATTTTATTATTTAAGTGAACAGGTTTGTGACATCCCCAGAGAGACATGTACTTTAATGAAAACTGCGAAAAGATGGACTTTTACTTTGTTGCTTCAAATAAATTGAATCCAAAATCTTAATATGGTAGTATCTTAAACTTTCATTAATCAAAAATAAATAAATAAAAAGATTTCATTAGTAAAGTTGAATAATTTCACATCTGACAGTTATCTGCCCTGCCAATGAGCTTTTGCTGTAAACCAAACGGTAATAGATGTATAATCTCTTACATTTGAATTCTGAAAACATGTTTTGCATGTTTTATGAGGTAAAGAGCAAATTCTAAGCTATCTTAATTTACCTTTTGTGCTATTTGTTTTATTATAAAATTAAATGACAGTGGTGTATACTAAAAATGTAAAGGGTTCTTGTACAAACAACGAGATGTTAAAACCGTCTCTGTTCACACAGGTCTGACTAAGGCCATGTCCATACTAAAACATTACTGTTTTAATGTATAGGTAACCCAAAGCTGACAATTCTGTCATTTACTCACCCTCAACTTGTTTCAAAGCTGGGGTGCATTTACTTTATAATATATATTTTTTTATTGTTTAGAATGAAAAACAAAAACTCACTTTATGGTTATTCCACTTCATGGTGACTAAATAATGAGCAAATGTTTATTTTTAAGTGAACTATCCTTTTAAGATATTCTTTTGTTTGTCCTTAACTCCACACTGAGTGTTTTTAATATTAAGCAATAGAAATGGATCTTTGAAACTGTTTTCTATAGATAAATCAGAAAATGCCACTTTCATGTTGCAGTGTGGATGCTTTTGAAATCTGTAGCATTTTAATCATGTCACACTGACCAATTCGGCTAAAATGGTGGAGGACATTTGTAAAGCAGTTGTTTTGGATGTTCACTGTTTTGACAGCATTTTTAAACATTGCTTTTTCTCAAAGGACATGGAATGTTTACCCAGTTGTTGTTTTGGAATGTCTCCCAATCTATATTCTCATATGCATTTGAAACTTTATACTCCTGGGTAACTCATAGCAATAACTCCACCTCACTGTCAGTCCTTTTACAAAACCTTTTTTCTCAACATATAGCTGGGACATTTCAATGAACCAAAAAGTAAATTAACACATTTTGGTACAGGGACGGAAGCATTTTCAGTCATTTCAATGTGCATCACCAACTTTTGGGAAACAATTAAAAATGATGTGTGGATGCACATCGAGTGTTACAGCATTGAATTATACATGCCAGCAGAAGAAAGAAACACTACACAACTGTACACTTAATCAAACAAAATCATATATTACATCAATATTGATTTTAAAGTCTTCCCACATGCCTTTAGACAGAAATATTATATGCATGATTTCACTATTTTTACACAATTATTGTTATTGTAAACAATGGTATATATTTTTAAATGCATGTACTTTAAAATTCTTTTTGCATATTAACACCTGACAATGCGGTTGTCATGTACATGAATGAAAAAGAGCATGTTTTTTTTCTGTTTTTAATTGATTTTTTTTTTGTGGGTTGTCAAGTAAGATAATACTGATCAAATATATGAACAAGCAATACACTCTCATCAGGGTGTGCCTGGGTTACATTTGGAGGCTCTTCTGACTTAATGATTTCCTGCATGGCCTTTAAAATCTTGAGTTTAATGGCTTTTGTAATGCTGGCAGCTAGCAGCAGATCTTCAACCAGAGAGAGAGTGAAGAGCTTAAACATTGGTGTCGGTTATAGCAGAGATAATTGACCCTTTTAATATAGTTCTATTTAAGGATGTTTTCACATGTTGAGCCCCCAAACACATACGAGAGGTTCAGAGTTGTATGTGTGAGAACAACAAATGATTTCAAACCATCCCAAAAGGACCCAAAAGCTGGCCAGAGGTTGTTTGTATGATTCATTTGAGGTTTGATTTCTTCATGATATGTGAAGCAATGCATTTGTGGTGGGGTTTTTTTTTGCATTTTGTTTGTACCTGCTGGCTTGCTGTACCATTTCGTCATTGCAACTTTATTATCCTCAACACATAAGAACATACGTGTTTCTTTAGCTTTTTCCAGAACATACTGTAAGTGGTTTTGAACTAGATAGGGTCTGAGATGATGTTGAAGAGAGAAAGTGAGAGAAAAGTGTTATTTTTCTCTTAAGTTCACTATATTATATACACCAAAAGCACTAAGATCTCTTTCAGCTGGTTGATTTTAATTGAACTGGGTTTGGTTCTTCTTTTAAAGCAAACTAAATGTAAAAAAAAAAAAAAATTATACTGCAAAAAGATGAGAGTGTGCTCACACTGAAAGTTTGATTATGGTTTGATTTGAGTAGACATAAATATTATTTGATTTATCTATTTAATTGTTGTATTTATTTTATTTATTGTTTTTGTTTATAGGCCTATCACGATGACTATTTTTATGTACAATATATATTGCACCAATCATTTTAACATAATTTTATGATACTCATTATATAATGCCAGAATGACAATATATCATCACAATGTAAGTACACTCTTCCAAAGAACACAATATTTTATTATTAAGAATATTTAATTTATAGTCAATTTAATAATTAGGCATTTGAATCAGAATGTGAAAGCGCATATCCTAAATAAATAATATTAAATGTGAACAAAAAAGTGCAAGGTACAAAGTAACAGAGGTCTGCTACCAGATTTATTTTCAGTTGTCAAACATCCACATGAAATATACTACAGTAATTTAGAGTAAATACTATAGTGTTTAACCATACTGATACTGACACCTCCAATAGAGATAGAGATGTTGCACAATCAGCTAATATGTTTCTAGAATTGGATTTTATGTACAGATATGTACATAAATGATTGAGGTCATGTCCATGTGTTGTGTGATAAGTCGATATATTGATTATTGTGACAAGCCTATTTGTTTACAATAAATTACTTTTGCCATAAAATAGCCTTTGTTGCTGTCTCCAGGTCCAATTGGATTTGTTTTTTAATATAAAGAGTTCTCTGTCAACCTTCTTTTTGCACACATAAGCTTGGATTGCAGTGTTCACACTTTAGAGAAGACAACACCCAGAGTGGGTGTCACAGTGACACAGAGGGTAGCACGATCGCCTCACAGCAAGAAGGTTGCTGGTTCGAGCCTTGGCTGGGTCAGTTGGCATTTCTGCCTGGAGTTTGCATGTTCTCCTTGTGTTCGCGTGGGTTTCCTCCGGGTGCTCCGGTTTCCCCTACAAGTTCAAAAACATGTGATATAGGTGAATTGGGTAAGCTAAATTGTCCGTAGTGTATGAGTGTGTATGGATGTTTCCCGGTAATGGGTTGCAAGTGGAAGGGAATCCGCTGCGTAAAACATATGCTGGATAAGTTGGCAGTTCATTCCACTGTGGCAACTTCTGATTAATAAAGGGACAAGAAGGAAAGAATAATGAATGAATGAATGAATGAACACAACCAGAGTACATTTTGATCATTTAATCCGGAACTGCCAAGTATGGACCTGCCTTACATTCACCATGCTTTTTGACATTTTTGACTTTTAAAGAATAAAGTTAGATAAAATGCTTATATATGAAATTGCTTTCCCATACTTCTTTTGTCAGAGCACCATTATCTACTTAAGGCTGATCATTCCTAGCCTTGTCTTTTTTCCAAATGTGCATTTTATTTAAACAAATGGAGAGGTTTTCCCCATAGGCAGAGCTCATTTTTCATTCTGCAAACTAGTCATGCTGTCAGGTTCATGCTGTCCATACATATCTGTTTTCATCATGGTGATGATCCGGGAGGCTTTGCCTCATGACTGGTCATTGCTCTTATGTTTCATAACAAAGCTGTCTTTCCATACGCTGTTATATTTCTGCAACATCACTCAGTGGAAGGAGCATGTAGAGGATTAGAGAACAGGATGTCTAGTGTAGTAAGTTTATGGATAACTCCTTTCTGTCTGTCTCAAGTCAGAGGACTGTTGTAATGTATAAGCTCTGCTTCAAATCATTTATAACTACAATTTTTTATTATTGTTTTACTTTTTATGTGAATTAGAGAGCCAGCAAATCAGACTGTGATGATATTCTTCTTTTTTGTTTGTTTGTTTATGGATTTGTTAAAAGTTAAATGTCATTTACATTACATTTGGTTAAAATTTAGTCAATGTTTTCTGTTAATAAAAATATTATTACTTTTATTTTTTCCATCGAGTATATATAGTTTTCATATATAATATATTTTTTATATATTTTTGTTTATTTATTATATTATTTTGTTTATATTATTTATTATTTATTTTCATCTTTTTATTTATTTATATATTTTTATATTTATTGATATATATGTTTTATTATATTTATATTATTTTATTTATTTTGTTTTCTTTTTTATTTGTTTATTTGTCTATATTTTTATTTGTTTACTTTTACTGATATATTTATTAAAATTTTTTTAATTTTAAAATTTTTTTTCAGAATTTGTTCATCTTGAAAAAATATTTTGTAATGTCCATTCCATTTTTAACTGAATTTTAATTTGCTAGTTAAAATAAAACCCTTGCTAAATAATTATGAACATGGATTTTGTTGATTTATTTATTTATTTTTTACATTTGAACATTTTGTTCTTTGTTTTTTAAATCAACAGTGCGGCCTTGCTTGTTTTATGAATATTTTACAAAAAAAGCTTTGAAAAAAATTAATTCTAAACATTTTTTACAAGAAAAATGCATAAATGTAATAACTTGTTGCATTTAGCTCTGTTTCAGTTTACTCAAATTTCACTATGTATACAGTAAGTCTGCATAATGGTGGGTATGACCATGACCATGAGGTTGGCACACTAACACTCATACCCATAATTCAGCTGACACCAACCTCAGGACCTTCTGAAGAAACTGCTCATTAATCAGAATAAGCATCAGCTCTCTGAACAAGATAATAACAGCTGTGGTCCTGCTCTGGCCTGTGCAGCGTGAGAGACTGTTGTTTTCATTTCACCAACAGTGCTTCTTGTGTTACCATTGATTAATATGGTGATTTCCTTCACATAGGCTGTCATTGTTTTAATCATTAGACAGGAAGACAGTAGATCAGTTTCCTAGCATCCATCTAGCTACTGAATCAAGCTTTTAAAACAACTCTCGGAAGAGCCATGTTAAACAAAATGTACTAATAATAACTAATTTCCTGCATGTGTACCTAAAAACAACAGGCTTATGTTAAGTTGCAGATAAAATGGGTCTTTCAACCAGTTAATAAATGTATCTTGAACATTTAATTAGAATAGAACATTTAAATGCTTGATGTTCCCTTTCTAGAGCCCCTTAGTTTTTTCTTAGCTGAATTTCCCAGTAGACTCTCCAGCTTTCTCTCTGAGTAACGGCTGACCCTGTTGCGTAAGTGCAGGACTGACATCATTGTTAAAGGGAACTGAATGCAGTGTGAACTGGTGTGGGCCCCCAAATCTCCTCCCTGTGCTGGGATGAAGAGCAGCTGGGGCTCCTGAGGCATGAACCTTTCTGTTGAGAAAATATTGGGAAACGGCCTCTCTCTGTGTACTGTTTCACAAACACCTGGATTTTGCATTTTGCTTGTAGATGATATAGGTCATAGCTTGGTATGTGTGTTTTTCTCTTTGTTTTCTCCATTAAAAGTTTTTACTAGGACTTAAGTTTTGGGAAGTTTCCATAGTTGTGTAGGAATTGTTCAAATTGGCAGCATGTGCAGGTCTTGTGTACTAATGACAGACTTAAATGTGATATATGTTACAAATAGCATTTGAGCTGTCATGAATACTCATTTTGTAGCTTATTATACGTTACAGAGAGTTGATCCAAAGACAATATTATTCACAAAATATATATTTTCAAGACCAAGAAGCCACGAAAAAGAAATCAGTACTTTGATATTTTATTTTATGAATTTAATTTAATTAAATGTTATAGTATTTTATATATTATATTATTTTTTATATATTTATTTTTATGTAATTTTATATTATATTTATTTTTTATGTACTTGATTAATTTTTTATATTATATTATTTTTATATATTTATTTTATTTTATATGATTTTTTATTAAATTTATTATTATTTAATATTTTATTTTTTATTTTAATAAATTTATATTTTATATTATATTTTTATATTTTATTTAGTTTTTTATTCAATTTAAATGTATATTTTATTTTACTTTTATTTTGTTTTATTTTATTTTGAATAGTCTACATACAGCACTTTTTCACACTTATCTACAAGCTGTGGACTAGCTGTAGAGTTTTTAGTTATTAACTGCTGTGGAATTACAAAATAATATGTTTAACACAGACTGTGAGAATCTGGCTTTGTGTGCTACATACAGTTGAAGTCAGAATTATTAGCACCCCCTTAAATATGTTTCTTTTTTAATTATTTCCCAAATGATGTTTAATAGAGTAAGGAAGTTTTCACAGTATGTCTGATAATATTTTTTTCTACTGGAGAAAGTCTTGTGTTATTTTTTACTAGAATAAAAGCAGTTAAAAAAATAATAATATTAAGGTCAAATTATTAGCCCCTTTAAGCTATATATTTTTTTCCATAGTCTACAGAACAAACCATCATTATTCAATAACTTGCCTTATTACCCTATCCTGCCTAGTTAACCTAATTGACCTAGTTAAGCCTTGAAATGTCACTTTAAGCTGAATTCTAGTGTCTTGAAAAATATCTGATAAAATATTATTTACTGTCATCATGGCAAAGGTAAAATAACTCAGTTATTACAAATGAGTTATTAAAACTATTATGATTAGAAATGTGTTAAATTGTCTCTTCATTAAACAGAAATTGGAAAAAATAAATAAACGGGGGCTAATAATTCTGACTTCAACTGTACAGACAATAAAGTGCAAAGTTTGACAGCATTTTTCCAGGATCTTATTATTTAGTCTTAAATCAATCAGATTTGAGAATGAATAATAATTTCTCCACTTTCTCTTTAGACATTACTGTAACTGGACACGTTGTATTTCTGAGTACCAAAAAGGTGTTGCTGATGTGAAAATCTATCAAAATATTTGACAATCGAAAGTTGCTGTTTAGTTTAAATTTATGTTCTTTTTTTTTCACCGAAAAGGAAGTTTTGAAAGGTACTGCGTGTTTTCATAGTACGCTTCAACTCTTCTGGGAAAGTTCAAGGAAAATTTGATTCCTCATGATACAACCTTTTTAAGGCTTTAACTTAGAGTGCATGTTTTCATAGTTCAGTGAGACAGATGTGTCATTATTATAAGTTGAGAACATTTCGGACTTACTCCAGAATATATTCACACGAGCTACTAACCACGGACTGACTTAGCACCATATTATGTACACACTGACATAACTTCTGCACGCAGTTAAACATGTATGCTCAGTGCTCACATGAGGATCCCAGATGTGCTGATTGCTCGGGATGTTCGTTGGCAGTGGGCCACAGAAACCTGAAGCATGCTGGGAAAAAACACAGTCTGTTTCTAAGGTCTAACGAAGACAATGTCTACTAATGGGGGCCATGACTTATTGTTCTTGACTTATTTGCTTGTCCAAATGCATGCGTATTTGTGTAAGTGGGTCACATCAGAAAAGCACATCCGTGTAGAAGTTGGAAGGGCTAATATCTTTGTTTTCCATCTGCTGGTTCCTGTTGCTGCCCTCGTGTCTTCATTTAGAGTCAGCAGAGCTTTTAGGTTGTTTTTTAAATGTGCACCGTCAGCTGTTTGGCTGCTTGCATATTTAATCCGAGATGCTTTGAGAAGCTTTAAATCTGTGTAATTGCATTTGTTTAAAGCATTAGTGCCCACTTGATGGAAATTAACAACTCCAGACAGTTGTTAAACTTTGTGTGGTTTGGAAATAGCTTTGGTTAGTCGTTTAACATGGAATATGCAGAAACAGTTTTTCCTGGCTACAAAGTTTAGCCCTGCTTATGCTTTTAGGAAAATCATTCGCCTTTGGCAGGTTGTAAGAAGTAATTTTATTAGCAGATTTTGTTGCTAATATTTGTTTATTTAATGCACCTGAGGTCATGATCAGGAGGACACACTTCAGTAATATAGTTGATTTTTAGACACACACATAAATTGTGGATGGATTACGCTCTCCAAAATGCAGCTCTATTTTTCATATTTATTTTGTTGGATGGATCTGAAGTTGGTGATTTGATTTATTTGGGCTTGTCAGCTGTAAAGCATTGTACAAAACGTCCTAAGAGGAGTGACTGTCACAGAGCAAAAGAGGCTGTTTTTTGGCAGTTTTTTTTGCAGAGGTGATGGGTTCAGCCTGTGGTTGAGCGAGAGAAAGAGAGCGAAACAACATGATTTTTCAATTAAGCCTCCCCTCAGAATTTTCTTCGTAAGAGTGCAAAAAGCCAGATCTGGAGGGAGATCAAACCTCCACCCAAGTTAGTTCATGTGAAATTGCATATGTTTTTATATAGAGTAACAAAAAACCACATCATGTATTAAACTTTTTCCTTTAACATAAAGCAAGCTCTTATTTGCAGTTACAGTAATATTTAGTACAATTCCAACAGTGCCAAGCTCATGTTCAAGAGCTCACAGATCATGTTGTGTGATACAAAAATGTCTGTAAGACTTCATATTATGCTCTGAAAGCTAGTGACAATGAATTTTGTATCATGTTGGCACAACACAGTGAATGATATGAAGTGATCTTCTAGGCCTACTATGCATACAGATTTGGGTGATTTGCTGTGCTTTCACCAAAGATCCGATTGTGCAAATACACAGGCTGCGTCCGAAACCACATACTTCCGTACTATACAGTACGCTAAAATCAGTATGCGAGTAGTTTGTCAGAGTTCATAGAATTCGAAAATCTGTTTGCGAGAAGTACCTGGATGACTTACTACTTTCGGCGAGATTCTGAAGTGCGCATCCCATGCACGCTGTGCTATCCCATGATGCTCTGCAAGATAATTCCTAAATGGGAATGAATTGACGCAACTGACGCAGATAGGTCACGTGACCATGACAAAATGGGGGATGTAGTACGTCCAAATTCCATTCATACTTCTTACATTCATACTGTATAAAACATACTTTTCTAATGGCCGAGTAGTATGTTTAAATTCAAATGCAGTACCTACTAAGTAGTAGGCGGTTTCGGACGCAGCCTTACTGTTGTCTTGGATTGCATTCTATCATGCACACATTGTCTATGGCTAGTAATTTGTTATAGTGTAAATAATGCATTATTTAGATGCATATACAGTAAAATCTGTATTGTTTTCAAAATGTATTTTTCTGTACCGTTTTTAATTTAGATTACATATTAAATTTTACAACCATTTTTAGTAAAAAAATTACAAATGCTTGAATCTGTCTTAAAGCATTAGAGCTTTATTATTAATGCGGACACTTTTAACATTTTATCTAATGTCTAAATATGGATATTATTTCGAATATTCAGATCATACATTCGTATCTTGTGCCAAATAGTGCAGTTTAAATACATAGAACTGTCAAGCAAACAAACGTGACCAACACTTTATTGAAAACTTATATTGGCTTATGTTGCATTCGCATGTTGCCATCCTTATTTTAATAATTTGCTGCATGCTAAAGGTGACCCAATTGATTAGGAAAATTTTTTTTAGAAAATCAACACCACCATCTACAGTAGTGTAGTCTTAATATTTAAACCAAATAGTACAATAAAATATTGACTATTTCGATTTGGGTGTCCATGTACACTCTCAAAAATAAAGGTACGCGAGCTGTCACTGGGGTGGTACCTTTTTAAAAGGTACAAATTTGTACCTAAAGGTCCATATTAATACCTCAAGGGTACATATTGGTACCTAAAAAGTACAAATGTGTTCCTCTTAATTTGTAGGTACTAATATATATTTCCAAGTTAAACTTTGTGTAAAAATAAGTGCAAGTAAACAATGTAGTTGTGTAAATATACCTCTAAATCAGAAATGCCCAAAGTAGGGCCTATGGGCCAAAGTTGGCCCAGGGTAATCTTTGGTTTGGACCACCATCCCATTTGAAATGAGAGGGAGAATGATGGGGAGTTGGTTGGGACAAATGCCTTTGACAGAAATCATTATTTTAAATTTAATATAAACTTTAGTTTCTTTGTTTTATTAAGGAGCTAGAAAAAAACAACAACTGAAATTAAATGTAGATAAATCAGACCTTTAAAATGTAAATACTAAGAGCAAATCAAGGCGAAGGCAGAAGCAGCTCGACTTGTGTAATCAGCATTGAACTCCATTGTGTTGTAAATGGGATTGTTGTATATGAGAAATCCTAACAATGACACTGCATCATTAATTTATGTGTTTTAAAGTAACATTTTCCAGTTATTTTAAATATTTGGAAATTACCCCTGGCAAATTTAATGTCGGTTTGGTACATTTAACTTCGACCCACAGCCCTCAGTCAAGTTTGGTTTTTGGCCCTTTATAAGAAAAAGTCTAATTTAACTTTTATAAAAAAAGTAAATTTACCCTGCAGTTTAAAGATCTCTTAACATATAGTTAAAATGCTACTAGTGCATTCTTTTTCTTTTGTTGCAAAATGTTTCTCTATGAGCATTAAAAACGCTTCTAGAGGCCACTTTCTTTCTCCCAGCGTTGTTTATCAAAAAAAAATCAGGCATTAACTTTCGGAAATATATATTTCAAACATAATGCAGTAGTGGAGATAAATCTCTAGGTTTTGTTTGATGATGAGTCTGGTATAATTGCCTGAGGAGAGACATGGAAGGAGGATTGTTTCTGATGGTTGGTCTTTTAAAAACATTTGCACAAAAACCCAGGGATTCCACATTCAACTTGATTGCCCATTCAACCTTCAGTTTGTTAGATTTCCAATATTGACCTTATTCTTCAATGCGAACGTGTGCTCATTTTTGCCATTGTCTTAGAACTTCCGATTCAGTTGCCTATGAATCGGAATATATATATATAACAGAAATGACTAGGTATAATAAACGGCAGAAAATAGTTAAACTACTTGCTCTACAAACAGGTGTTTGTGTAACTATACAGACAAAGCAGAATAGAATAATAATAAAATATCAGTTTGCAACATCAAGCAGCGTATCAAGCTGTTTTTAACATCTAAAAATCAATGGAAATGAATGAGACCAGAAGTCTCAAGCCAAAAAGATTAAAATGGCTGCGCCCGCTCGTATGTAAAGAATGAGGTTATTAGAATAAAGTCAAACTCTGTGTAGTTTTTCATTTACCTGTTTTAAGTTATCGCTAATATGTTGCTTACATTCACTGGATGGCTCACCCAAAATTAAACTCCCCTTTAGGCCTTCCAATTTGTAGGTGACTTTATTGTCTTCAGCAAAAAGAGAAGATTTTTTTTTGCCTAATCTGTGGTCATTGCTTATTCATAAAATGCAAAAACACCTGGAAAAAATGCATTTTATAGATAAATCATTAAACATTTAGGGTGCAGTTATTATATTGTTGTTTTTAAAATACATTGTACAGGGGAGAGTGAACTTCAATTATTTTTTTATTATTAAACATCAGGTTTTATTGTTCACAGGTCAGATCTGGTTGTCTTTGGCACTGAATTTTCATTGCTGACACGGGAAGATGCAGATGTCCCAATGAATAAAGAGACTACATTGATTCTCTGTCTGGCCAGATGGACCAACTGGCATCATTCCATGTTATGTTCTCCTACTGTGACCCACTTGTTACCCTCATTAAAAGTTTTTCATCTTGATTCGTGCCTTGATCCACATTGTAGCCCTCTAATGAACTGTTATCTCCATTCATTCGAGTTCTTGATGAATTGGCCAGCTTTTCCTTATCTCTTTGTGCCCCTGGATTGGGTCAGCCGTTATGGCTTTGGCAAGGTCTGATGTTAGTAAATGAGTACTACCCAAAAAAAGCTCTGTTCCAGATTTTCTTCTACCTTAACAGTCATAAACCATCAACCTCTAACAAAAGCACTGTGGTAGGAAGGCTTCATTCGTGTGAAACCACATCATGGTTCTGGGCACATTGTCCTGTCTTGTTTTTTTTTTTTTTGTTCACTGGGCTGTCCTGTCCTTCCCAGACCATCCCACTTGGCATTGCTTGTCTCTACAGTGACTTCTTCCCCAGTCTTTACGGGGTGGATTGTCTCTGTCAGTTGTATATGGTCTAAAAGCTTCTAGATTTCACTCTGGTCTGGTGTCCATGTGCAATAGGAGAGATGCTAAAGAGAGAGAGCATGTTGAGAGGTAAAATGCTTAACTTATCTTTCCTTTCTCTTTGCCTCCTTGCTGTCACATTTTGCTTCTCTAATCTTGACTTGAAGATGTTATGCAGTAAGTGCTTTTTCACAAATCTGTATCTTCATCATTTCTTTGATTTGTATTTTAGCTTTTGCTTGGCATATGTGTCTATGTTCATCTGAGTGGTCAGTATAGTAGAGTCCAGTAGAAATATGTGGCTTATTTTTGTTAAATATGTCATCAAGGATTGAATTATGCCTTGTAGCCTCATCTGGTTTTGCTTGTTTTAATAAGCCATATATAAGCATGTTTTCCCATTTGTGTGTGTGTGTGTGTCTGTGTGTCTGTGTGTCTGTGTGTCTGTGTGTCTGTGTGTATTGCGTGTATTGCGTGTATGCGCAAAGAGGTTTGGAATATTGTGGTGTGTTTGTCTGTTGGAGTTTAACTCTTAATTGTTCCCTCTCTCATATAAATATGCATCGTTAGCCAGACTTGCTTTGCCAAATGATGCATTTCTGTTTTTTCTACTAGCAATACATAGAGCTGCCTATTTAGGTTTTCTGCCAAAATACAGTCGTTATTGTATTTTGAATTGTGTGAAGCGGACTTGTTTTGGCAACGAGCATAAAGCAGAATATCCTGTTTATTTCATGGTGCTGATAAATGTTAGTGGCAGTTTATAAGTCAGTGAAATTGAATTCACTCATTGTTTTGGTATTTCTGTTTTTTAAGGGGCTTTATGTAGAAACATGTGTTATTAGTGACACCATTGGCTGTTAAGTAAACTGCAGCCAGCAGCTCATTGCTTGTGCTCATTCAAACATAAACAAAACAAGCATGATTCAGGGCCCCAATATACAGCACTTGCAGCAAAGCTCTTTTGCATTTTTGTTTTAACAAACATCCATATGCCATCCATACTGCTGTGAGTGATTTTTCTTTTTTTTTTTTTTTTTTTTTTTTTTAATTTATGGTGTGATTTTTTTTTTTCCCTCAGTATCTAAATACACACACTAAACATGCATTGGTAAGAAACCAGCAATCAAAAATCATAGTATAACTTGACTGTACAAAATGTCTCTTTCAGCATTCTTTGGCCTTATCTTGAACATTGTTTGAGCATTGGTTTCATGTGTCACTGAAAGGAAGTGAAACACTCTGGAGCTTGTGTAAACCTCTCATCCTTTTAATTTATCCTGGCAAAACAGTCCTTTAAATACAAACCAGCAGGCTTTAATGGACAAAGGCTGTGGAAATAAGCATCGTGCCTGCAGGTGTTGAGGAGCTTTTAAATAAAAAAACGACATGTAAGGTCATAAGATTTCCAAAAATAACAGACTAAATTCATTCATATCAATACTAAATGATACAAAACATTATATCCTTGAGATTTTTATTTATTAATATATTTTTACTCCCAACTCTTTATTTTTATTACCCATGATGCAACATGCCTAAAATAGTTCATGCTGCTATGGGAGACCATTACGATTTTTACAATGAGTGTGATTAATTAGCGCAATTCCACAAAATCGAAAACAAGTTACTGAAACTTGTTACATTTGAAATCGGCGAGTACAAAAACTCAAGTCAGTTTGGGAGAGACATATGTGCAAAACTTCACTCTACTGATATGTCTTGGATTTTGCTCAGCTGAATTAAGTTATCAGTGTAATGACATGTACATAATCATATATTTACAGTACTTATCTGAATGAGGAAATGCTTTTTTGCTTTATGTTGTTTGTAAACGTTAATGCCTTAAAGCAAATACAAAAAAGGTCACAATTACAAATTTATTCTTCTCTTCGGGGGCACAAAGGATAGTTTTGTGTTTTATTTTTTAGTTCAGTGATTATAGATATAGCTAAATATGTGAATAAATCCACATTTATGAGTTCAAGTATGTTGTAAAATGTTGGATAAATGCCCTGGCTGTTGACTAATTCAGTCCAAAGTTAACTTTCCTCAAAGGTTACTTATAAGTTGTTTACTTGACATCATTGCAGAAGCGCATTATGAGGATAATAAGGAAAAGAAAATACAAATATTTGTAAACCTCCATGCATGCGTGTGTTTGAGGATTTTAGAAGAGGCACTAGGTGGAGCTCTGGACTTTGTCAGGTGAGGATCTTTGCTCCAATCTCACTCTCTTTGTTATTATCTTTCACACACTTTTTTGCTCCTCCTCTTTACTCCTCATTCTTACAGAAATGCAGTAATCTTAAACAGACATGATCTGCTTTATCTCAGTCTGACACCTAGACTCTGTCTGCACACTGTCATCACTTTTACTCTCGAGATTTCTCTCTGTTTAGTTTACACAGCAGATTGGTTTTGTTTAAAGAGGAAACGGTTTGAACACCTTCCTTTCACAATGTGTTATGCATTTGCTTTGATCTAAGAGGGGGCAGAAAGAAATAGTATTTTTTTAAGCAGTTAATTTTAGCTTAGTGATTTAGAACTACAGTATGCTGTATATCACTTAGTTAATCAGCTAATATTGGGCCACTGTAAGCAGTGGCCCACTTTGTCAGTTTTAAAGTTTACTTGCAGACAATTATTAGTTTACAGAAATATATTGGAAAAATATATAAATTCATTAAGGGTTGTCTGTATGGAAATATATCATGTCATTTTTTTCATAGATTTTTATCATGATTCTTTTTTGTTATATTAAAGATTATTTCGAGATATTTTGAGTATTATTGTAACACAGACAAATTATGTGTATTTAAAAAATATGGCAATTGCAAGGTAACAACATTTATGGAAACAAATTACAGGCCATTTAGGCTGAAGTACTGTATACTTTCAAACTAATGCAATGTAGATTTAATGCAAGTGCAATTCTGCAAAATAAGAACATTCCAACAGCATTCAATTATTATAATTTTTTATGGTAGCATATGCTATAAGACGTTAAAAAATCTTAATTTCATTCAATGTCTGCACAATGTTGGTTTAGGAAAATCCAAACAATTTTCTTCATAGCACACCAACCAACACTTTTTTTTGTTCTTCCCATTTGTGAAGTCAGGCACTGTTTTTGGATGAGAAAGCATGTCTTGCAGTCTCCGAAGCCATCCACAAACTGCTCCCACAAAATTGGAATCATGAAATTGTACAAAATCTCTTGGTATGCTGAAGCATTAGGATTTTTACTAGATCCCCTGAAAAACAACCCCAAACTATAATCCCTTACCACCAAAATTTACACTTGAGACAATACAGTCAGGCAAGTAGCGATCTCCTGTCAACTGCCAAACCCAGACTCATTCATCGGATTGCCAGACAAAGAAGCATGTGTCGTCACTCCAGAGAACAGTAGATGTACAGTAGTTGCTCTGTCATGGAAGCCCAATCCATGAAGCTCTTTATGCAATGTTCTTGAACTAATCTGAAGGCCACATGCAGTTTGGAGCTCTGTAGCTATTGACTGCAGAAAGTTGAGTTGGTGACTTTTTCGAACTGTGTGCCTCAGCATATGCTGACTCCTCTGCCTAACATGGCCTACCATTTTGTGGCTATGTTTTGTTTTTCCCAAGGACTTAAAAATACAGCACATTTTTACTCCCAACACATCACGTCTTGACGTTCAGCTAGGACCCCTTCTTGTCACTCTGACACTTTGGGTACCCCTTCGCCATCATTTTATAATGGGCGGGGTTCTCTGTTGCTTTAAATTTACTTTAAGTTTAAAACTCAAAACATTACAGTTGATATGCTGGTGTAAAGGGGATTCCTTTCTAGTTGATCGTTTGGTATCAGAAGTGGCTTATATGAAAGGCAAAGGCCTCTAGGTTATGCCTATTTTACCAAAATTAAATATAATCATGCCTCAATTTTTTATTATTTAATTAGGACAGTAAGGTCTGACTGCTTAGACAAAAGTCTTGTCACTTAACAAAAATTATGTACAGTGTAGTATTTAAAGTCATTCTTTAAAGTGGGAAAAGAATTGATATTGTGCATGACTCTCATGAGCTTGGAGGACTGCATCCATACATCTCTGCAATGACTTAAATAACTTATTAATAAAGTCATCTGGAATGGCAAAGAGCCTTCTTGCAGGACTCCCAGAGTTCATCAAGATTCTTGGATTCATCTTCAATGCCTTGTACTTTATCTTACCCCTGACATGCTCAATAAGGTTCATGTCTGGTGACTGGGCTGGCCAATCCTGGAGCACCTTGACCTTCTTTGCTTGCAGGAACTTTGATGTGGAGGCTGAAGTATGAGAAGGAGTGCTATCCAGCTGAACAATTTGCCCCCTTCTGTGCTTTGTATTGTAATGGGCAGTACAAATGTCTTTACCTCAGGCTGTTAATGTCACCATCCATTCTGCAGATCTCTCATATTGAATGTAACCCCAAACCATGATTTTTCCTTCACCAAACTTGACTGATTTCTGTGAGAATCTTGGGTCCATGTGGGTTTCAATAAGCCTTCTGCAGTATTTGTGACGATTGGAATGCAGTTTAACAGATGATTCTTCAAAAATTTCCCTTCTGCCACTTTTCTAAATGATCAACTAGAAAGTAAGTTATTATTTGTTGCTCATATAGCTGCGATCAACGTCAAGACTTTTGTCAGGTAGTGTGGTTGCTTGATCTGTATAAACCTATGATTATGAAAGTGATTCGAACACTTGAATTCAGTGATATGAACTGTAAAAAAAACTAAACAGACACATTTGAGATGCTTTTTTTTTCACTTCAACTTCTCACTTAGATTGATATGCTGCTAATATAATTTATTCTGCATGCTATATCTGTGATCTTTTAGTGTTTGTTTCTTGTCTTCATCTAAGCTTCTCTACCTGCAGTGTTTCATTTCATTCGCATGTTACTGTGATCTGAATTCATGCTTTAGTTCACCCACACATCACGTCAGTGTGTCAGACTTCACTTTGTCCTTGTGCATTCATATCATGGTATCACTTTTCCACTACTCTCCTCCTTGTCAGTCTGTGAGGGCTGCATGCTATGGTGGGAAAGCACCGTGCTATATTTGAATACCTCTGATGTCTGTCTTCACATGGAGCTTTAGCTGCCTTACAGTACTGAGAGAGGGGGTGCACTGACAGTGAAGGGGAGAGTGTGTGCACTCATTTATGTGTGTGTGTGTGTGTGCCACATGGCCCTTCGCTATCCTCCCCTCTTCTCATTGCTTGTTCGCTCCCTGACCTTCTCTAAAGTGATACATCTATTCTGAAGAGCAGCAAATGAATCTGTCCCGAGTTTTACTCTGCATTTAACCCTTTCATGATTGAATATAGTTCATTTTTCCCATGCAGTGAGGCTTCTGAAACAAGTGTTACTTCTACAGTAAGTTGTATGGATGCATTTTATCTCTTTTTTTTGTTCTTATGTTTAACTTTGTATATGTTCTGTTGAATGTTTTGAATTTTAAAAGCATGTTTTGTTTATGTTATGATGAACTCAGAAATCCACTGAATTACATTTCTCTTTACTGGAAGTAAACTGGGTTCTTATCAGTGACCGAGCATGCTGAAAGAATGAGTATTATCTATTAATACTGAGTGGTCTTTGATGTGAGACAGACACAGAAGGACAGTGACAGTGTATACAGACTGCACAACTTGTTGCCCTCAATTTCGGACACATTTCTAAACATCTTTGTTGCTACTACTCTAGGAAAATCATTTGAATTTGCTAGATGGTCTGCATTTTAAACACTATATATATATATATATATATATATATATA
>CAIGQZ010032280.1:81911-95221 GCA_903798205.1 Danio tinwini | reverse complement strand
ATATATAATAGATTTGTACAGCATGTTTTCATTTCTGGAAGCAGATTTCCCGGATTTTATTATCTGTTTTATATCCACTCAGATCATTGTTTACTTGATGATCTTGAAGTCCACAATTCTGGACAATATTTCTGCTGTATCATTTGACATTACAGTTTGATAGATGATATCTCAAGCCAAAATTCAACAGACCAGACTGTAGCCAAGTCTCTTATTGTTTTGATTTATGGGATTTGCTACTGCACAATAAATATTTCTCAGGCTAACATGCGATTTTGAACTCTAGATTAGGCTTAGTCTTATTGCATGGTCTTCTGGCTTAATTTGTCTCAATTTATTTTTATTTCTGTTTGCTTGACTTTAATGTTACCATTTACCACTTTAATCTTTATTTACTACTGTAGTGTGCAGATGGGGTTCAACCTAACCTAACGGTTTGAGCTGTAAATACTGAGCACATGTGCATGAGTCCGTGTCATTAGATGGTGTGTTTTAGATCAAAAGATAATGTCATATTTGTGCTATTTGTCATCCGAGAAAGCAAACCAGCCTCTGAGGAACTAGTAGATTACATTATGTGTAATGACAGGGCAGAGCGCACATGCCCTCCTTAAGTCTCACACAGTGATGTCATCCTTTTAGTTAGATCCCTACAGGGTCTCAAGTGCTGATTATTTTAGATATTAGTTCAGCCTCTGGAATGTCTTTGATTTCCTTATTATGGTGTGTGGTCATGATCTCCATTAGATACTGATGCTTCGTATCTTCAATTGACTCTATAATTGTATCTAGAACAACAGCAGCTGGTGTCTCTGGCCACTTGAGACAATCGCTAACACATTCTTGTTTTTTTAAAGGGTTTCAGGCTACATGACAACAGTGTAACCAAAAACGAATAAAAAAATGGTGTGTTGCGTATGGCGGGCCAGTATTTGCCGCTGTCACCTTGTTAGTAAACAGTACCTTTAAATGGGTGGTCCACAGTGTATTTTTAAGGCTTGGTTGTGTTTATAAGATTCAAAGCATTGTGTCCTCATGCTTCATTTGTAGAAAAACATGTTATTTTTTTCATATATCTTACATATTTCTTTTGATTATATATATACAGCTACATATATTATAGATTATATATATATCAGCAAACATGAAATTGACTGTCATATTTCTGAGTTCCTCTGAAACTTCCAGTTTGACTGATAAACATGAATTAGTAGCTAAATTGTTAGCAGTGCCAAAAAACATTTCTCGTTATTTACATTCTTGTTTACTCCCTCGTTACAACATACCATTAACGCCATCAACTGTGCATGTAGTTGATCAATTAAAAAAAAATAAGAATACTTACAGGTTGTGGCTCACAATCCACAGCTTCGTCGGTTGGAGGAGTTTTAACTGAATCCAGCACTGAACTGGAAAAGATTCTGGAAGCTGTCCTTTGTCAAATGTTAGCTATATATTTTTTATAATTCTCTGGAACATAATTAGAATTAAACAGTAAGCACTTCTATCTTTGGGTCGTGAAAGGCAGCCCAAATACAGAAATAGAACTAGCTCTGCGGAAATATCAGCGTTTGGATGGCATTTCACTTTCTCTGCTATAACATTGCAGTGCCTCTGGCCATGCCCCTTCGATGTGCAGGGTGTGTGCGCGTGGTGAATGCATGTGACTGGAAGCCCTTGTGATCTCATCAGTCCGGATACATTTTTTTGTAGTATCCAAACTTTGTTAACTGTAGGCTTCGCTAACTCTGTAAAAGCCAATGTGTACCTTTGCATTGAACCTTGAGCATCTTGCATTCAGAGATGTTGTTTATGTTCACACAGCTACATTACACATGAACTGAAGTTTCAAATATAATATCGTAGTGAATTACCCCTTTAAGGAAGAGACAACATGCTACATTAGGAAACACTTTAGCAACAACAATGCCGTGTAACCCAATGTTGGTTTATTTACCCTTGCCCTGAATCTACACGTCCCTAAACATGCACATGACATCATCATTTATACGGACGTGACAAAGGCCGTGTTTTCAAAAACTTGACATTTTAAACCCATATTTAAATGTATATATTTTTAGTTCCCAAAACTATGCCATGTAAACAAACAAGCCAAACGTATAAAAATATTCCTGTTTTTTTGCTGAAAATTTGTGTAAACAGCCAAGTGTAATGAGTAAGAAAGTGTATGACCCCTTTAAAAGCACGCACAAGTCTCAGACTTTCTTTAAAGATGCAGTAGTTCACCACAAGATTTCTATTTACTCAGCATTTGTTTATTAATTTTCTTTTCGGCTTAGTCCCTTTATTAATCTGGGGTTGCCACAGCGGAATGAACCGCCAACTTATCCAGCATATGTTTTACACAGAGGATGCTCTTCCAGCTGCAACCCATCACTGGGAAACATACATACACACTCATTCAATCACCCACACACACTCTATGGACAATTTAGCCTACCCAATTCACCTCTACCGAATGTTTTTGGACTTGTGGGGGAAACCGGAGCACCCGGAGGAAACCCACGTGAACACGGGGAGAACATGCAAACTCCACACAGAAACACCAACTACTCAGCATTTAATGATCTTAATTTGGTTCCAAACCTTTGAACTTTCTCTTTGCTGTTGAACAAAAATAGAAGATATTTTGAAGAATATTGGAAAACCGTAACCATTAGCTATGCTTCGATCTAAAGATGCAAATTAAATTTTTGCGCAAAACAGAATTATTGCATAAAAGACATGCGAACAAAGCAGTGTTTCCATCCAATGAGTCAACAAGAACCAAAATCGTCACTTCCTGATTAACTGGCACCAAATATCAAAAGTAAAAACGTAAGTTGCTGCGGTAGGAGAAGCTGCATCAATCTTTTTTCATTTAATAAATGACTTGCACCTTAGAAGATAAATGCCAACATGCAAACTTATGCGCATCTTGGCGTTTCCATGAACCATTTTTTTATGCGCATAACCAAAATGTGCATAAAAATAGGTGAATGGAAACTGCTAGTGTCTTTTATAGTAGGGGGGAAAATATTCCATAAGTCATCTTCTGCTGGTTTCCTTTTTTCATTATATCTTTTGTGTTCAACAGAAAAAAAAAACCTCAAGCAGTAAATTACGACAATTGTCATTCTTTTGGGTGAACTATTCTTTTAAGTTAGCGATAGGGTTTGGGTGTGTGTGTGCGCATGTGTGTGAGAATGATAAGTATTGCAGTGGAAACATTGCAGTCAGGATAATGGGCTTGAAATAGTGCAGGGCAAATGCCATTATGCATGTATGCAAGTGTTTAAATGCCTTGCAGCTACCATGGTTTACTTCTCTGTGTTGCTGTCTAGTCTCCCTTCATTGCACAATAGCTTGTTTTTCATTTCGTAATGTCGCGTCATCTTCACAGTGCCTCCTTTTTTTTCCTCCTCATTGTCTATTTATATTAATCGGCATTCAAGCAGCAGCAGAATTTGGTCATCTGCCTGGGTTTAGAGGACTGAACACAGTTGTTTTCATATATTTAACTTCTTAATTCTGTGGTAATAATCTTCTGTTTTTTCTGACAAAATAAGATAGCTGCCTTTAATAGGAAAAAACCTTACTACAGCTGAATTAAAATTGATGAATTTCACAAAGAAACTGAACTGTCCCTGAATTTTTGATTGAGAGGAATAAATGCATCCTAGATGCATACTTTTTCAGAATTGTATGTATTATATGTAGTTTGTAAAATGAATAACGTTTTATTAAGCAAAATATTAAGCATTAAACAGTTGCTATCAACATAAATTCATTCATTCATTTTCCTTCAGGTTAATCCCTTTATTCATCAGGGGTTGCCACAGCAGAATGAACCGCCAACTTATCCAGCCTATGTTTTACACAGCGGATGCCCTTCCAGCTGCAACCCAGCACTGGGGAGAACATGCAAACTCCACACAGAAATGCCAACTGACCCAACTGAGACTGGAACCAGTGACCTTTTTGCTGTAAGGTGACAGTGCTAACCACTGAGCCATCGTGTCACCCCTCAACATTAATTATTAAATTTTTTTAGTTGATTAAAATTATATTTTAAATATCTTGTGACTTTGAAGATTGGAGTAATGCTGAAAATTCATCTTTGCCTTAAGTCAAGTGCTATTTTGGGGTTTCCTGGATTTTGCCTACCCCAATTTAAAAGCTTCCCAAATCCACATGCAGAGGTGTAAATGCAAAAGTTTGGTATCATTTTAAAGAAAACTCTTTGAATTTTCATAAAACACTATTGAAAGTGGTTAAAATAATTGTATATGTTGTCTGTGTTGTAATAAACCCCTCCTAAAAAAAAAGTGCCTTTTTGTTTTTTTTATTTATTTTTGTAAACTTATATTTAAAAGTTTACCTTTTAGGTTCTGTGTGGTCTAGGTTGCTGTAATTAATTTTGGTGGTTCCTGCACATGTCAGTAATCGTAGGAAAAAAAGAAAAATGTCTCTATCATAATCTATGCAAAAGTTATTGCTATTTATTGGGCCAGTACGACCTTTAAAATTTAAAGAATGCCGAATGACGTCACGGACCTGGTACCGGGTACGCAGAGTGTTAACAGAAATAAATTGTTCTAAGATATATTCAAATAAAAAGCATGCAGTCATTTGAAACCGTAAGAATATTACAGTATATAAAGTGTATATACAGTTTTGACTAGATTTTTGATGCCTTTTACACAGTCTTTTCTTACATTCCAGACACATCAGCAGTCAATGTCATCCTCTCAAATGGGGTGACTATATATTACATGAGAACTTCTGCTGATATGGATATTTTATCCCATTTGAACCCCAGGCTAACAGGTGCACTGAGTCTGAGTCTTTAAAACTCGTCAGTAACCTTGAGAAGACATTCAAGCAATGCAGTTTTTTTTCTACACTACAGAGGCCAGGACAGTTAAAAAAAAAATCTAAACCTATTTAGCACATCTGTTAATATAAGGAAAACAGACTGGGAAAGACTCGATGAGTCCATAAGTCAAGTGATTTTTCTACTACTGACACGCCGTCTATTATTTAGTCCCTCCTTTGAGCACTTAGCACAACAATATGACTTGGCAAGTCTTGCTCCTCATGGCAGAGATCTTGCTTTTCCACTCTTCTTTCTCTTGCTCTCACTACCACACGTATGTCACCGCTCTGAGATGAGTGGAATTTCTTGTTCCTTTGAGCAACTTATCTTGCTTTCTCACCCCTTCAGCTGTCCCAAAAGCTAAACACAAATTCATTGTATGCAGCTGCTAAGCGCACACAACCGCTACTGTCTGACTAATGCGTTGTTGTCCTTCTCTTTCTTTAGAGTATGTCTTTCTCTCAGTCCTCCCTCATCCACCAGTCTCAGTTTTGTTAATCAGATTAGCAGCGAGCAGCATTAGCACTGTTGTTACTTTGCTAGCATGTAGCAGTAGCCATGCAGAGCCTCTCCATTTGCACACTGTCATAGTGTTGGAGAGATATTGCTCTCCTCCTCCTTTCGCAGCACTCTCTCTCCACCTCCCTTCTCTTTCTGTCCCAGGACTGCTGCAGCTAACTCTGCATCACCTTGCAGTTTTAGACTCTGCTGGCTTTCTGCAGTCCTGTCTCTCTCTCCCTATCTCTCTCACTCTCATTTTCCTCCTCTTTTTGGTCCTTCACACCTCCCCTCCCTTCTTTCTGGTCACTTTGCTTTCCTATCTATCATCCATCGCTCATTTCATTGTGTCAAAATGTATCGGAACCCTTGGATCTCCAACTATATCAACCATGTCAAGTTGTGCCAAGGTAAGTAAATGGCAGTTCAGGGTGAGACGGGGCAGAATGGGCTAACCACATCTCTGTTAATGCTATTTGGGTTTAAATAGTACTGCAACCTCATAGGAAAGAAGCATTCGAAGCTCTAAAAAACTTGTGTTGATGCTTTTTTTTTTTGTATACTGTGGTTTAGATACGAATGCTTTAAACAGTTTGAATTCTATAGTTGAGTCTCTTAAGCAGTTTAAGAGAGTTGCCTTTTAATGGTTTTGTTTTGGTCTGCACTTGCGCAACAGCACATGCTTTTCCATTTATCCTGTGTGTTTGTAGTTAAATTGTGTGTTTGTAGCAGGTGTTTGTGTCTAGCGGAGCATATTTTATGTGTAAAAGTGATTAATGATGTTATTTGTATTCAAATATTTAGGAATAAAAGTACCTCACAGTATAGTAGTTAGTTTGAATGTAAATGGGGTTAATGTGTAAATGTATGAATGGGTTTCAGAGATTCCCCATCACCTAATTCGCCCTTTCCTGGAGTGCAGACACCAGCTGTCTTATTTAATACTCTTAAGATCTTCCCCCTTGTTTGTGCTTTAGTAAATGACGGTTGTATCATGCATTTTAAAGGGAAGTGCAGATTTCTGAACTGAAGAAGTTGAGCTGGTATTAAAACATTAGAACAACCTTTAATACTGTGATTTATGGGATGGCATACAGTATGATGGCATACTTCCTGTGCCCACACTGGCTAATCCTATTCCTCTTGAAGACTAATCCTTTATTAGCTGAGACAAGCGTTATGCTAACACCTGACTGCCACATTTTTGCCCTGCGTTTTCCTATTTAACAAGCTTTGTTCAGTAACAAGTGCATTCTGATTACATCACTAGCAGGTGCTTGGTAATAAATCACCATGCTTTCTTGTATTTGGTGGTTGTTAATAAATTAATTTATTCTACATTTAAATAATTATTTAAATCATTTAAAGTGTATCCTGTTGTCTTTGTTAAAGGGATAGTTCAATTTTAATTTTTGAATAATTTTTAATTTTTATTATTGTTCCAAACCTGTTGGACTTTCTTCTGAAGATATTCTGAAGAATTATTGAATTGACTTCCATATAATTTAGTTGTTCTTACTATGGAAGTCAATGGCTGCTTTTTTTTTCAGAATATATTGTTCAACAGACAAAAGGCATTGTAAATGTTTAGAACCACTTAAGTAAATGGTGAGGTTTCATTTTGGGGTTAATCTGCCCCATTAATTGTTTATTTTTTTAACCAGTGATTTATTCAGTTGCTTTCTTGCATTAAAATGTGTATAATGTTACAAATTGTTAGTGTCTTTGAACTTTTTGTCCTAAACCCAAAACCAACTGCATTTAACATAAGGCATGGTTTGTAAACACTAGATCAGTATATTACAATGATTTCTGAATGTGACACTGAAGGCTGGAGTAATGAATAAATTGTATTTAAAAAATAATCAAAATAAAAAATCAGGTTTTGTAAATGATAAATATTCATTCATCCATCCATTCATTCATTTTCTTTTTGGCTTAGTCCCTTTATTAATCCAGGGTCGCCACAGCAGAATGAACCACCAACTTATACTGCATATGTTTTACGCAGCGGATGCCCTTCCAGCTGCAACTCATCGCTGGGAAACACCCATACATTCTCATTCACACACGTACACTACGGACAATTTTGCACACCTAATTCACCTGTACTGCATGTCTTGTGAGGGAAACCGGAGCACCCAGAGAAACCCACGCGAACATGGGGAGAACATGCAAACTCCACAATGCCAACTGACCCAGCCAAGGCTTAAACCAGCGACCTTCTTGCTGTGAGGTGAGAGTGCTACCCACTGTGCCACCGTGTTGCAAAATTATAAATATATTTCATAATTCAACTGCATTTTGAAGCTTTTTTTTTTTTTATTAGCTTTTTGCTATTGCACTGGCTAAAATTTAATTGATCTAAATTTGCATGTAACACAATAAATGTTTAATATTGCTGTATTATAAATTTTGTTTTTTAACATTATATATTTTTTAATTGGAATTTATCTCTACAGTAATTCAGCAAACACAACACTTGGAAGTTTGTTAAATGTTGGGTTAAAAATTAAATGTTAAGATTTATCCCAGCACTTGAGTTTGCCCATATTTTACCATAATTTAGGTTGAAACAACCCAGAATTTTAGCATATAAAATATCTAATAATTTTCTTTTGTTGTTTTACTTCACTTTAAAAAAACAATCATGAAATGGTCGCATGAAAATTTTATCAAATGAATTGAATCTAATTTTATTAATCTCAACTTACAATCAATCAAACTGACTAAACGTATTAAGTTAAACTGTATAATCAGTTGAATCCTGATTAACTTATTGAATAAATTAAAGTAACATAATAACAGGGTGGCATGGTGGCTTAGTGGTTAGCACTGTAACTTCACAGCAAGAAGATCGTTAATTCGAGTCCTGGCGAGACCAGTTGGCATTTCTGTGTGGATCTGCATGTTCTTCCCATGTTCGGTTGGGTTTCCTCTAGGTGCTTTGGTTTCCCCCACAGTCCAAAGACATGCAGTATTAGGTGAAATGGATGAACTAAATTGGCCGTAGTGTATGGGTGTTTCCCAGTACTGTGTTGTGGCTGGAAGGGCATCCGCTATGTAGCTTGGTGGTTCATTTCGCTGTGGCAACCTCTGAAATAGAGACTAGGAGGAGTGAGAATGAATGAATGAACATAAACTTTTTGTCATGACATTTTTTACAGTGTTGAATTGTGATTCGTGTGTTCTAAATGTTTCTCCATAAACATCAACAGTCATTAGAAGTAAGATGGGTTTATGATCTCATCATAGAACAGGCTGTGTCTTGCTTCAACAGTATCTTTTGCGTCTGTATTACCTGATGTCAGATACTGTATCAGTGACTGAACAGTCATACATTTTAATCAACATAAAATTAACGTAAAGTTTCAGAGCTGTACGATTACCCTTAATATGTGATGCATGCTGTAGATCTCCGAGGTGTATTGGTGTGTCACAGGCCTGTGGAATAACATGCGTGCCATCTGAAGAGCTTTAAATGCCACACTTGACTGTGTCTGATTAGCATCTGTACTTAAGAGGGCACAGAGCCAAGGTGTTGAGGATTTCCACACGTCTGTTAATGGTGGGTGCTCTTAACAAGACCATGCAATGAATGCACATAATGATCATTTTAGCAATCTGTCTAGTTTATCTGCATTACAAACTGTCAGTTTGCGTGATGGTTTTGTGTGTTTTGTTCCTGCTTCTGGGAACCATTGTCATTAATTTGTTTTTATTTGCAGTCTAGTGTTAATTTACTGCAAGGCCATTGAAAAAAGTGTCAGCCGTTTGTTTGTTTTTTACGCTGACTTCATTAATCATTTTTGCCTAAATGACAACAGCTTTGTAGGTGAATTATTGCAGATGCTGTAATAAAGCATTGGTAGCATATGGTACATGAATATGGCCCTCATGTGATATGATAATAGAAGGACTTCTGTCGTGATGTGAATCTACTATGCTTTAAAGCTCTAAAAACAACTTGTAACAGCTTTATAGGCACAAATCCAAGTTTCAGAAGTTCCTTTTTTTTAGGGCAGATGCAGAAAATGCAGACAGAATTGCAGAATCCATTCATAAAAATTGAATTTGCTGTATAACGTAGAATGTAACGCAATTCAAATCTGCAAAATGGATTAATCCAATCACAAAATGGACTATTGTCTGTAAATAATAAACTGTGAGTCCCTTCACTGGCATTTTACTGTTTTAATGTGAGAAATACCATCATATACACATGGGAGCTTGTAACGTCTTACATTACATTGTAACGTCTTAAATTAAAAGTCTGATTTAATTTGATTTATTTGTAAAAAGTTTAGAAATATATAAAATATTTTGTAAGGCTCCTGCAATTTACATTTTTTGTTCAGTTCTTTTTGATATGTTGTCAAGCTGAATATATTTGGTTTCAATTAAGATACACTAATATACTTTTCACACTGTGCATAACCCTAGTTTAACGTTGCTCTAAATGTCACTTATAACCAAGTCATCTTTGAAACGCCCCTCGAGCGGTATGCAAATCTCAAATTCTCCAAAACTCTTAACCAAGCTTATGATTACATTACATACTTTGAATCACAGATAAAATTAAACAACAACTGTCTCATAAGTTTTGTTTCTAAATGTTCGAATCAAACAAAATTGGCATATTTTTAAGTTGCCCAAGCCAATGTTCATGCACACTCTAAAGGAATAAGATCACGACACAAACCTCATTTATGGCCGTTCTACACATTATCATCCTCTGGATAATGATCGTCTCATCACACTGCTCTTCTGATTTGTAATTCAGTTGTAAGTCAAGTTGTAATTCACAACTTGGTCTTGATGGCAAATCTCCTTCAGAAATGAAAGTGAATCTTTGTTTACAAGCTTGTGGGCCTTTGAGTAATTGCTGCTGTCATGTGTTGTGCGTTTGATAGGATGGACTGTACCTTAGGTTCGTTTCATGCATATTACAAAACCAGAAAAGTGTAGTGGGTTCATTCAAAAGCACAGATTTCAAGCTTTGTGGATATACTTATGTCTGTGAAGCGTTCGCTGAGATTCCAGTGTTTGTTGACCACAAAAACTGTAATAAAAGCACATCTCTGGTATAGACTTCTAGCCCAGAGAAACTTCAGTCTGTCTCGATTGATAATTGGCTCCTGTACTATTGGGCAGGGCGTCATTCGGCAAATTGACCTTTACACTTTTTATTATTCAAAACTATACGAGTGAAATGTCTTGTGTATTCTATAGTATTTGTTATAACCCTGGATAAAGACACATTTCACATCTGTAATTTTGGATACGGTGTTAACACCTTGTTTTAGGTGCGAAAGCGATTTCATAGGGCCCCACTTTCCATCCAAAACAATCCTGTACTTTTTTTTTTCATCCCACTGGAGTTGATGTCGCCTTGTCCCCTGCCCTGTAAAGTGAAGTGAGAGGAGATTTTTAGGCGGTGAGGAATGTTTTTAGCAGATTCTCGTCCCATCTGTGAAAACTCACTTCATACCAAAACAGAGTCCATCGGTTGAGTCTTTCGTTCACTTTCTCTTCTCAGCTAGTGTTTGTAAAGAGACATCTAACTGCAGCCCTTATTGTGCTTTAACCTGTGTGAATATTGGTTTTTGGGATGTGAAACAGTTCGTTTGGTCTGTGTGGGTGAATGTGTGGTCAGGCTATTGATCTGTGGGTAAAGTGGAAACACATGCTCTGCTCTTCTTATCCTCTGAGGCTCAGATGTCAGATCTCCATGTGTTCTTCATAGAATTAATGCCACACCTGAACAACAACACCAGAATAGTCATTTCATTGCATTACTCAAGCGAATGGGGTAACATCACTTATGTTAAACTGACCCCATGAGAGTGAATTTATTCATTCATAATTTTTTTTCAAGAGAGGAGTGAGTGTTATTACCATGTTTTGTTTAATTTTTTTATATTTCATTTTAAGTTAAGTACAATATAGGGATGCAATGATCAACCATTTTCACTATTAGCCGCACTTTAATTCGTTGCGGTTTATTAATCGTAGAATCTTCTCACCACTGCATTTCTGCACGGAGCAAAACTGCTGCAACTACACAAAGTTACGCCAACTGTGCTCTAGTTTAAAGTTCCAAGCTTGTACACAGAGCCTAATACCCACACACACTAGATTAACTATGGATGAGGCTATTAACTAAGGGCCGTTCACACGTCGTGTCTTTTGCGCGCGCAAGTTAGTTGTTGTTTTTTCTTTCGCGCATAAAAGGAGTAATGTGCACGCGACACACTCATGCATTCAAGGTGCACCTAGTTGAAAAAAATAGCTGTTCAGCTTCATGCTCTGTATGGAATATACACATTTCTACTGCAAAGAGTACTACATTTAATACATACATGACTACATTTGTTCTCTTTAAAAGGGAAATACTTTTACTAATACTATACTAATACTTGTATTAATGCTAATATGTAGCTTAAATTTTCCAGTGATGGGTTGCAGCTGGAAGGGCATCTGCTGTGTAAAACATATGCTGGATAAGTTGGCGGTTCAGTCCACTGTGGTGACTCCTGATTAGTAAAGGGACTAAACCAAAAAGAAAATGAATGAATGCATAATCGTGATAACCACAAAACAGTGATTATTCCTCAGACTATAATCTTACAACCAAAATCTATAATTGTTGCATCTCTAGTACAACAACAACTACAACAATAATAATAATGATGTTAATAATAATACAAAATATTCTTTGTATAGAAATGTGTGACTGACCTGGATTACTTTATTAATTTAAAAAACAGTAAGAATACACAGTTAAGCATCACAATGTTTTACATTGATTTTACTTCAATACTATCAATATATTTTTTCTCATTTATTTTGGCTTAACATCATATAATATCAAATAATGCCTACAGTAATATTTAGTGTTGTACAAAATTTATTACTGTTTTTAAATTGTTGCTCTTAAATAAGATGAATTCATAAATCTATCTATCACTGTGTATTAATTATTTTTCTTTTTAAAGGGACTTTATTACAAATTAATAAAAAAGTAATCATGTATTTATATTTGTGTAATTAAATAACATGAAATTGCATTTATAAAATTTATTTTTATTTAAATAATTATTTATTATTTTTAATTAATTTATTTATCTAATGTAATATTTCTTGAGATGTTTGCCCTAGATTACTTTACATGATTTGTCAGTAAAAATACGTACTGAAGCCTCAAAGTTTGGTAAACCTAAAAAAAAAAACTAAATTTATTATATGTATTTTATATAAATTATATATAGATTTCATTTTTTTATTATTTTTTTAATTCTTGCTCTTGAAAATAATGGTGGCTTTTAATAGAAGTGGTCACAGAAGGTTTTTTGTGCATAAAGTAATGCTTCAGATAACATTCAGATGACTTCATGCATTACATACTGGACACTTTGACTAACAAAACCACTGATCGCAGCATTCAGCACATGGGCCTGGACGTTAGACTCTGTGTGCATACAGATATACTGATGTGTGCATACAGAAACAAGTCAGTTCAACTGCGGACACAGCACCATGTTGACATTCATGAAATAGATACTATTGTTTTCATTCCTGGCCTTCACATGGGGCCTTTGAAACATCTTTTGCTGATCACTTCTGTCACCAGCAGGAGTATATGTGGTCTGAATGTTATTCTTTCTTTTGTGTGCTCAGGCTTCACCAGAGAAACAGCCCCTAAAGTTGGCAATACCAAACAACGGAGAGCTCTTAGGTAAGATCCTCATTTTTATGTCATAATGTAGCAAAGTATTTATGTAACTTGTGTTTTGATTTGATTTCATAAGCTCTGTGGAAAAGATCTGCAACAACAGAAATTTAGGGGGACCTATTTTACCCCTTTTTCAATATTTAAGATAAGTCTTTGGTGTGTGTGTGTGTGTGTGTGTGTGTGTGTGTGTGTGTGTGA
>CAIGQZ010032280.1:69335-81811 GCA_903798205.1 Danio tinwini | reverse complement strand
GATACACATTAATATCCTTTTCTGATTGGATACTCCCTTTTTGGGGATCTACACTCAATTACCACACTGCGCTCTGCCCCCCCCCCCCCCCCCCAGATTACTCACTATTGCTCAAATGTGGGTGTCCTCCACCTGCTGCATCTCATGTCACATAAACAGCACAGTGACAGACACAAAGCAAGTAGATCTTGCGTTTAAAATAAATACTACAGTAAGAACTTTCCCAATGGTTATCTGATGTATTTGTTGTGGGTTTTTATTCATGCCTTTCTGCAACGATCAGTCACACACAAATGCCATTGCAAAGTTTGCAGTAACATGCACACACACATTTGCACTGTTTTTGCATGGCAAATGTGACAGGATACACATTAATATCCATTGCTGTATGGATATCCATTATACAGATCTTTTAATCCCAGTTACTTTGCAAGTGAGCTCTTGTGGATAAGATTATATATGTTACTATGGATACAGGTTAAAATGCGTCTGTCAGTCTATTCGGTGGGTGGGGAAAATCGCATTCCTACGTCACATTGAGGTGTGATTTGGATCCTATTTTAATGTCAGGAAATGAAAAAATAATAAAAAGAGAGACTTGTGTTTATATCACTTCAGTATGACAGTGGACACACTATACCTACTACCACATTATACAGTTCTGTCCAAACAGCTTACAAATGCAGATTTTTGCATCATAGATGCCCTTTAAACAATTTTATATGATTTATCACAGTCACACAAGTTACAATTTCACATCTACCACATTTGAAATGTAGAAATGTCAAATGCTTAATGATTTATTTATTTTTCCACATAAATGCAAAAATATTTATTATTAAATAATTATTTATTTTGGGTTCTGCAGTTCGATTTACAGAATTTCTAATACAAAGTATGTTGTATACTGTAAAATCACCTCATTTGAAAATTAAAACATGCTGACATATTAATATTTTTATCACTTAACTCTGTGGTTAGTTGTTTTGCAAAATATAAACAGATGTTTCAGTACTGTAACATATGTAGATTCTCTATAGGTTTCTACTGCAGATATCACATCCATAATGCTGCAATTACCCTTTTGACTACTACACAGTTGCAATGCCAGTTAAAGGGTTAAAACTTGTTAATAATTGCCCACTGTTTTGATTGGGTAACGTCATTGCATAGAGAAACTGCATCAACGCCCCCCTCATTATTACACAAAAGCGAGTGTTTTGGCAGCATTGTTCATGTAAATCCGTCGTTCACAAAGCATGCTTAAATTATTTACTAGGTTTGCATTTGCAGAGTAACTGCGGCCAGATTTAGTACAGCTGAATGTTTATTTTTCAACAAAAGTTTCACATTTACTTTTGTATTTACGTTTGTTCTTGTAGCTTGCATTTTTGTCCAAAAAAAACTATATAATAAATCAAATACTAACAAAAGAGCAACCATATCTTACTACCAAGCCCAGTTTCAATGCAACAATATTATAAGGACAAGTACTGTCAAAAGATCAGTTCAAATATGATTGTTTGTGTCATGACTCTTTAAAAATCTTGTGTAAGGACTCATATATCAATGATGTAATGTAGTTATGCATTTAAAAATAAATGTTGAGAGGTTTATTAAAAGTGTTCTTGTATTTTATAAATATATTTATTTACCAAATAATTCTGTTTGTCCTGTGTGGTGACTTTATTAATTGTCAGGATAATATAGTTTGACCTTTTTATGAAAATGTAATAAAATAAATTAACTTTTATTATTACGTAAATCACATTTTAAGTTAATATATTGTATTTTACATTTATGGAAGAAATCCTATGAGATCTGCCAACATTCAGATTACTTTTCAGGTGTTTCTTCAACAAAAGCACTCCGTTCAGAGGCTTCTTGTTTCTGGTATAAACATTTATATGCAAAATATATTGAAATTCAAAGCTGGTTTCTCCCTGTGCAGTTTTCAGAAAGAGTTCTCGTTTGAGGAGAAAGGTGAGGGAGCCAACAAAGAAGTAGATGTTAGTCTGCTGGGGAATACACCCAAGGGTAAGTATAGAATTCTTCTACAATTATATACTAGTTAGACACTCACTAAACAAGCATCTTAACAGTTCTTTCGCATACTTCAGTTGAATTTTGCAGTTTTCAGTTGACTTTTGCAGTTTTCTGATGGAGACTCTTAAAATAAAGTTTAACCGCAAGGAGGATTTGAAAACTAAATTGTTATTGTGGCTCTTAAGCTCATAATTTTTTTAGTTTTTTTTAATATATTCATATGCAGTTCTTGCTAATACAATACATTGGATAGGAATATTATCTATATAAAAAAAAAAAATAAATAAATAAAAAAAAATATATATATATAACAAATTCTCTGTTTTGAAGGGCCCTTTATAGTGTGTTTGTACTTTAACCATTTGAAAAAAAAAGATTGTATTTTACTTGCTCAATCAAGATAAAATCTAAACAGACAACAACAAAAAAAGAAAAACAGATTTTATGATGCTATATATTAAGGATGCTCCGATCGATCGGCCGAAGATCGGTATCGGCCGAAAATCACATTTCATGACTTGATCGGTACTCTCCAATCTGGCCAATCTCATAAACCGATCGTAGCTGCACTCCCGTATATTATATATAGCCTACAGCAGCCACAACACATGAGGAGGTAAATGATGTGTGGGGGCTTGAGCGTCACAACAGATATATACAGATGCTGTGCAACCCGTTTATACAGTCCATTGGCACGACTCGCGCAACAAACGTAGCTTTGTTGAAAGTGCAGCCATTATATATCTAGTGTCTGAGCTGATGTGACACGAGCGGAACGATCGCACCTATATAACCTTCCCCGGAAGCTCTGCGAGTCTCCTGCATATTCATTCTACTTTGTGATACCCAAAAATTTGTTAAAAGACCCGGAAATCATGGTGATGAGAGTGAATGAGAAAGACAACAGATCGCGAGAGGCACATGTAGTGATGTTCTAAGCATTACATTTCTTAGATTAATTGAATAGAGCAGTAAAGAAATCAGGAGTGCACATCTTTCTCTCTCTCTCTCTCTTTCATTGAGTGATCTGCTGTCAGTAGAGACGAGCAAAATATTTGAATGGTCTTGCATGTATTTAGACCTTTTTACATACAACAACTGAAAGTTCTGTGTTTTTGACTATATTGCAAGTTCACTAAAAGCTGGCTGGAATTATTGGATAAATAAAACACAAAATATGTATATTTTTTACATGAATATTTAATAATAAAACTTGTACTTATTGCAATAAACAGTAGTTTATAGGCCTATTCCTTTTAGTAAAGAAGTATTAGATTTATAGGTGTGTATTTTAACTTCTTATGCATCAATAAGCGCTCCAAACTTTTTCTTGATTGAGACATGTTGAATTCTTCTTTTATCATTTGCAATGTCTCCAAAATGCATTGTTTGTATTTTTTTATTACCAAATTTTATATCTGTATTATATTATTTTCTGTGGCAGTTATTTCCGCTGTGGTGACACCTGATAAATAAGGGAATAAGCCAAAGTAAAATTAATTAATTAATTATTTTCTGTAAAACTGCTTCTGGCCATGACATGTTCACACCTACATGGTTATAAGAGACTTGTTTTAAAGTTTTATTTCCAGCATCCTTCATTTATTTTCTTAGGTAAGGCAAGATCTTCTCTTAACGTTCATATTTAGAGGAAAAGTGTGCTTAATCCATTATAAAGCTGCAAAAATCCTGATCGGAGCATCCCTACTATATATTTTACAACAGATTTTATTGAAAAATAATTATACATGTATGTGCTGGGCTTAACATGGTTATTTACATGTATGAGCTTCTAAAATGTGAAAAACTGTCAAAACAGCACCAGGAGTTGTTTTATGTGTAATATTACACAAATATTTGCCACAAAGAGACTAATTTCTGATCAGTGTGTTGAACCATAATGGCCATTAAAAAAATCAAGTAGGTTTGATCACTGTTTAGCCAATGTGAGTGGAAAATAAAAAGTATTTGATTCTAGTCATGGTGTCTTGATGATAAATTGTCTACAAGTTGCTTCAAGACAAAGTTATTGCATGGATCCTGGACACATGGGGTCATTATGTTGGGGGATGGGACACCACTGACCTATATTTGGTCTGCTGGGGGGCCACCTGTTGTTGGGCAAGTTGTTTAGTTTACTGAATATGTGACAGTTGTGTGAAAAGAGCACCTAGATACTTTGTGAAAGGGACTGTACAGTACGCTAGTGTAGAAAAGTAGTGAAAAGGATTTTATGGGGCTCCCATAGGAACAGCCTGCTTCTGGTAAGCACAAAAAAATGCAAACGTCATATTCAATCTTTTAGTTTTTATAAATTGTGCTGATGTGCTAATGTACATTTTTGGCCTTTGATTAGATTTGTTTTTCTATACTTTTTATTGATTTAGTTTTTTTTTATATTTGACATTAAATAACGCTGAAGACTCATTTCCATTTTCAGTGCATGTTTTTTTTTCTTGGTATGAATGAGTATGTTTCCATTTTAAATATGCGCGTAAAAATAGGTGGATGGAAACAACATATTCAAAACCGGTTGATGGAAACACAATGATGTGCATAAGTTTTGAAAATGCGCATAAAAAATGTATGTGCATAACTGAGTTAATTTTATTCGATAAGAAAAAATGTGCATAAAATACTATGGAAACACTTTTACAGAACAAATTCCAGTATGTGCATAAAAAAAGTCATGTGATTTTGTTATAAGAAATCGTGTGATTTTATAAAAATGTGTGTGAATAGACAAAACAGCAGGCTGACCACATTGTAAAACATCTGAAATGTTGTTTTGGTCATTCTACAACGCCTTAACTATTTCAGTAGTAGTGGTATATTATTAATTACCTCCAGAACTGTCAGGAGCATCTTTGTTTTGCGTCTTATGCCTTCAAACGCTACCACGCCTTCATTGCATGTCAGCATTTGTCTTCTGAGGTGCAAGTAATTTATTTAATGAAGAAAAGATTGATGCAGCTTCTCCTACCGCAGCAAATATCGTTTTTACTTTTGATGTTTGGTGCCAGTTAATCAGGAAGTGACAATTTTGTTCTCTCTGACAACACTGGAAACGCTGCTTTATTCGCATGTCTTTTATGCGATATTCCTGTTTTGCACGTACATTTAATTCGCATCTGTGGATGGAAACATTGAGTCTTGGATTTTGTCTTTTAGTGAAAACTAATAACCACATTCTTCTAAAATGCCTTTTTTGTCTACTGGTGCCACTTCTAGGCAACACATTCTTTAAATCCTTTTATATAGTTTTTAATTTAAAAAAAATTACATTTTTTTCAAATTTGCATTTGTTTTGGCCACATTCTGGTACATAACACCCACTTATCACCATCCATTTAGTTCCTGATGGATGTAATCAAGTCCACATTGTCCCTCCTTGTTTTTTGTGTGTTTTGTTTGTCAATATGTGGATAGCAGTAGGTGTTTTCTTTGCAAGAAGAAAAAAAACTCATTAAAGTGGTTAGTCTTGGCTTAAATCTGCATTTTTTTTCTGTTTCTTATTCACTTCATTGGCATGAGGCACTTAGTTGTGTAATCTTGGTTTATTAGAGTAAGCTCTGTTCAATGTCAGATTCACACTGTTGTTTGTTCTTTCCCCATTCTGACTGGGAATTTCACCTAAAACATGACAAATCCTGAAAACATGCATGCTTTATTATTTACAATGTATTGAAGTTTAAGCAGTTTTTTTTGTCAGTAAGACACATTTTAACCTTACTTCACTACTTGTAGCAGAAAGAGAAACTCATCCCTGTGGGAATGGACTCTTTTTGATTGCACCACCCAGATCTTTGCTTTGAATCCCAGAGACCATGGTGAGGAAACATTGTTAAAAACAAGTGTGCCGTGTGTACACATTAGCCCAAGACGAGTCTCCTCTCAATCACTTCACTGGTGTCCTGGTGACCGGACACAGTTGAGTGTTGTATTTCCAAGGTTTCTGCTGAAAAACAGTCTCTGAGCATAAACCAATGATTGGCTAACTTGTGTAAATGCAGTCAGCCATGCTTGTAGCTAATGTCAGAAGACTTGTGTATAAGCAGCTTTTGTTTCAGATAACACATTGAACTTCTGTGACCTCTGCTATTATTGGATTTGTCACTTGGTGTTAAGATGGATACATTGTCACAGGTGGCAATAGTGTGGTAATGTGTTAGAATCATAAAGAAGATCTATTTTATTTGGAAAGCAAATAGTAGGGATTGACTTCATGCTTTTTATTTTTGGAAATCTCTCACTGTAGGAAAATTATATTTTTTATGATATAATATCACTTATGATATCACTTAATGTTGGAAGTTTTATGATGCTACTGAATATGTGAAGGTTGTGAAGGTTGATGTAATACATAATGAGATGCATCCTGGAACATAAATTGTTATTAAACAGCAGAACATCTGAAATATGTAAGGATTAGATTACTAATATATTTACTCAATAGTATGTGCATATTAGATTGTGAATTTACCCACTCATTCTCACTCTGCCTTTGTTTTTCTTTAGTCTCAGAATTAAGGAAACGTTTTGAGAGTATAAGCACGAGTCAGAGTTGGGACATGAACAGGTGAGAAGTTAAATCATTCTCTTAAAGCATGCACAGCCAAAGTTCAGTTAACACAGGTGTTCGGCAAGAATAACAGAATCACAAATTCGTCTGCATGCTGTTATTGCCAGAAAATATTTTAGGTGCACTTTTACACCACACGTTTTAAACTGCTTTTTTTTTATCTTTAAAGAAGCATGCATACCCAAAAATAGCAAAATAATGTACAGTTATAATGTACTTGGTTCTGTCCATGTTCAAGTGTAGTGTACATGTTGTCAGAACTTTATTTTTGGAATAAATTATTACTTTTATTCAGCATGGTCACATTAAATTGATAAAAAATGACTATAGGTGTTTAGTTTTACAAAATATAAACTTTTGAAAATATTTATAAATTTTTTATAAGATTTATTAATTGTTTCAAATATTTTTTTCTGTTCATTGAAAGAAAAGAAACTCAATTTCCACTAAAATATTCAACAGCACATCTGTTTTCACCATTGATGGTGTGCAATAATTCTAGAGTGTGATAATATAAAATGTTTATTTCTTTTATACATTTTTCCCTAGCTAAAGAATGATCCTGACTTAGATTTCTCTGGCCGCTTCTGTTTATAGGAAGGAGCGAATTGCACGGCGCCTGGAGGGAATCGATAATGACGTTCTCCACAGTCTTCCAGGTTGTGGTGGTCTAGTTTCTAATCGACTGCTGGAGGAGGACACTCCAAGATATACCCGTGCGGCAGACACCTGTGACCCCTGTACAGGTGAAAAATGCCCTTAATTTTTTACATGTGTGTGTATATACTATGTACATTGTAATAGATTTCATCATCACATGATTAAAGTTTAGTTTGATTAACTGGTGCTAGGTTACTTAAAGTAGAATACAGTTTATGAGATTATTCACAAGAGATCAATCCAAACACATATGAAGGACACTCTTCAAATGTTATTTTTGATATCAGGCATGACCAAACTGTTTATACTATAGTATTTAACATTTGAAGTTGATCAACCAGTTAAAAAAAATCAACAACCATGCATGATTTAAAAAATCTTATTTTTATTCACTTTAAATGTTGACTACTGTAGATGCTGAATTGGTCACTCTCTGATAGAATGATGCACCACCAACATGCAACCACTGTCAAGCTTCCCTCACAACAAAATCATATTTTATTAGAATGTGAAATTTAAAAAAACTATTGGACAAAATTACTATACTGAAAGCACTTTGAATGATTTTATAAATGTATCCTCAGGAAGAATTTTAATTATGTATATGAACTGAAAAATCATATCTAATGTTTTTGATGTAAAAAAATATTGTTGATGGTACAGTATAACAGTTGATGGTGGCCATAGCAACGACAAACGGCAATGGATCACGGACTCACAAACTCATTTAAATCCGTAAACAAAGCAGCACGCGTCACATTTTCAATGTGGTATTAGACACGATATGTGAACATAGTTAACCAGATACAGTACAAGCGGGTACAAGTAACAAAACCCAAATAAATACATAATTTGCAAGCTAGAGAAAACAAGGAGGCAACCATTCTAATCGCACATACCTACACTTGTGAAATGGAGGAAGAAACTGATCCATGAACTGTGTACTGTAAAGTTCCTGTCAAGCTCTGACAAAGTCCCATACATCAATAATCTTTTCTGAACCTTCCTTTAACAAACGGCGGATGAATCCCCTATTGTAAGCATGTAAATTGCTGAAGAACTCGTCAGAAAAATGACGGGAACACAGCACAAGGCTGGGGCTATAATGCTGAGGGATTTTTGCAAAAATAAACTTCAACCACTGACTCTTCACAGCCTCATCTTTGGGAAGGGAAAATAACATTAACTTTCTACAGTATTTGTGGGTGGGGCCGGGGGTTAAATTTTCCCAGGTCTGCACGTGCAACAAATGGGCGACGTCATGCCGATAAGGCTAAACACTCGTTACAGTGGCGATTCATTCGAACCACTCTGAGTCGACTCTTTTATAGATGAATCAATAGTTTTAAACACGGTGCACTTTCAGATTTAAGCCTTAGCTGAATATTTCACTTCACTTAGAGCTGTGTTACACACTGCATAGAAGGTCATTTTCAAAAACCCATAATAGGGGATCTTTAATCTTTCCATGAAATAGCCATAAGTTGCTAATTTGGCAATATATAAACATACATTGTGTTTAAACATGGCATTATAAATATCTTTCTCTCATTTAAGTTTCTCTTCAGCACTATGGCAAAAGTGACCCAAGTTTACAAAGCACAGATGTTCCGTCTAGAAGTCACGCAGTCCACCCGGAGTCTGTCTTCAGCACTGGCTCCTCTCATGTGGCAGAGCTGGACTCTAAAGCAGAAAGGATTGCACGCTACAAGGCTGAACGCCGCCGTCAGTTAGCAGAGCGCTATGGCATCTCTCTAGATCAGGAGATGGAAACGGACTACTCAGCTCGCTACTCCAGACACTCCAGAGAGCCTGATGTTTCAGACAGACACTACAGGTCAAAATCAGAAGGGAGAGATGGAGGGGAGCAAAATGCTTACACCACCAGCCATCATGTGGATAAGAACAGCTCACACCATCACTCCAGTCCAGAGTATAGCCGGGAGCGCACAGACTCTATCTCAGAGCGTGAAAGGATGATGAATATGGAGAACCAGAGGAGGGCACAGGAGCGTGACAGATTGCATGAAGGTGGAGGGGTTGCACCTGACCCATCTGCGTATATGGATGTCTCTGGATCTGCAAGGGTCCCGGGAAGGGAACCAGGGATGGTGGGGGTTCCCAGCTCGCCCAGTGCAGGTCGAAGGGGCATGATGCTGTCTCCCAAACAGGGAGCATCTCCTGGTGATCTGTTTATTGAGCAGCAGGCTCATAGCATCCTCCAAAGACACGGGTGAGTCTTCTCTTCATGATAGACGTTTCTTAATGTGTCCGTGTCTTCATTTTCTTCTTTTCTTCTTTCCTTTCTTGGAAAGAATGTTGGCCAGTATTCCCCTGAATCTGTCTTTTACAGGTATTTTCCCCTAAAGAAATCCTTCAGAATTTGGCTCGCGTAGTGTTTGGACTGTTTCTACAGCTCCCTAAAGATGGGTGGGCTCTGTTCAGCATAACATATTATCCATTAGCTCTGACCTTTACTGTCCTTTGGCAACTGTTTCTTTATAGTAAGGGTCAGTGCTCTGTGACGCGTTGGAATTAAAATGCGTGCCAAATTAAGCAACAAAAGATTCCAGCAGAACTAAAATTCCCAACATCAAGCCAAGCCAAAACAAATTACAAATGATTATGATAAAGAGTGATATTCAGGAAAATACCCAGAGCACATTCATAATGTCAGCATGAAGTTTGATCGGTTACTTAAAGTGAACAAATGAGGACTTTGCCTTTAAAACCCAATTCCCTGTAGGCTGAGCTCAGTTTTCATGCTGCAAGTTATCTGAGGCCCTACACTTTTACAGGAACCTGGTTTAACTTAAGTTTCACCCAACCCCTATTTCCTGAAGACGTTTTATCCTCTTTTTCTACTCTCAAATGTTTGAGTGCTTCACTCTCTGGGTGTTTCTTAACTAATATAGCTCCTGTAGTCAATCAGCCAACCAATGGTCTCTTCAGACTGATTCAGAAGGAGACACCATCTCTCCAATCAACTGGCCTTCCAGGTACCATACGCTTGGGATTACTGGGTGTGATTGACACCCTTCACTTTAACAGTGGTCCCGCCTAACCTCATGGCCTTATCTCAAACCATCTTTTGTCCTGTCCTGTAAACGTCCTTGCTGGTATGTGAGGTGAAATGATCATTTCTAGGGGTTTATTAGACAGCCAGTGAAACTTAGCAAGAAAGCAAGTTTCACTTGTAGTTTAAGGTGTGTTCCTACATGTAGTTTTGGTCTTTTAGTTTGTTTTGTCTGAACTGGAAAAAAAAGAAATGTATTCCTGGTTACTGCTTATCATTCACGTTTCCATTTTGAATATCGATCCAAAAAACTGCATTGATAAAGAACTCATGTCAGAGTTTGTTTTAAACAAGCCAAACAAGCCAAGTGTCAACACATTCTTATTTTGGCAAAAAGATTTATTCTGGAGACATGGATACATAAAGCAATTAGTTTGAGTTGTTTGTAAGTGATCATTGCAATTACAAGGTTTAACAGAAAATGTATAAACTCATGCACACTGACTGGAGCTAAAAGCTGCTAGACAATCGTACGATATTAAACTCATGTTTTGAAGTTTTTATTTATGAATTGTAATACTACTTTTTTATTTTTTGTGCTTTTTATTTGATGATGGGTAAACTACTTAAAATCTCAGATGTACAGTAATTTCAATGAGGACATAATTATATTGAGTGTCAGAGGATTGACCTCAATAAAAAGTTCTAGATGTAGGCTTCTTTGGAAAGGTACAGGACTTAAGGTGTGGTTTTGAGTTGGGCCCATCTTTTATAGTAACAATGTGCCCATACTTGTGCACATTTCAATCACCCATCCCATCCACACTGTTAATGAGTGCTGTGGGTTTGAATTTGCTCATTGTTATTTAGACCCTCTCGTTTCAGTTTACACTTAACTCTTCCTAATCTCATTTGTCACCGTCCACTCTTCAATTTCAGTTGTGTTTTTGTGTGGTTTGTTCCTATACCCTGGCTATTATATATAGTATTTCAGTACCTGCGATTTAATCAAGTGTGTCCTTGATTGTGTGAAATTGTTTAGCTCTGAGTCACCAAACTCAACAAAAATGTAAACGCAAATCATTCGGTCTGCATTACCTCAATATGCCAAATGGAGAGTGTAATAACCTGATTAGTCATGCAAAACATAAGGGAATCCGGGAATCATTTCACAAGCAAATTGTATTCCCATTTTGCATTAGTTTCTCTCCTTTTCCTCAATTCTCTTATTTTAACTTTTTTGTTTTTAAAGGACCTCTAGTTTAAAAAAAGTCCGGAAAGTGGGCGTGTCCAGCTCTGGGAGTGTGGGAGTGTCGGGGGAGGGAAAGAAGGAAGGATTTGCAAAGAAGGGAGTTTCCATTTGGGCACACGCTGATCACAGGCAAAACAAACACACACGCAGGGGAGAAAGACAGTGACTCTTTACATGGACATCAGTAATCCAATTATTTGCCAAATTATTAATTTGTCGACTTTAACTGCAGTTTGGCACTTTTTATTCAGGAACATTTCCTGAAACATTTCCACACGTGATTCCAGCAGCTCTCTCATAGAGGGAAAATAAAAACAAAACCTTCGTTGCAGCACATTAATAAATGCAACATTGACGACCGGTGTCTCCAAATTCTAGTGCTTTCACTTGTTTTGGCAACACAACGTGGCGTCTCTCTGTCGTCTGAACACTGTAAACAGTCTCCAGAGCTATCTTGCATATTAATGAAGTTGCACGTTATACACAATAGAGCACGCTGATTGGTTTGAACAAAGTCTTTCTCATAAATTAATGCCGCACACTCAGATACGTCGCTATGTTCTTGCTAGGACAGACAGCCACTCTCCACTCTGGATTTACACGCAAGTATCTCATGACCATGACGTAGCTTCAAAAATTAGTTTAAAACCGGAAGAACGAATTTGCTAAAAATAACGCAAAAACAAGCAATTGTCACTTTTTTGTGCAATATATGTGTCCTAATAGTGTTTATAGCAGCGTGGGACACAACAGCTCAACAGCTCAAAAAATGTGTTTTGATGTTTCATGATCTGCTTTGCAGACTTTGTTTTTAATTAGGTGTGCTTATACTTAGTATTTAACATCTATCTATCTGTCTGTCTAGTGTGTCTATCTATCTGTCTATCTGTCTATCTGTCTATCTGTCTATCTGTCTATCT
>CAIGQZ010032280.1:53125-64335 GCA_903798205.1 Danio tinwini | reverse complement strand
AATATGTGTGCTACCCAAATAATACGTCTTTGAGAACGGGTTTCTCAAGCTAAGTGGCGCATTAGACCAGGGGCTCACCTCCTGTTTCCAAAATGCATCACAAACTGCTTGAGAAACTGTTCTACTATGATAACTGGTGATGAAAATAAGTGATGTTCAATAAGATGTACTTGTGTTTACTAACTGTTTATTCAGTTAAACATGAATGTTGAATTGTAGGCCTGCATAAGCTCCAAACAGCGATTTCATACTTGCTTTTGATGTACATACATACAGAAAATGCTGCTTCGCAAAGGCAAGTTCTCAGAGCCCTGACGGTGTGTCAAGCATGGAGTATGTTTACATGGGCAACAATACTTTAATTCGATTTTAATATGATTAAAACAATACTCTGATTAAGAGTCTACCAAGTAAACAGTGATTTTTGATTACCTTAATGCGACTATAGTTATAACTGAACTAAACAGAAATGGAATTAAGACGTGGAGTATGCAGATATTAGTTGCATTACTGACAAACTATTACTGTCTTGTAGGACTTTTCGCCATATTTTCCGACAAGATCCACATAGGTGGCTGTCAGTAAAGGACCGCACACACACAGACGCACGCGCACACACACACCGCAAAAAAAATTTTCTTCTCATTTGGCCAGCGTTATTAAATTCCATAACACTCTCACCAGTCCATTATTTACATCTAATACCCGAGTTTGTCACGGCGCACGAATGAAATGTTTGAGTTAAAGTGAAACTGCTGAACTGCAGTTAAAGTCAGGCATCCTGCTGATTTGATTCAAAATGGCACTGTTTTGTCAGACCGCTTACCGACCAGTTATACATTTGCGCTAAAATATCAAGGTGAAAGTCTTCGTATAGACCCAGCTCCCAACCCAATTTTGAGAATAGATTAATGGTGATTTATTTTTTTATATATTTTTTTATTATTATTATTATTATTTTGTTTTTTTATCGCGCTAGAAGAGTCTCGCGTTAATGCAGATAACGGCCCACCACTAATTTAAATCCTGCACGGCACCTCATAGCTGTCTGTGTTTGCTTTATTGCCTTCTCTTCTAACACCGCTGGTTTCGGTGTCGGGGAGGTGGCTGGTGGTGATGGTGACTCTCAGTATGTTTTATTAGGAGGAGTAACTGCTTCAAATGGTGAAACAGATTTGATGCATTCCCGCTGCTAGTCGGCACCGCTCTCTGGCACAATTTGCAGAGCACCGAAACTATAAGTTTATCGGAACTTAAAAAGCCAAACCACTTCCACACCACTGCATTAGTCTTTTTTCTCTTATATCAACTGTTTCGTCTGCATTCTTACTTGTGGAAGCTTGTTCATTCACATCTGCATTAAGGGCACTCATTTTGTAGCTAGCTTTCTGCCACGGTCACGGAGCTTAACTAACTGCTGTGCTGCCAAAGACTGTAAAAGACTGCACTGCTGAGCGCTGGCAGCGTGTCTGTGATGTACGTCATCACGCAGGTGACATCACGCTTTTTCTGACGGCCTAGCACTGAAAGTCATTTAGTGACAAGTGATACATGTATAAGATCTTATGTATATAATAAAATTATGCGAATTTATATCGAAATACCGGAAATGGGTTCAAAAATCATATCACCGTTATTGAAAAAAAATCTATATATTATCTATATATTATATTAATCTATATATTGATATCGAATTATTGTCCAGCCCGATGTTAAACTCCATCTGGAAAGGCAGCGGATGTACAAAAAATATTTAATTTAATACAGCCCTGCTCTTTATGAGAAGTGCCATGGGATTTTTAATGACCACAGAGAGTCAGGACCTCGGGTTAACGTCTCATCCGAAAGACGACGCTCACTGACAGTATGGTGTCCCCTTCACTTTACTGGGGCATTAGGACTCACACAGATGGCAGGTTGAGCGCCCCCTGCTGTCCTCACTAACACCATTTCTTTTTCCCAAGTGGTCTCTCATCCAGGTAATGACTAGGCTCAGCCCTGCTTAGCTTCAGTGAGTAACCGGTCTTGGGCTGCAAAGTGATATGGCTGTTGCAATTATTATTTTTTTTTAATTATTTAATTTAGCTTTGTTATTATGTATATAAAATAATCAAAAACTTAAAAAGATAAATATTTAACACGTTTACTTTTTCACTTTTTTTCTCACACAACACAACTGGCTAATTATAAATGGTAATATGTCTGCCTTTTATTAGAGGAATGGAGTCCTTTGCAGAAGAAGCAATTATATTTTAGGTATTAAATGGTGGTCAGAAAACCCCTAATCCAATGAAAGGATATTTATAAAATGTTTGGACTGTAACCCCTATTATGAGATTTTTTTAAATATATATTTAGGTTGTTTCAAATATCAGAGTTGCTGTGTTTTGCTCCATGGTTTTGTTACAGTGAGCACAACCATTTTTATGTGGTTCTCATTATTTCAACCGCTAAAAAAAACATCAACATTAATGCACAGTTATGGTGTCTGGGTTTTTTATTCCTAAAGCTGTCAACGTTGCTTTTTAACCATTCTAAAAAGCACAAACCATGCTGAGATGCTTGAACTAGTTCGGTGGCTTAAGGGTTGTTATGGATTGGATCAGAATTTCTTGCTGCCCTGTTTACATCCAGGCCCATACAAAAAATAATAATTCTGTAGTTTTATTTATTGTTTTTGTTTTTGCAGAGCCTGTAAATTTAACTTACTTAATTCTAAATAACCAACCCTTTTCTCTCCTTCTGAAGAATCAGAGTTAGAGAGCGACTGTCCCGTGATGAGCCATTTTACAGGGGTCAAACAACAGAGGAACCTGCTTACAACCAGTCATATTCTCGTTATTACCCTCACTCACGGAGCCTCCTAGATGGTCCTGTCAAACAGCAGCAACTGACCCGTTCTGAAAAAGAGGAACGACATGATATGGGATGCCAGAGTTACTTCTCCATGGGCAGCGAATCCACTTCCAGGAATAAGCAAGAGATTCAGGAGGTGTTTGAAGAAGTGGAAGGAAAACATGTTGCGAGGACCGAAGGTCTCCTGCGGAGCAGAAAGGCTGTTTTACCTTCTGAGATTCGAAGGAAAGAAAGAAGCACAGACGACCCATGCTCTGGAAGTGGTGACAACAGGGAGGTAAGCTCAGCCATCGCTGGGAACAGGAGCAGCGAGGGTGCTGCAAATGACCCCAGAGGGTGGCATGGAAGTCGTTCAAGACGGGAGGTTTATGCAGAGCACGTGTCTCGACTTCAGGCTGCAGAGTCTATGCAGGCGAGAGCTCTAGAGGCTCAAAAGAGGCCTGATGCTACCTGCTACGCCCCAATCCAGACCTCCAGTGGAAGACCAATGCCAAATTCATCTAAACCCATGGATACTGGAAATGCACAAAAGTCTGTTCTTCAGCAGAACCCCATCCAGGAGCCAATCAGAGAGGCTGTCCAGCAAGAAAAAGTGCCAAATGGTGATCACCTGTCCCATGATGCCAGGGTTTCAGTAGCCCATCTCCGCCACACTTACCTGCAAAGTGTTGCAAGTCCCCGGAAAGCTGAGCTGTAGGTGGTGGTACATTATTATCATATATAGACTACTAACCTGTCTAACATGACAATTAACATGCAGTTAAACAAATACTGATCTACAGTAATAGCTGTTTGGAGAATGAAATGGAAGAGAAGACCGTGATCTAACAGGAGTCACTTGTTCAGAGTTGACCAGCAGATTGCACTGCTCTTTTCCTTCAGCTATTATGCTGCTCAGCTTGTCTAGTGCACACTTTGTCCATAATAATTAACCACTTCTATCTGTTTTATGTCTTATCCTAGCTTGTCAACCTTGTCTTTCTAGAGATGATTATGTATGTTTATGCTAAACAAAATAATCATTAACCACTTTTAATGTCTGTCTTTTATTTAACCTACTATAGAGATGCTACAGTATATGAAAAGTTTCACCTGCATTAGAAGTTTGCTTTTTCTTTCATGCCTACTTGCCATTCTTCCTCGTTCAGTCAAACTTTCTGACATATTAGGGCAGAAGAGCTGCCTGCAGTTACAGATGTACCCTGGAGAAGCGAGCGAGTCAGAGATCGGTCATCTCGTCGCCCTTTGCGATATATTTGTCCCACTGAAAGTAGAAAGACATCTGAGAGGTTTAGAACACAGCCAATCACATCAACCGAGCGTGGGCAGTTGGACCGGTAGGCCTCACGAGTAGATTCATGCACGTTACTGGAGTGCAAATTAAAAACACTTGATTTAGCCTAATAAATAATGTTCTAACTTAATGATGAATAATGTTTTACCTTAATGACGATAACCTAGACACTTTGACTGGAAGAAAAACTAGTACTACTGTACTTCTAACCGCACTGCATTTCCAAGTGCACTGATTAGTTAACATTTGGCTCCTTATGTACTGTAATGCTGTCTTTTTGCCATTTTACACACTGTGTAATGTTTTCATGTGCAGTGGATTCTAATCCAAAAGTTTGGTCACTGATTTTCATGAAAGGTTCTTTTGTTTTGTTTTTTCGTCCTTTGTTTTTGTGGCATGTGGTGAAATCTATAATTCTCTCTAACGCTGTGGATTAAGCAATGCTGATTGTGTTTTCTGTGCCTTCCCGCTATAGTTGCTTTATTTTCCTCATTCTGCTGCATTTGTTTGCTCACACTATTGCTAATTTATTTCTCTTTTTATTTTTAAATCAGCTGGTTAACCTATTATTTTTTTTCTAAGGAAAATTCAGATTTTTAACTCTAAACTTTAGACCTTTTTTGTGGTCTTTTTAGGTCTCTTCTAAGTCCTGAACCGTCAAGCCCTGAGGGTAAGTCTCAATTTTTATGCACACACTACAAGATGTCTTATCACTTCCAAGTTAATGTAGCATAACTTTCTATTATGACATTTTAAAATAGACCACAAATAAAGCTTGCGAGTGTGACTTTATTAGCTGAACATTATAAGCATGTAAAGGGGCAGGATAACACGGTAACATTACAGAAGTTTCAGTAGCATAAACAGACATGATTTTACATACAATATGTTATTGTTAATTTAAGTCTGAACTGGGAAGAGTTTTAACTTACAAAAGCTCTTTAAAAACATGGCTCTGTAAGTGTAAACTGAAGCAGTTGACTGTGCAGTTTGCCTGAGTATCCATGAATACTCCAGAGAGCAACAGACCTACTTTTTTTGAAGCCTCTGGATCTCTGGTAAAACTAGTATTGCTTTGCGTTTCTATCCTTGCTGCATGTGTAAGCAATGTCAGTTCACTATGCAGTGTTTTAGCTTTTACTGAAACAAACACACGATACAGTTTCAAAAAATAGGTTGGTGCTGCTGCCTTTATTTGATTTATTTGAAAAACATTAATACTATTCAAGTTTAACATTTTCTGTTGTAATATTTTTTTAAATAAAATTGTTCTAAAATGTAAAACCAGTTGAATTTTCAGCAAACATTTCTACAGCTTAAGAAACTTATTATATAAGTTATAAGTAGGCCCACACGGAATCTGCACGTGCAGAAATCCGCAGATTTTGAGCCCATCATCGAGTCTATTTACTTGAATAAATGTGTGGAAATTTATATTAATTCAGTTTTTAAATAAATTTCAGTAATATTGACTGATATGAAAATGTTCATATGGTTTATTTAGAATACAGTTTGTAAAGTAATTTTCTGCCTTGTAGTAGATATATTATATCTTTTATTATAAGAGACTTGCTTTGTTTACTTAATAAGTGGATCTAGTTGGATTTGCATTGTAAACATTAAAGAAAAGTAAAAAATGTGTTGTTTTTTATTTCATATATTAGGTTTTTAGTTATGATACCCCCAAAATCATTCTGCATAAATCCACAATTTTTTGTACAAAATTATCGGCAGAAATAGCAAAAAATGTCCGCAGATTCTGTCCGGCCCTGGTTATACTGTAAGTGTTCAAATGATTCTGCTGTTTCATTTCTTTTTAGAGGTGTCTGGCTGCAGACTCTGTACAGATGCAAGCTGAGCTGCATCCAATGCTTTTTAATGCACTTAACCCCACCCCTATCCCTACCCCTCACATTGACGTCACTAGCTCCACTGAGTGCATTGTGTCTGACACTGCATCTCTCGGCGATGCAATCTCAGCTTGCATCATAAAGGCTGCATCCAGATGCTATTGTTTCTTTTTGGAAAACCATGGTACATTTAAGGATTCTTTGGCAACATTATGAATGTCTTTATTGTCATTTTTATCAAATATTTGACCATTAGTGTATTACTGTACCTTAATTTGCTGCCTCCATTTTTTAAAAATAGTAACATTCATATTCTGCAAAATTTAAACTATATCCTTGATATTTTTGAGCAAAGCATTAATTCTATTGGGAACAAATGGTTTAACTCAAACTATAAGACTTCTTTGTGTTCCATCATTCATGAAGCATGTGTAAAACACACACCATGCAATATGCAGTACAATGGCTTTTGCGCTATTGTGGCTTTTATAAGTTCAACCTGAATCATAGCATAGAAGCAAAAATCTGCTTGCATAATTTTTCTACTATGTGTTTAGCATTGTGCTGTCCTCTGAAAGTCATGGAGTTTCATAAAATATATGAAAAAGCTTCTGACTCATTCTTTTTTTCTATTCTTTCTGTGTTTTTCCAGTGGATGAAGAGAAACTGGATGAGAGAGCAAAGCTGAGCGTAGCTGCCAAGCGCTCTCTCTTTAGGGTACGTGCTGCTTCAATGTGTCTGATCCAAAGTGAGCTGCTCTCTTTTTTGCTTTCTTCATAGAGACGATCCTGGCCATCATACTTTTAAGGTGGCCTTTTTGAGACATCCTGCATTAGTATAAACTTGTGTATTTGAAATAAATGTTACCCCCTTACAAAATCCATACATACAAGTCAACTACAGCTTATAGTTTATGCTAACAAATGCACAATACATCAATGTTTAGTGAAATGCTGCCATTTAAATGAGATGCCACCAGTCTTCTGATGATTTTTGTGCTGTATAAAATATGCAAGTTTGTCATCCTGCCATCTGAATGAAAATGAAAAATATCTTTGAGCTTGTCGCAGTGCGTTCTGGGATAGGCTTATCCATGAAGGATGGATTCAGTGCTAGTTTACATTTTCTTTTGCTGTCTGTTGTTAAAAAAATAGCCTTTGGGTTCGTTCAGAACATGCCGTTGATGTCTACCAGCTTTGCCTACGCTTAGATGTTTTGGTTTTCAAATGAATCCTGTCTGTGGTTCTACATGTTTATTCAATTTTGCATTCCAAGAGGTGCGCAAAGAGGACACACCTCAGTCCGTAACTCTGCAATTATCATATCATGCATATTTCTAAATTCCTTAAAAGTGACATCTAAAAATTTAAAAAATGTGACCAAAAACAATTTAGAGAGTGTGACTGAAAAGGGAAAACATTTCTAAACTTTATTTTATTATTATTATTATGGTATTTGTTACTGTGTAAAGACTTGTTTTTTATGTATAAGGTCTTTCTGTTACTTAGGAGCTTGAAAAGACTTCAGATGGTTCCGTTTTAAAGACATGGAGTCGTAATCCTGCTGTTGAGCGGAGATTGAGGAGAGGTCAAGATCGATCTCGCACTCAGCCAGTCACCACAGAGGAAGTAGTCATTGCTGCTACGTAAGTTTGTATGACCCATACGACCCATTCAATAGTTTAAGTGAGGCCTTTTTTGCAAAATAATGGTTACAGTTTGACATTCAACATTTACAGTCTACATATTGAACAATTATGAACTATTATTGCACTATTATGTCTTTCTTTTCTTTTTCAGTCCTTTAAAACCTGTTAACACATTTTAATCCGTTTTTAATCATTTTTTGTTCCTTGTTGTTTTTATTTTCTTATACTTGTCTCTTTTATTCCTGTTTATGTAAAGCACTTTGAATTAGGGCTGCACGATATTGGAAAAATCTAACATTCCAATATTTTTTTTTATTCTGCGATATATACTGTATTGCGATATGAATACAATTTCACTAGATAATTTTAGATTGATTTGGATGATTCTGTTGGGGAGTGCATACTATATGATAAACAATCTAATACACAAACTAAATAAACAGTGTTTTGTTGTTTTCCAAGGTATGCAGTAATTGAATAATTAAATGTTACTAAACAATTCAATAATAAATTATATTTTCAAACGGTACAATTTCTTATGCCTGAATCCTTTTAAAACTCTCACACAGTCACAGGCCTCAAAATGTGACTATTGAGAACGATCCCATTGCGATATCGATGCTGAAATTTAATATATTGTGCAGTCCTACTTTGAGTTACTATAGTGTATGAAATGTGCCATATAAATAAACTTGCATTGCATTACATAAACATTTAAAAGATTTATAAAAGATTAAAGCAATCATTCAGATGTTTGGGGTTGGTAAGATGTTTATTGTATTTTTATTTATTTGACAAAAATGTAAATTTTTTATTTATTAACTGATGGCAAGAAACATTTCTTATTATCAATCGTATTACTAAAAAGAGCAGCATTTATTTAAAGTAGATTTTTTTTAACAAAGAAAAAAAAATATATATATATATATATATATATATATATATATATATATATATATATATATATATATACTATTAAATAAATAACTTTAATGTTCTCTTGGTATTTCTTCATATAATTAACTGACCTCAAATTTAGGAATGGTTATACAGTATATGCATCATACTGCATTTTATAAAAAGAAAATGTTGGAAGAACAAGTTGGAATAAGGTGTGCTCTTCTTAAAGGGATAGTTCACCCAAAAATGACAATTCTGTCAGTGATTACTCACTCTGATGTCTTTTCAAACCACTGGGACATTCCTACATCTTCAGAACACAAATTTAGGTATTTTAGATGACATCTGAGAGCTCTCTCATCCTCCATAGACAGCTACAAGGGCAAGCTACAATAATAATTTTGTCACACAAAACAAAACAAAAAAATTGGTATGGCAGTTTCTTTAGTGTCAGCATAGGGTGTGTTATTTTTGTTTTATATGCGAACAAAAGTATTTTCATAGCCTGATAATATTCTGATTAAACCACTGAAGGCATTTGGTGTGTTTGAGGATTTATTTTTTGGTATCTTTCTGGATATTGAATTATTTAGGATGATTATAAAAGATAAGGGAGCTTTCAAAATGTATCTAAATTTGTGTTCAGAAGACAACTAAAGGTCTCAAGTGTTTGTAACAACACGAGAGTGAGTTATTAATAACGTAATTTTAGTTTTTGCATGAACTAATCCTTTAATGCTGTTTTCCTTTCAATTGTCTTTCTCTTCATTTTCCTTCATGTGGTGTACTGTATGTAGTTTTGATCTATTTTTCTTCAGTTTTTTCTCTTTGTCTCTTTCTTTGCCTCCTCCTCTCTGTGGTTTAAAGTGCCCCAGGCCATTTGTCACAACCCGTGACTGTACAAACCTCTATAGCACGCGTTCCTAGTCCCACTCTAGTCAACAGCTCTGTGACCAAGCACAGGTATCCAGGACAAGCATAAACACTCACATGTGCACATATGTTTGGAATACAGGCATGGTCACTCTTATCAATACTAATGTCTGTCACTGAGCATGTATTGCGTGTTCACATATCTTATGTCAAGAAAAATGTGCTCACCATTTCACCTGCTTGATTGAGTTTACTCAACCCTTTGAATAGTAGTGTTTATATTAAAGGGGCCGGTCAAAAACGGGAATTTAATAGTCATTACTCACCCATAAGTGGTTCCAAATGTTTTCTTTCTTTGGCAAAAAAAATCAAAAGAAGAAATTTAGAAAAATGTTGGAAACTAGTTCTGTAGCCAATTGACATCCAAACAAAACACTATGGAAGTTAATGGCTAACAGTTTCCAATATTTGTTGGTATATCTGCTTTGTGTTAAACAAAGTAAACCTAAACAAGTTTTGAAACCAGTGGAGGATGAGTAAATGATAACATAATTGTCATTTTTAGGGGAATTTTCCTTTTAAAGTTTGAGGATTATATTGCAAAATGAAAAAATTAACTAGCAGCACCCTCTTGTGGTACTTAAGTACAAACGAGCTGATCCTGAGCTACAGTAATGTTGAACATTTTAACTTGTAGTACTTTACAAAATGTCAGTATTGTTTTGTAAGGTCAGGAAATGGAAACAGTATACCAAAACTGGGTCTAAATTTATGGAGTCAATCTGGGGCCATATATACTTGCTAAATAAAAGAAAGTTTTGCAAAAAAAAAAAAATATATATATATATATTGAGCAATAAATAAATAAATAAATGCAAAAATCCAAAAATCACAAAGCGAAAATGAAGTTTTGAGAAATAAAAAATTTGCAAACAAACAAAAAAAATCAAGCAGTGCAAAAACAAACTAAAACATTTGCAATTAAAAAAACTATATTTGCAAAACATGTGTATAGCATTGCCTTTACAAAACCCATACAGTCAATTGCAATGCTCATTTTGATTTGCTTTTTAGACAAACGTGAGCTTGCAATGCTGTTTTCACTTTGCACTTCACGTTTCTGCGTGTTTCACTTTCTGGCCCTGATTTGACAAGGGGGCGGAGTCAAGGGATCTTGGGCGTTGATGGCAGGCCAGGACCTGCCTCCATTTAAGCGATGAGAAGTTCAGGTATGTCTAATTAATAGTTTAATTTTATTTGTCGTCTTTCAAAGTTTTATGGCAGTTGGCAAGCAAATGATAGTTGCATTCTGCCCCCTTCTGGGCTGTAAGACCACCTCGGTGATGTGTCTTGAGGTGATGACGTCACTCAAATGGAGGCAGATCTGAGCCTGCCGTAAACGCCCAAGTTTTGACTACGCCTTGGCATCTTTTATTTTTTGCTCAATACTTTATTATTTATTTGCAAAACTTATTTTCCCAGTATATGTGGCCCTAGATTGACTCTATATGAATCACTTTTGCACTACTAAATTGCATTTTTTTCTCCTTATTTAATAAAATTGTTTATATAAATTGTGATAAATGTTTGTTTGCACATGCTGCTAAAAGCTTAAAATAAAGATGTACAGTTTAAAGCAAAATTATTAGAAATTCATCATTACAACAGTTGTGTAAAAATATCTTCTCACCATTAAACAGCAATTGGGGAATTATGTATATGTGTGTATGTATGTGTATGTGTATGTATATGTGTATGTATATATATATATATATATATATATATATAT
>CAIGQZ010032280.1:35669-53025 GCA_903798205.1 Danio tinwini | reverse complement strand
TATATATAATTCACAGGCTAACAGTTTTGGCTAACCTGGTATATATATATACATTATTCTTGAGAATCTTTAACACAACCATTTATTCATTTTGTGGATAAATGGACTGGAATAACACATCCCAAAATATAGTTATATTTTTACACTATTCATATTGTAACATGAATTATGTTTGCTTGTCTAGTTGACACTTGCATGTGTGTTCAATCTATCATAATAAAACTGTGTAATTTCTTTATTTTTGATTTGATTTATATCTAGTACATTGAGTTACCCAGTCCTACAAGTAATTTTGTGTGTGTGTCCTACAGCTTGCAGGCTTCGTCTCAGCAGAGCTCCATGGTGAGAGAGCAGGCCAGAGAGGTTCGTCTGGCTCAGGAGGCAACGGAGGTAGATCGAGCTCGCCACGCTTCTCCAGGGGAAGGCAGACACGAGGAGCCAGACCTTTCCACACTCACTCTAGCAGAGAAGATGGCACTGTTTAACCGTCTGGCCCAGCCGTCCTGCCGCGGCTCTAGGGCCAGAGGAGACACACGTGCACGGAGGAGCAACGCCCGCTATCAGACTCAACCAATCACACTAGGAGAAGTTGAACAGGTACATATCATATCTTTAACTTCTTTGAACCATATTTATTCATGCACAAGTGATAATTGTATTTGTTTACTACATTTGTTGTAGTCTTGAATTATTATTGGTCAATCACATGTAGGTGTGGGGTTTGAGTGTGTGCATAATTTTGCTTGATTAAACATTGAAAATGCTAAAGAGAAATGATTGATGTCAAACATACTTTTGCAATCTCCTATTTTTATTTTTGAAGTATTTTTTATGTGAATCCTTTAAAAATGTAATAATTTATAATTTATATTTAATTGTATAACTTAAATATTTTCTGTGGGACAATTAAAAAGAATTTTAGTTATTAGGATTTAATATAAACTTCAATATTTACCATATTGCAAATGTATTTATTCATTTAATTTCAACTTCAACTATATATATATATATTACACACACACACACACACACACAGATATACAGGGCTTGACATTAACTTATTTGATCACCAGCTACTGTGGCTAGTAGATTTCCAACATTAAAATATATATAATATATTTTATATGCATCAATTTGACTTTTACATGCTAAAATTACTTAAATTAAGACTTTGTGTTATGTTAACATGCCTTCTCATTCATTTAACGTCTTGTGTGTCATGTGTATTAGCTTGCTCAGTGTGCATGAGCAAATGGGTTGTGTCGCAATACAATCAGTTTTTATTTCACATGACTTTTCAGGGCTCAAATTAAGGATTTATCAAATTTATCTCTGACCACAGCAAATAAGTATTTCTTAGCCACATTTTTTTTAATGTGTCAAAACAAGGAAAATATAGCTGTATACAGTAGGTGCACTTTTTAATTCAACAAAACTTTTCTTTAAAAAAAACATTACATTTAAAAAAAGAATTATTGTCATGTATCTAAAATATGCACAGTAATCTGTCCTGGCTAAAAGTCCTAGATCACCAGTTAACTACACATAAACGCAGAGTAATCTCCCATTAAAGCAATGTTATTGTAAAAAAATTAAACCATATTAACAAAAATAACTATAAGCAAAAGAAAGCAGGTGAAACATATGGTGTTTGATAATGAAAGGATGAGCACGCACACACGGTTAATATAGGCCTGTTAATAATCTGTTCAAAGAATAATTAAAATGAAAGCAGTGACCGCTGCTGCTTACAAAAGAATGTGTTTTTTTTTGTTTGTTTTTTTATCTTGAGCTCTTAAAAGTAGCATGACTGTGGGTGCAGGATCATCGCTCTTTGTCCAGTCTATTTCAAAGAGAACCAATCGCACCAGTTGCGCTTCCTCTAGGCACGGTTGCTTCGTGCAAGTAAACGGGAGCGTGCACGGTTTTTAACAGTCATGCGCATCACATCACCTGTGCGCGCGAGTGATCATCCTCTTGTCCGGTATTTACCTGCTTTCTTTTGCTCGTGCTGCTTCTCGATTCTAAGATCACATTTGCACGAATATTGGGCCATGCTTATTGTTGAACCCTGCTTGTAAGAAAACTACTATTTAAAAATGATTTCCAACCAGCCAAAGTGGCTAGTGGAGGTGTCTGTCTAACCCACCAGAGCTGAATTCTACCCACATTTGGCAGGTTGGCGGGTAGTAATGTAAAGCCCTGTATATATTTCTCATATATACATATATATATATTTATATATATGTATATATATATATACACATATGAGAAATAGTACACTAACAGACCTGCAATCAATCTCACTCTTTTACACACACATGCACATGACTGAGCTTTTAAAGGGGTTGTCTCTGATGCAGGATGGTTCTGGTTCTGAGATGTTCGATGAGGAATCTGAGTTCTCAATTGGTCTCAGTGATCTGGAACATGTGAGGATGTTTTATAGGTCCTGAGGTTTTACTCTCTGCCTGCAGTAAAACCATTATCCGCCTGTTTTAGAAGCAGTTGTCCTAATGCTTCAGCATAAATATCCCTGTGTGCCTGTAGGATATATTCAGGCATTTAAGTCTTGTTTAGAAGAAAAGCATACAGCCACAATCAGATCTTTTAAGGCTTGGATTTAAGTGCTGCTTTATGCAAATATAGTTCCTTATTGCTGTAGCTTGAGTACAGGCTTTGCAGTTTCTATGTGCTTTTGCTGTGGAACAGTGTTTTGTTTATTGTGCTGATAACTGTGCATTTAAAATTGGAATGGTATTGTGCTGTAATACATGCAAGGCACAATATAATTCCTGTATATGTACTGGACTGGATTGTGTGCAAATGGACAAATGGATCAGCTGGAAACTTAATGCATACATTTTTATAATGGTAATGTGTCTCAAAGTATAAACAGGTGCACTTCACTTAAGTGAGAAAACAGATTTATTTAGCATGAAACTTGCATAAATTTGAAGTATGCTTTTCAGAAAGTGCAAAATTTAAACTAAAACTACTTTTTTAAACTAAAAGTCTGACAATACTATACAAATAATATACAAACAAATTGCCCTAAAACAGTGTTGCATATATAGCAGCTGTGCACTTACGCTGCAAAATGCAATTTGTTGACTTTACTTTTAAAGCAAGGGCTTTACTAACTTTAAGCAATTAGTTGACTTTATTTTGAAAAAGCTGAGTAAACCCATTGCCTTAAAATTATTAAATAAATGAACCTGTGCATAACTATAAAAAAGTTACATCAACTTAACAGTTCCAAGTTCTGCATTTTTAAGTAAAAGCAACCTGTCACTGATTGAGCTTTTTATAGTTTACACACTCATGAATAATCAGAAATGTTATTGTTTTAAAAAAATTTATATTTTTTTTCTTCAGTTTTCACTTAAAGTTTTGTTAAGGTTAAGTTGTGTTAAAGTTAAGTTTTGTAAATTTGTTTTTACTTTTTTTTATTGATTTTCAGTTTTAATTAATTTTATTTACTTTTTATTTTAAACTCAATGAAAATTAGAAACTATTTTAGAGGAATAAAAATATACACATTTCCTAGAATTAGGAAGATAAAGCTTTTATACATACATCAATACACTTTTTTGTTTAGATTTTTTTTTAAGTAAAAAGAAATTATTGATTCCTTCAATTTGTTACTCACTCTTATAAGAATATTTAAATGGGCACACCATTTGTATAAGTTGACCAAGTAGTTCTCCAGGGAAAGCATTATGGTTCTGCTGATTTCAGTGAAGGTGGTCCATGTTTTGTCTGTAAAGAAAATTCCCTAATGAGTAAATGGAAGTTTTTTTTTGTTTTTTTTTTTTTTTTTTGTGGTTTTGAGACAACAGCAGAAATGCGTCACTGCAATTACCATCATTTTGCTGAATGGACTTCATTTGGAAGTCAATGCTCTTGTTCTGAATGCGTGCCGCAGCTCTGCCCAAAGCCCTGCTGACACAAAAGAGTTCTATCGATCGTGTCTGTGATTCACTGTGTCTGTTTCTGAGGTCATGATGGGAACCCTTCAGTGTATAATGGGCATGGCTTTGTGAATGATTTTGTTAGTCTGATGCTTGTCTTTGAGCCACAGGAAGTCACACACTGATTACTCAGCATGATGTATATATATATGTGTGTGTGTGTGTGTGTTTGTGCTGGTGAGCGTTCAGTTTCCTGTCCACGCTGACTCAATTTTTTTTTTCTCATCCCATTCCATCATGATCTTCCTCTTACTCAAAATGCTCATTCTCACACCTTTTCTTTCTTCACTTTCCTATCTTCGCCTGTTCTCCATCCCTCTCTTTTGTCATAGTTTCAGCCTGCAGGTGGAGCTCGTTTTGCACCCAGCTCTAACTCAGCCATGAGATCCTCCACTGTTTCCACTGAACATGCGGGCGACATCCACCTGACCATGCCAAATGTATCTGGGCCTGCATATTATGAGCAGACCGTTTCTCCACCACACCACCCTCAGCCTGCCCAGGAGATCCAGACACATCAGAGTCTGGCTGAAGGGGAAAGGCTGCTGTTGAGCACAGGGAAGAGGAAACTTCCCTCTCCGGAGAGCGTGAAACGGACACCGCATGCTCAGCCGGCCAGAGACTGGGACAGTAAGGCGGTGACCTCTCAAGACCTTTCACAAACAGATGGAGAGCACGTAACAGGTAGAGGAACACTGGTGTTTGTTTGTGTATCAAAACAAAAACCCTTACAACATAGTAAGGAGGGGAAATGGTTTGCTACACCTGCTCGTCTTGAGAAATGTGACTGGTCATTAAAATGTATAATTTTTTGTTTTAAATACAGGAGAACAAATTCAAGACACATTACAGTCTATCCATTCAGATAAGAAATAAAGAGATCAATAAAGAAATATCAGTGTTGTTCTATTGAACTTTTTTTTATTAATGGTCACAACAACAATTATGTAGTTGTTAATAATTACATAATAAAAATAAAAAAATCATATTTGTAATAGTAATAATAAAATAAATGTATTATTATTATTATTATTATTATTATTAATAATAATAATTATAAATATAGTGGTGTTTGTGGAAATAGAAAACAAATATTTGTTTTATAAATGTAATTATTATTATTAGTAGTACAAAAATGATATAATTTAGTTTCAAACATTTAAGCATTTAATTTGTCAAAGTTAAAACAACAACAACATGTTTTCTGTATGTTGAATTTTTAAATGCACCTCATAGCAGTTCTGGATTTATCTGAATGTTTTTTTGGGAAAAATTAACTGCTAATTTGCAAATAGCGCTTTCATATATTCTCTCTGTAAGAACACATATGAAAAGAAATATATCTACAGGAAGGTGTATATATAGATTAAAACATCTACTTATTTTTATTTTTAAAGATGCAGTAGGTGGTCTGCCAGATTGCTAGCTTTAACATAATAGCATAGAAATTTTACATCCCTTCCCTGCCATCCAAAGCCACGCCGCCTTAAGTCATGAACGCGCAAACGCGCACCGAATAGATATAACACTAGAACATGTCATTCACCAGTTAAAAAGCTCTATGGAGATATGCACTTTGTCAAGCTGTTGTTGACAGGCCAATGGCTGCAGGAATTCAATTGCTCCAAAACTGGCATTGTGGTAAAGTTGGTTTTATTATTGCATATTCAGATTTTCTCCTTAATATCATTTCAGAAAAGTATCGTTTGCAAATTCTGAATAGTAAAATTATATAATCAGCCAATGACTATAAAATGCAACATTGTTCACAGTTAATTAAATAATGCTAATGTTGTTTTGAAGTCATACCTGCAGTACATGCTATTTCAGATTGAATATTTAAAGTAGCGTTAGAATGGGAGAGTGTCACAGGCTGTCACTGTTCAAAAATGAACAAATGTGCAAATATAAATCAAACTTCACCTTAGTAGAGCTAGTTAGGCAGAAGATCGCTATTTATGTTTTGTTATTCAACTAAATTAAATCAGGTCAGTAAAAAGGAGTACTAAAAACAGAAATATCTGGTTATCTTTTTACGTAACACTTGCGTTAACAAGACAGCGAGTGACTTTTTTTTTAATCATGCTTGCTGATCCTCGTACGTCGCTTGTTTTCATCTCCTTTTACACTTGAACAACTAAATGAATGCTTAGGTCTATTCAACTGACTATTCAACTTCTCGATGTTGTAAAAGGTACCCCTTGAACTTGAAAATAGTCAATCTTTCGCTGGCTGTTTTCAGTGGCTGAACAACACTTTCGTGCATATAAATCCATTCATAAACAAGAACACAATCTACAATAAGCATTGCGTGACTAAAATAGTTTTAAAACATACCTGTCTAAAAGTAACACTTCAGTCATGGTGTCATCCTTCAGATTGTGGTTTTAAACTGCATAACATAATTTCCCTCTAGCGGGCAAAAGTAACTCCGATATTGATTCAGGATTTAGAAAAGTTTTGATTCTCCATTTTTGGCAGAAACCCTTTTATAGGGTTTCTAGTTTGAGATACCTAATTGGATAAACATTTTTTGTCTTATACCTTACCCAGAATATAAAATACATATAAATACATTTAGATCATTTACTTTAATCATTTTTATTGAAATATGAAGAGACTTCAACCAGCACAACAAAAATGTCAATCAGACAATCACCTACTGCACCTTTAATTTAGTCTTGCCTCGCTTTTGGTAAGATGCGTCCCTAAATAGGGCAGAAAGATCCCTGAGATAGAATTCAGGTCTCAGCTGTCATTTGGGCGTTTGCTAAACATGTTAAATGTATCTGATATCATTGTTAATTAATTATTTATTCTACAGAGCGAAAAAGAAATGAGAATACTTTTAATACAAAGATCACATTCACCAAGAGAATCCCTAAATAAATGTATCACATTTTTCACTAAAATCATAAGCAGATAGTTATTACACAATTTGATATTTTAGCTAATTAATTAATAATGAAAATGATAGTTTATGAGTTTAATTACTTTCTTTACTACTTTTTAAATGATAAATTAATTAATAAATTAATAAAATGAAAACCATAAGTTTTTATCTTTAAATCACAATGTAAACAAAAAAGTTAAGATGACTTGTGTGGAATTAATAAATTCTTTAGTATGATCAATAAATATGTGCAAGTAAAACCATACCCTGAAAAACTTTTCACTTTGAAGTTAATAAAAGTGATTATCTCTGTCTCTGACCTAAATAACTTACTATAAACTAACTTACTCTCACAAATCCCCACTAGCAATGTCCACATTTATAACAGTATAAAAGTATAGATTGTGACATTGAAACTACTCCTCTTATTTACAAATCCTCCCCATCATGTGCTGTTTGTTTTGTCAGTGAGCGTGTTATGATGGCTTCCCGCAGTGTCTGCTGCACATGTGCTGTCTACTGATATCTCTGTGACTTTACAAAAAGAGAGGTGTGGATAACTTCTAGTCCATCTTCCTGTTTTGGGTCTGTCATGCAGACTGCTGATTTTTAAACTCTCCTCTCTCTGAAAAGACAGAAAGATGTCTGTGTAAGCCACACTGTCACAGGACGATCAACAAAGCCTCTTTTTATGCTTAGAAACTGACACTTGTTTCCTGTGCAGCAGTTCGCACACATTCATCACAGTTTTGACAGAACTAAACGCATGTCAGAGTGTTGGTCTGCGGTGACTCTGCCTGACGCTGAGCTGTTATTGATTGTATCACTGAAGCTGCTCTAAACCCTTTCCTGTGTCTGTGTTCAACAGATCTTCCTGTACACACAGCTGCTGCTGTATCTGCATTACAGAGCCATTCTCTACACGAGGACCACACCAGAGAAGAGGAGCAGGAGAGTGACTTCAAAACAGAGGACGGAGACGAGCTCTCAGACGTCATGTCTGCCAGACAGATGTCCATCAAAGAGAGGTGAAGAAGCTGATCTCATTTCTCTGAAAGTTGTTGTTGTAGTTTTGTTTTCAATGGATGAAAGTCCTGTAGTTTATAGTGTTTTGAAACTTATAGTTGTGTAAAATTGTCATCATTTACTCACCATCCACTTCTTCCAAACAGGTTTCATTTTTTTTTCATCATCTTTTGTACACAAAAGATATTTAGAAAAATGTTACAGACATTGGCTTACAAAAAATATAGTATTTTGTAACATAACAGTTTGTAACATTCTTCAAAATATATTCTTTTGTGTTCAAAAGATGATATTAAAACAGTGAAATCACTTGAGAATGTGTGAATTTTCATTTTTAAGTGGACGGTCCCTTTACATTTTTTGTAATATTAATAAGTATGTACTTACTGTAGATTAAGTGTTTGATTTAGAGTTATTGCATGTTGTTTTGCAATTGTTAAAGTATGTAGGACAAGGACAGAAAGCTGATGTTCCTGGAATGCATAATAGAGGCTTGCTTATATTTTTTTTAGTGTGTTCAATTATGACTCTATTTGGGGATAGTATGTTTGTCTGTGTGTTTTTAAATGTGTTAGTTGCGTTGTTCTTTATGTTTAGTGAAATAGCTTGGTGAAATATGCTACTAAAAGATGCTCAAAGTTGCTTTATTAGTTTGACTTTGAACTAGGTCAGTGATGTTGTAGTTACGTTCTCGTCCTGCGTCCTTGTGTTGTAGTTTGAAAGTAAAAACGCAGATAATGACGGACAGATATTAGAAAATGTCACAAATTCTAGTGTAGTGTTACTCTGTATCGTGGGTTCTTCAGAGCTGTATGGATGTATCTGGTTAGAGATCAAAGTATTGTGTAACTGATAGACAGCTGCCTGTTGCCATAGGAAGCGAGCTGACGCAAGCCGATTAAATTGATTAGTAATGACAGTTGTGCATGCATGTGCAAATATGCTTAAATATGTGAGAATGAGGATGAAATATGCATGATTGTTGATGCTTTTTATATTTTTTTGTGTGTGTGCAATGCACTTATTTCGCACATATTTTCTGCAGTTCAAATTTTATGTTTCGTTGTACAATCCCAATCAAAAGTTAATTACTTTCATTTATAATGTTAGATTAAGTACTAGTAGCTTATATATAAACTTATTCAAAGCACATGTCAATAATGATGTTAAACGATTACCCACATACAAAATAAATTGTTTACATAATATTTTGTGTGAGTACTATGTATATTTCTATATATATATATAAATGCACACATCCATGTATATGTGCTTGTAGACAAAATGTTTATTTATATTTATATATATAAAATATGTATGTATAATATATTGTATGTAAAAATTTATATTTGTGTAAATATTTTTTTAAAGTATGTGTATGCTATATTCATGTGGATTTATACAGTATATACTTAATAAATATGTACTGTACAAGCACATATATTATGCAAATACACATTTATATTTTGTACATGATTTGTCATGATTAATCATTAAACTACAATAATTTGGATAGACAATGGGTTTTCAGACTGGGCTTTGGTTTAGTGTTACTGGTTTCGCTGAAATGTTTAGGGAATTTTTTTTTAAATGGTAACATAAACCGTTAAAATTGCCTCACTAAATTGAGTTGCAAAATGCATTGCTTTTGTATTTTCGCACAGACAGTTCAGCCACACATTCTTTGACATTGTATGGAATTTATTCAGGAAATTGTATACATTTTAAATGGGGGTCCTTTTCATTAGCATAGTGGTTTGTGGGGCTCACTGGCATCAGTTTTATTTATAGGATCAGTTTAAATCCATGCATTTAAAAAGACTGCCTTGTGAGCACATTTTATGATTAAGACAAACTGATATGATTGTGTCTGTTCCAGGCTGGCTCTGCTGAAGAAGAGTGGAGAGGAAGACTGGAGGAACAGGATAAATAAAAAACAGGATGTGGTGAAGGTTGCTGTGTCTGAAAGACATGCCCAGCTATGGGAGGTGGAGCAGAGCTTCAAGAAGAAGGTAACCTCTGAACCTTGAACTGTCTCACTTGACCGTAAAGGTCATAGGTCACGATTTATTGCCTGATATTACGTCTAATTATACCATGTGTGTTCGACAGCTGTTGTTAGGTTAAATAGCATCTTGTATTATCAGCCTCTGGAAAATGTTGAGCTAATATATCATTTAACTGGCTGTGTGATTTAGTTGTTTTATTTGCATTTGTTGAATAGTTCAAAAGAGTTTATCATTTAGCTTAGAACGGGTCTTTATCCAGTTGAGTAACTCTAAACAGAGAAAGGTGTGTGTTTTTATTTTCTCTCCTTGTATCTTTTCTTTATGTTCTGTTGTTTTGTTTTGTTTTTTGCATGTTTTTGTTGTGTGCATGTGTTCACCTATTTAAGTATTTTTAAATTTAATGTTTAATACGATTATTACTTATTTATTGGTTGTATGAAACTCATCATTAATTTGCTCAGTCTCTCAGTGAAAGCCATAGAATTTACCTTTATTTTAAATGGATTTTGTGATTGCTGGTCATGTTTGAAAAGTAATAATAATAAAAAATCTAAATGCTAAAAGAAAACTCAATGTAAATGTTTATCCTATTAGTAGTGGCCATTTGGACGTCATGAATGTGTGCAGTCATCGTTGTAGCAAAGGGTTCTGGATTATTAGCATGTTTAATTCACTGTTCTTAACCTGCATGATTCTTTGTCTTTGATTTAGTTCACTTCTTAACTGCTTTGTTTTTGTGTTTTTATTGTTATTTATAATAATAAAAGCCATTTCAAATCTTTGCATGCATTTATCGTAATTCTCTAGTGCATGGGGACTGGTGTAGGGTTTCATGTGCCTTTCTCTCTTTGGATTTCTGGCAGTATTTTTGCTGTAGGATCTTTATATGATGTAAGGTGGCATATGGAATTAACCTGTTATGTCATTTATCATGTGACTCAGCAGGTGCATAGTAACGTTACGGTCACATTAGAGTTTGAGCATGTGAAATTCTGGTGTAAAGTACTGCGAAAAGGTGCGGGTGAAAACAAAATAACCCAACACTGATATTTGTGTATTGGCCACATGGTTTCAGATTATGCAAATTTGCAGGTCAAGCTTGAACTTGGTGAACAATTCAGGAATAATACAACATGAGAAACATTTCACACTAGCTTGCATTTCCAGCCTGCTGCATTTGTATGTGTATGAATGCAAGTCTCTGGGGCAAAGTGTGCAGTGTGACAGCGGCTTAAGGAATTAGTTATCATTATTTCCTATTTACTCTGGTAATAATCTGCCAATAAGATCTACTAATACATAACTAATTGTTTCTTCTGCCTGTTGCTTTCTTTAAGCCATGGTCACACTGCACTTTTCACGCCATTGACTTCCATTCATACGCATGTAAATGCAGCAAACCAGAAATGGAAGCATATGCGACAACTTTCACATGTTGCTGCATTTCAAAGTTTAAACATGGTGTGAACTCTGACCTGCAAAATCACATCACGTGATTGCATTAGACCTGATAATTAAAATATAGAGCAATCACTTGCTTTATTAATATATAGTCATCTTGATTTATCCTGCCTCTTTTCACAGCTCCAAACGATGTCATCTCACATGCTTAAACACTAGTGTGTCCGAGTCTTAGGGACTGTTCACCCAAAAATGAAAATTCTGTTATCATTTACTCACGCTACACTCGTAACCTAACCTGTTTGAGTTTCTAGTTTCTTTTTTTCTGTCAAACACAAAGAAAGATAATTTGAGCAATGTTGGAAACTGGTAGCCATAGACTTTTTTTTGTTTTGTTTTTCTACTATGGATGCAACCGATTTCCAACATGCTTTAAAATAACTTTTTTCTATGTGTTTAACAAAAAAAATGTTTTATCATTTTAAAGTTTAACATTAAATTTACAGTGGCGTATGTGGGACTTGGGAGTTTTTTAACTGTATCTCCACCAAAGTGTTATTTTCCCAAAGGTTTATGAATGTTTTTGTTTGGTTTCTATTGGAGCATTGTGTTTTTAAAAACATTAACACTGTGCAAGGATAGTGTGAGTGTCTATTTTACAGCCATCAGCATACTTGTGTTGATTTATTTGTTTAAATTATTTTACTCGTTTTATTTATTTATTTAAAAATGTTGGTATCTGGAGTGTTTCCAGTTGCCCTGACACAGCTGTGCATAAGAGGGAGTCGAATGTGGAAAATAAACCACTTTTCCACTATCGGACCTAAAAGTTGTTTTTGCTTAACTGTTTCATTTTATACCAATCAGCATGGTTTTGTGTTTCATAGTTCTGCTGATAACGGAGGTCTTTAGAATGTACTACAAATGTATCAGGCATTGTGCAAGTGTAATGTAAAAGGTAATATGGATGATGATCAAATATTTATGTTTTATGCCGAGTTCAGACTGCACTATTTTTCAAGTAATCGTGTCACAGATGTTTTCACACTGTGTGACTATCCGGGATAGCATTCTGTCAGTGCTGTGTTTACACTGTAGGATGGATCAGCGACAGGAGATTTCACACTGCAACAACTTTCTCTAATCCACAAACTACATCTCACGACCAAACACACGCAAGAAGTGACATGGGAACAACGCAAGATCACATAGTACTGTATATATTTTGTTATTAACTACATAATGAGAAAGAAGCCTTTAGTGGGGTAGAAAATGCACTTATTTTGCTCATCTGGTTTTGAAAGGAATTAGCAATTTCTCCTCAACTTTTTTCTTTTTCAACCCAGTTGTGGTATTGCTTAGCTGACAAGTCAAACTGACACGGGTGCTCCTGACAAATTGACACTAATTTTTCCTTAATTTCTTGGGGCCAAATAGACCAAAAATAAGTGCTTTTAACTTTTCCCCTAGCCTCCCACTGGCCTGTAGATAGCCATACTAGTGGATGCTGCTCTCTCATTAGCTGTAGGTGATTGTCGATGTTATTTTCAGTTAGAACACATTTCACACGGCATGATTTTGAATTGCAGACAGCTCCAGATATTTAGCATGCCAAATATCTCACGGGTGTCTGTGACTCATCAGGGATTGTCTTAGATCACGTCTTTGATAGTTTACACTGTGTGATTGTTACTCATGTGAATGAGCATCGATTTGCTTGTGATTTGAGACATTTGTCGGCGATTTCTCAAAACCTCCGAGCTATTCAAAATCCATCCTAAAATTATGCAGTCTGAACTCGGCATTAGGGAGGTTTTTTTTCTACTTAGTCGAATAACAAAATATAAATAAATGGCGCACTTCTGCTTAGCCAGCTATGGAGAAATTGGACGCCAGCCAACAGTCTGGCGACATAACATACACATTCTCTACTAGCACAGCTCACCATGGTTATCTAACCGTACCTATAATTCCTTGCTGAGAACAGTATTCATGCTACTCTGTTCTAGGCTTATGTGGAAATACAACTGGAGCCATGCCGGAATGTTCCTAGAACTGTTTGGCATGATAGAAAAAAGAAATGGAAAAGCAGCTAAATAATACCCAGGTGGTCTTTCCAACTGTAGCCACATCAACAAGAATAGCAACACATAAATAAGAGAAATGATTATGGCGAGTTTCTGCATGACTAGCATCCCACTATTACAATTTTAAGAAGAGTGCTGGTGTTTTCAGCTTGCTAACAATACTTTGGTGGATATACATCTTGTCCTTTTCTTAAAATAAACTGCTAGCTGCATTCAGAATAGAAATGTAATAATGTGCAAACTTAATGGAGGTTTATTATTAAGAAAAAAACATTTCAAAATAAAGTTTATTTTCCACGCTTTTAGTAGGAGGTCATTTCTCCCCTGTTCATTTTACCCCTTTTCTTAGGATGATGGGATGATAATAGATGACTTTGCTGTGTCTGATCAACTCTGGGTAAGGCTGTTAGCCTTTAGCCACAATACTTACAGGTGTAGCACGGGGTATTGCTGGTGTTCAATGGTTATGGTTTTGTTTAATCCTTGATTTTGTGATCATGGTCACATTGGTGTGCTATCTAGGTTTTTGTACATTGTCGCTTGTGGTGGTGATTTAATTTGCTTGTTCTTCTTATAGTACATTGCTACCATGATGATGATGATTTTTGCAGTGCAAGAAAGTGTCTGTTTATCATTTACCATTATGGTGGCTTTGTCATTTTTACCCTGTGGTGTCTTTACAGTTATTGTGTGCTTTTAACTGACTTGTTCAACCACTACAGACTTTAAGTTAGCAAAATTTTACCCAAAGTTTTAGTTTTTATTGACCTGCTTGCTTTGAGATCATATTAATTATTCACAATGATGAGTCTGTGAATGTGTAATTTGCTTACAGTACTGCATTGGCTCACTAATTTGACTTGGACTCAGCACTTTTTGCTTTATTGACAGCTACAAGTTAGTCAGAAGATTTCAGTATCATCAGATTCAGGGTGGTTGTACAAGATGCTGTGTGTTGTGGCGTACTCTAGATTTAATCAGCATTATAGCACACTTTGACGTTTGATCAATACCTTCGTGGTTGTCATGTGATTATTTAGAGGTGGCATTATGTCTAAGATGAGACCAATGTCACCTGCCTGCTGTCTGCTCTTCATTCCCTCCTGCTTGTTCATGTGTCTCTCTGTCTTCTGTCTTGCGTCCCCTCTCTATTCTGTCTGTAGGATCCTGTCTTTTCCTCCTCCTTTTTGTGTGCCTCTGAACCACTGGATCAAATAGCAAACCTACCCAAGGTGAGCAAGAACAACTGATTATCCTTCCTATTCCACCCTCTCATACTGACATACTGCCTTTCTTATTGACCAATATACATTTTTTTTATTTTAACCGTATGACATGTAGTTAGATTAATGGGTTTTTTGCCATTTAATGTTGGCATGTTGCACTTGAAACACAAAAATATGCATAACTTCCCAGACATTCATTTAAAAACATAAAGGTATATGGGAATATTTGTGTGTATGTGTGTGTGAAGGGGGGTATAAATATTCTTTTTACTTTAGCATTTTCTTAAAAAGAGTAAACAAAATCTTGAATGGATGAGGGTCTTCTTATATATATAATCTCTAATACTATAAAGCCTAAAAAGTACATTCTTATATTTATTGAGTTGAATTCATTGTTCCTTATATTTATTAACCTCTTTGAAACCTTTAAAGGAACAATATGTAATATACCTGTTGATAAATTCTAAAAAAAAAAAAAAAAAAAAGAAAGAAAAAAGAACAGTATTATATGTTTTGCTGACTTAATGTATTAACATTATTCCAAATGTTTCGAGGAATATTAAATTTCTGATTAGAGATTATTTATTAGGGATACCATACTAATGACGTCATGCACTCACAATATCCAGTTTGTTTTCATAGATAACAGGAAAACAAAGATGCTTTAGAATGTTGTTTGTTTTTTAGATAACAAAGAATTGCATTTTAACAAATACAAATTTATCAATATACACCTTTGTTTGTTATGAAAATGCACCTTCTAGTGGCGCAAATTGCATACTGTGCCTTTAAATAGCTGTTTATGTAACATTTTATAAAAAAATTCAACACTTCACTTTAGCCTTAAAGACCTGCATATTAAAATATATTTCCAATATATAGCCAATAGCCTAGTGGTGCTGTGCACCAACATATAGCAACGAAGTGCTCACAGCGACCTGAGTTTGATTCACAGCTTGAGGTTTTTTGCAGATCCTTCCCCTCTCTCTGCTCCCAATGCTTGCCTGTCTGAAATCTCCACTGTTCTATCATAATAAAGGTGAAAAAACCCTAAAAAAAATTATGATAATAAAAGATATTTCCATATATCCTCATTATCTATATATTGATAGAATGCATGCAACTCTACATAATTGCAAGACAACTAAACAAGGTATAAAGAGGTCTCAAGTGAAGTGTCACCTTCCTGTGTCTATTTATAAAGTATAAGCCTATCTAGTCTAGGATGCATCCGCTCACCTTTCATCCTTTCTCTCCATTCTTTTTCATTCCTTGTTTCTTGCCGTCTGTCCTCCTGCTCTTCCCTCCGTGTGAAGGCTACCCTCCTGCCCGTGCAGGTGGATGAGCGTCACCCCTGGAGACGGAAGGTGCTTCTCACCCGCCCCCAAAACACATCCTATATACCTCCATAACACTAAGACTCATTGTAATGTAATGTAAACATATGTTCCGTGTTGTGCTGTTTTCTTAGGTTTTTCTGTAGAGTTTGAATATTGTAGATAGGTTCTCTGTTTGTTGTTTTAGGGCTGCAGAATGTATTGAAATATCACCAATGTTCACCATAAATGCAAAACATGCTATTGAATGAAAATGCAGTAAAGGTAGTTACTTAAGACTAAAGAATTTTATATATTCATAATGTAACATTTATTTGTTTATCTATAAATATTTTTTTTTACAAACAAATTTTATTGAATAAGTATATTGAATAAGTTACAACATGTCACATTTGTCTTAAACCATACAGCTCTAGAAAACCTATACTTTTTGTACTAAATATGAAAAGCTTTTTTTGCTTGCATTCGTTCATGCATCAATGTTGTCAGTGAACATTTTACACTTAACAATAAGATTTATCAATCAAGAAAATCATCCATTTTTAAAAATGAAATTAGCTAAATATTTAAGCACGCTGATGTTGTTCAGTGTGTCCAGATAATTAATTAAATATTTCATTTTTTTTCTTTTATATTTCAGAAGATGGGAAATGAAGTTGTGGAAAGCCAACAGCTTGAGCGTGTAGAGATGTCTATTCAAGAGCGCAAGCAGCTCATTACTTCACAGGAGGAGGCCTGGAAAGTCAAAGGTTACGGAGCAGCCAATGACTCCACTCAGTTTACAGTGGCTGGACGTATGATCAAAAAAGGTAAATGGTGATGCGCACACATTCAGATTTATATCATGTATCATTTCATGTGTAAATTTAAAATAGACATGGTTGTATATGAAAAAAGATGTAGAATTGAGCGTTCATATTTAAAAAAAAAAAAAAAAAAAAGGGAAAAGAAACCAATTTGTGACTTGTAAATGAATATTTTGACTATAAAACATTTTTTGTAGAATGTATTTTTTTGTATGTTTATCAAGAAACTGTTATATTTGTAATTTATGGATTGAATATTTACTACCAATGTTGAGTCTAGCCAATGTTGCTGATATTGCATAGATAGATAGATAGATGGATGGATGGATGGATGGATGGATGGATGGATGGATGGATGGGTGGATGGATAGGTGGATGGATGGATGGATGGATGGAAGGAAAGACATAGTGAATGGATGGATAGATAGAAGGACAGATTGATGGATGGATGGATGGATAGATGGATGGATGGATGGATGGATGGATGGATGGATGCATAGATAGATAAAAGTACAGACGGATAGAAGGACAGATTGATGGATGGATGGAAAGATAGATAGATAGATAGATAGATAGATAGATAGATAGATAGATAGA
>CAIGQZ010032280.1:15942-27190 GCA_903798205.1 Danio tinwini | reverse complement strand
TATATATATATATATATATATATATATATATATATATATATACAGTTGAAGTCAGAATTATTAGCCCCCGTTTAACACATTTCTAAACATAATCGTTTTAATAACTGTTTGTTTTTGACATTAAAAGGCTTAACTAGGTTAATTAGGTTAACTAGGCAGGTTACGGTATTTAGCTAAGTTATTGTATAACAATAGGTTTGTTCTGTAAACAATCGAAAAAATAAAGAGCTTAAAGGGGCTAATAATTTTGACCTTAAAATGTTTCTTAAAAAATTTTAAACTGCTTTTATTCTAGCTGAAATAAAACAAATAAGACTTTCTACAGAAGAAAAAATATTATCAGACTTACTATAAAAATGTCCCTGCTCTGTTAAACATTATTTAAGAAATATAAAAAAATAATAATAATAAATCAAAGGGGGGCTAATAATTCTGACTTCAACTGTACATATATTTTAATGGGTTAAAGTAAAAAAAGACTGTTAGAATAGAAAAGAAATCCTCTATTTATCTTACTTTTATGCTATTCAGGAACTATGTGCACCCACTGACATGTAAAATCTGCTTGTCTCTTTCTTTCAAGTTTAAACTGAATGCCAAAGCATTTTAGATATGTATAAAATATGTAATATATTGTCTTCATAAAATGCATAAAATATACAGCAAATGAAAAATAAATGACAGAAAAGGAATAAAAACATACAATATCTCCAAAAACTTTTAATAGGTATAGATTAATTAAGGCAAATGCATTGATTAACCACTACTAATGGTGTATGTATATTGTGCAGCCAGTTTAGACCAGTCATTTCATCTTCTCCGAGTATATATTAAAGTGTTTATATAGTTTATATATATATATATATATATATATATATATATATATATATATATATATATATAGTTTTTTATATTAAAGAATTAATTATGTAATGTTTCTTTTGCCCTTGTGACTCTACGTGCGCTGTCAGTTACAAAGCCAAGCGAAAGTAGGCTTAAGTAAAAAGGTGATGCAAAAACGCATAACAACAGCTTTAGAAAGCAAAAGCAGCAACCGAATCCCGGACATTTTAGGAGCTTTAGAAAGCCCGGCCGGGCAAATTTAAGTCCCAAAAAGGCGCATTTCTGGGGGTCTCTGCAAAGCGCGTGAGATTACCTGTGGTATTGTTGACATTTCATGCACACACACACGAAACGGGTAAAGGAGAGCAGATTTTCCACTACTTAATCGATCGCGGATGTGTGGTTATATTGGGTAGATACAAAAAAAAGTGTAAAAGGATGATAATAATAGTAAAAATATATTTATAAATATACTTAGGCAGCCATTAAATACCTGGGCGGCCCACCCAAGTAAAGTCTATGTGCGGGAATGAAATAAAATGTATGCCAAAATATTTAGCAGGACAACAGTTTTTAACAGTGTAGTAATAATAAATGTTTCATGAGCACAAAATCAGCTTTTTTGATTGATTTGTGAAAGATCATGCGACAGTGAGGCCTGGTGCATGAATTTTTGATAACCACAGAAATAAATGACATTTGTAAATATATTCATGTAGAAAACAGTACATTGAAGAGTTATTTTTTTACTCTATCTACATTAAAATAAAGAAAACATAGCTTTGAGGATTATAATCAAAAATTTACAAAAAGATAGTGTACATTGTTACTCGCCAACACTGTAGGTATTGTACAAACACAAAGTACGTTATGCTGACACTAATACTCCTGCTCTCTCTCTATCTTTCTGTCCGTGTTTTCTTTCTTTCTCTTTCTTCCACAGTGAATAAGAACAGCGGTTTCTCTGAGGTTGCTCTCGCTGGATTGGCCAGTAAGGAGAATTTCAGCAGTGTGAGTCTGCGAAGTGTAAACGCCTCTGAACAAAGCTCTAACAACAGTGCCATGCCCTATAAAAAACTCATGCTTATTCAGGTCAAAGGTGAGTGACAATCACAACAACAGCTGTTTGTGATCTTAATTACCGCCCATTATGAGATTCATCATCCCTTCTGACCTTGTTTGGGCTCAGCTTCGTGCAGAGCTATGTTTGATATGAAGAATAATGTTCTCTGATTAGCAGCCGGTCATATGCAGTATGCTCTCTCTGTGTGTTTCTGTATAGACGGTACTTATTTGGCAGTAAGACAGCAATAAAAAGGTGCTGTTTACTTAATAGTTGGAGGGAAAACGTCTGCCCTAATGTTGCATAAGACCTGCTGATTTGGTTATAGGGACTCGTGTCATGAATGTAGATAACATTTCCTCATAAGGCGTCTCTCTCAGTCTATCCTTATGCACGCCATCCCAAAACAACATTCTGCGTATCGATTAATCAAAACAGAGAGAAAGAAGCCAGAGGCTTTAAGAGAACAACATATACTGTAAGTAGTCCAAGAACAACAGTGTATTACATCCAAGCGAAGTAACATTTGGCTGTTTCGAATTGTTTTTATGTTTTATAACCTTGTAATGTTATATTTCATTGTAATGCATTACAGAATATCATAAGATAATGCTTTTTTGAGGTTTAAAATTCAACCATAACAGATCATTTTAAGTTTTCGCTTATTATATCAGAGGATTTAGTATGAGCCCTTTTTTTCTGTGTGTTGTAATTAGGTCGCAGGCACGTTCAGACCAGACTGGTTGAGCCCAGAGCTTCCTCCCTGAACAGTGGCGACTGCTTCCTCTTAATCACACCACATCATTGCTTTATCTGGATTGGAGAATTTGCAAATGTTATCGAGAAGGCCAAAGTAAGTGTGTGATTCTAATGATTCTACTCAGAAATGTTACCTGTTATTTCAAATTCAAGCTTAAACAAAATGAAGTATAATTATTACTATTACTGAAATAAAAATTACATAAAGCTTAACAGGTTAACCAATTAAATGTCAGTCCAACTTTTTGAGCTCAAATGTGAAAGTCATGTGTTCAGCCTTAAAGGGCACCTAGGTTACCCCTTTTTCCAGATTTAATATAAGTCTTTTGTGTCCCCAGAATGTGTCTGTAAAGTTACAGCTCAAAACACCCATCAGATTATTTATTATAGCTTTCACTAGATGGTGTTTTATAGCTCTCAATAGATTTTTGCTGTTTTTGTGTAATGCGCCTTTAAGGCTAGTCCTCCCCGCCCACCGTTTCCACATGCCTGCCCCGCGTGCCTCAGTCTCCGCCCTCGGCTGCCTCAGACAACTGACAGACATAAAGGAAGCAGATCTCACGTAACGTTTGTGACAAAAACTACAGTAAGAGCTTTATCAATGATTATTTGGTGCATTTGTTGTGTGGAGCTGCAGGATGAGTCACACACAATGTCGTTACAAAGTTCACGCAAACACACAGACACACACACACAGTGCAGACACATACATACAGCATGCGCATTTAGCTTTGCACTGTCTTTGCACGCAAATGTGACAGGATACAGGTTAATATCCACTGCTGTATGGATATCTGTTATGTTAATGTACAAAATAATCCTAATTTAACATCCACAAACCGGGATTGAAGCGTCTTTTATTATTGTTCTGACACGCGGATGTGGTGATGAAGTAAAGCTGAGGTAAATGGCTGTAATTCATTACACACATGCACTGTTTTAAAACATTTTAAACTTGTAAAACTCACTCTTGATCACATTTGATGATGATTGATGATCCTAGCAAACTGAACAGACTTTTATTTAGGGTTGATTTGCGCATGTCCTGTCTTGTGGATATGATTACAAACGTAACTACGGAGACATGTTAATACGCAGCTGTCAATCAATATTGGTGGGCGGGGGGACCGCACTCCTACGTCAAATTGTGGTCGGTCTCAAAACGACTCCAATTAGTCCACCGTTTTTATGTTGCTAAATAAAAAAAAAGGACTGGGTGTGTTTATATCACCCCAATATGACGGTCTATACACTATACCTACACATATGTCTGTCCAAACTGCTTGAAAAGTAGATTTTTCACCATAGGTGCCCTTTAATTGTTGAAATTCTTGAACACTTTGGTTCAAGTGAAAAAAGTTTAAAAGCAAAATTAAAATTAGGTATTTTTCAAAACCTGTTTTACCCTAAAATTGACAGAAAATCAAAGCAAAAAAGATTGTTGTTTAACAAATGATATTCCACATTTGAAGTTTATATCTCAAAAAAGTAAGATTTAGTTTTGCTGTTGGACCAAACATATTTCTATTGGTAATCATATAAAGGCATCCCTATTTCTGTGTGGTTTGAGTGATATTAACCATAGTTTTTCATTCTACAGTAGTATGGGCTGTTCCATAGAAAGAATGCTTTAAAGAGTGCATCAAATAGAAAAAAACATAAGCCTAAGCCACAGCCATATCACCCTTCAGCCCAAGACCGGTTACTCACTGAAACTAAGCAGGGCTTTCTCCACATGGGTAAAATAGGTTGCTGTTGGAAGTGGTGTTAATGAGACCAGCAGTGGTGCTCAATCTGCGGTCTGTGAGTCCTAATGCCCCAGTATAGTGAAGGGGACACTATACTGTCAGTAAGTGTGTCCTGGCCAAATTCCCTCCATCGGCCCTTAACCATCATGGCCTCCCAATCATCCCCATCCTATTTGACTATTAATTCCTCTCCACTCCACAAATAGCTGGTATATGGTGAGCGCACTTGCGCCTTTGTCCTATAGCTGCCGTTGCATCATCTAAGTGGAGGCTGCACACTAGTAAAGGTAGAGACCCCCCCTCCCCCCAATGATTGATTGTGAAGTGCTTTGGGTGTATGGACATGCACAATAAATGCGCTATAACACATTACATTACATTAAATGTGTGTATCTTATGCAAAAACATGTCCTTTTCACTTTTTACATTTACAATCTGCTTCTTTTTCTTTTCATTTTCATGCATCTGCAAATGACTGTTAACTGGTGTAAGTTAAAGGTTGTCTAAGGAGAGGTGATACTAAAAGACATTGAGATCAGATTGTACCTAACTGTAATAATATAAATTATATTAAAGTTAAAGTAGATTCTGACATCAGTATTTAGTCACCTATAATGCTCTTTTGATTTTTGCTGATTTTGTTACCACTCAAATATGTCACATCCTGTACTCAGCTGTAGTGCTTTCAGTACTATACATATGGTGGTGAGTCCCCCATGTGCAGGAAGTAAAGAGAATTAACCACAAAGGAAATAATATATTATCATACAGGAAGCAGGAGGTGAATAGTAAAAACATCTTTATTTTCTTTTGTTCAAGTCACACTGGAGGTCAGTGAACTCTGATTTTGACCTACATCTTGCCAATGGTGTGACTATTATAGTCTCAAGAAATGGTAGGAAGGAAAAAATTAAAATAATAGGATTTATGAAGATGTGTTAAGAGAGAGGAAGATTTGTTATTATATATATTTTTTTACATTTCATATTACTTACATTTTATTATTAAACATACTTTAAATTTGTTTTTATTAAATATTCTGTAGTTTTAATAATTAATTGTCTTAAATTTTATTATTTTATTTTGACTTTTTGCATTTTGATAAAAATAACAATTTAGCAGCTCCAATAGCCTTGTGTTTAGTGCATCGACACATGGCACCTAGGTGTTCACGGCTTGAGGTCCTTTGCCGACGCTTCCCTTATCTCTGCTCCCCATACTTTCCTGTCTCTAAATCTCCACTGTCCTATCACAATAAAGGTGAAAACCCCTAAAAAAATATTATAAAAAAAAAACAGTATAGGTTTTGTATTGCTTTTTATTATTTTATTTTATTTTGCCTTTTCACATTTGTGATGAAAATAACAATTTAGGTTTTGTATCTTTTGTTTTGCAGGCTGCAGAGTTGGCCACGTTCATTCAGACCAAGCATGACCTGGGATGCAGAGCCTCGTATGTTCAGACAATCGAGGAGGGTGCAAACACACACACACATGCTGCCAAAGACTTTTGGAAGATTCTCGGTGGCCAAGCCAGTTATCAGTGTGAGTTGGGCTTTAATTCCTTCCATTAGTTCTCATCTGCTGACAACTGAGAAACATTTGTATAATTGTACTTGTGAACACAAGCATAGTAAATCAGACATGCTGTACCCTACAGCCGCTGGCACTCCTGAAGAAGATGAGTTGTATGAGAGTGCAGTCGTAGAAACTAACTGCATATACAGACTCATGGAGGATAAACTTGTTCCTCATGATGACTACTGGGGTCGAGTCCCTCGCTGCTCCATGCTGAACCCTAAAGAGGTACTATAAAATACTACATTAGTAATATTAGGATTGTCTGATAAGATTTTGGCCAACAAAACTGTTTAATGGCCAAGCTACTGTCTACTATTTCCCATGTTTGAAAATAGATGGCACTTTGTGTATATATAATGTTTTCAAATGTTTGATTTGTAACTTTTTGTATGATTTAAATAAATAAATATATATATATATTTTTTTATAACTTTTTATTATATATATATATATATATTTTTTATATTATATTTTTTTTTTTAACTTTTTATTTGATTATATTATAATACATAATTCTTTTTTTATTTAACTTTTTAATAGATTTTATATTTTTATTAACTTTTTTATTATATTATACTATATTGCATTATTTTTATTTTATTAAACTTTTTATTATATTTAATTAATTAATTAATTAATTTTTTATTCCAAATATACTCTGAATTCTAGTATGGTCACCAAAATCTAACAAAATAGCTAGTCTAAGAGCTAATCTAACAAAATAACTTTGATGATAATGGTCCAAAATAAGTACACCCAAATTTATAAGTTGGAGAAAAATATTAAATATATTTAAAAAGAGCAAAATTCAAGAGAAACAGATTTTTGCCCCCAATATCTTGCATGAATGTAAATGTATGAATGAATGTAAAAGATGTTAGGTGACTAAAATATTATTTTAATAAATATCTGTTTAATAAATCTGTTTTGTTCAAATGCACCAAAATATATTACATATTTTCACTAAGAAATAGATAAAAATATTCATTTTCAAATTGGGGTTTCCTCATTTATGCTAACCATTGTATATCGCTGCATTTTTACAAAAACAGTTATATTACAAAACATTTATATCAATAAATGATTTTGTTGTGATAGTCAAATTTTGCCTTTGGAACTATATAATCAATCTAATCAATAAACATAATTCATAGCATCCAATATAATATTGTGCAAAGGCAAATTCAAGTATAAATCCTCTTTTGCTTGTCTGACATCTAGGTGCTGGTGTTCGATTTTGGTAGTGAGGTCTATGTATGGCATGGCAAGGAGGTGACATTGGCTCAGAGAAAAGTGGCATTTCAGCTGGCGAAGCACTTGTGGAATGGCACCTTTGACTACACCAACTGTGACATTAATCCTCTGGACCCTGGAGAGTGCAATGCTCTCATACCCAGGTACAAAACACTGCAGAGTATGTTTGGCTCTGCTGATTTGTGCGGTTCATTCATAGATCATGTTTTGGCACTTATGACCTTTTAAAGCTTATTCACAGAGTCTCATTCCCAGGTCAGAAGTTTGCTCTGCTCGCTTCACCTGTCAAAACAGCAGCTTAGTAGCTCAATGTTCATAAACAGACTTTGGTTGCTGGGTAGAATTCCTGAGACCTAATGCTTTACTCCTGAAGTAAATAGGGTCTGGGTTCATGTTTCATAGGCTTTCAAGATATCCATCTTATTTTTAAGTAAGAGCAGGAGCAGATATTGTAATTTAAATGTGCTGGCATCTTCCAGCCTTATTCACTTTCATAGACTTTTTACCCGTTCATAACAGCTTATGCTGCTTTTTGCAAACTGTTTTCTTATCTCATTTTAATTTTAATGTATTGTCTTAATTACAGCAAAATATGCAATATGCTAGAATAATGCTAGGGCTGGGAAAATAATCAAAAGTGATTTTTGTACACATTTTGTCAGTAAAGTCAGTGTCTTGACATCTTATCCTACCCATCTGATTATGCTACCAACACTGTATTTGAATGGTTTGAGCACCCTCTGACCATCAAATAGATTTACTACTGATCACACAACTGCTTCCCTGACAAGATGTGCATGACTTACCATCACAGCTTTGCTTAATCATGTTTACATACATTAGGTCATTTGGCAGACTCTTTTGTCCAAAGTGACTTTATTGGAGGAGACATTCAAAAAATTAACACAAAGAGGCAACACACAAGAAGTGCTAATTATACAAAGGAACTGTTAGTGCTCAGAGAAATAGGTGCTAGAGTAAAGGAAAGCTGGGCCCGGTTTTTCAAAAGTAATCCACTAGGATTTTGGATAACGGATTGGATCAAATCTTGAAAATGGGTTTTTCAAAAGAAAAAACGGATTACATAATCGGATTAGATCACGTAATCCAATCTTGGTTTTGATCCGGATCAAACCTTTAGTTTGGGTTTTTCAGACCTTTTTTGTAAGATTTGGATCACTTTGATCCAAAAAATCTGGATTAAACTGATCCCATCAGAAGGGTGGATTCAGCTGGGATTTCATACCCAAAATGTAATGAAAACTTTCAAAATGTATCAAATAATACTATATTTGGATCATGCAGCAGTATCTTACAAGAGATCCTATTTATTCATAAGGTTTTAATTGTATTTGTTTATCCGTCAGGTGGGCTTTAACGTATTCAGCCTTTCAGTATAGGCCTATAGCAAAGTAGAAAGAGTTTGGCCTCATAAAATAACCCCCAAACAGCTGTCAAAATTGACCAAAAACAATAAATTTCATTCTGTCACTAATTAAAATATAGATACTCATCACAATGGAAAATATTTTAGTTTTTAGCATAATAACCAAAAAATGGCAATCACTGATTTTTGAAATCACTTTCAACAATTGCAAAAAGAGACTGAAAGGGCAGAAGCACAGCTTTATCTGGCAGAGGAAAAACTGACCAAACTGCAGCAAATCAAGGCCGGACTTGAGATTCACCTCCTAAAGGCTACGCTCAGACAAACTGATCTCTTCACACCAGATGAGGAAGTCTAAAATTATTGCAGTTTTTGGCATTAAGTTTTTTTTTATTCAATACATCTATATTTGAAACTTTTTTTTTTTGTTTTTATTTTTTTTTTTAAATGTGTGTGTTCATTTAAAATAAAAAATAAAGTTATGTTGACCTCACACTGGCTATTTTACTTGTTGCTCTTTAAATTTCTATAGTTCTACATTGTGATTTCCTATCCTGTTTGAGCACTGGTTATCCAGATTTAGTGATCCTAAAAAGTTCCTATCCGGATCAGATTGATCCAATCCGATGTTGCTTTGAAAATCTGGCTCAAAAAGTAAGCTGGATTACGTGATGACGAATCGCAAAAAAGGATTACTAAATCCGGATAAATTTTATTCGGATTAAACCTTTTGAAAAAGTGGGCCCTGTTGTTTGTTGTTTAGTTTTTTTTGGAGAGAAGAGTAAAGACTGTTTCTAAAGGTGATTTAAGCTCTCTCACCACTCCGCCCAACCCAACGTACTACTGACTCATCTGTAACATCAACTTCCGTCCTCACTTTATGAACTGGTCAGGTTTGTTTTCACTTTCGGGTTGAGGGCGGCGTGCTTGTCCATTGCCTAGAGCGGCAGTTCGGCGTGCTCCGGCCCTGGTCATAGGGCCTATACCGGCCAGCGGGGCCCCTGGATAGTTGAAAGAGTGAGTTTTCTACAGGTGGTTACTTATTTTTTTTTTTACTTTTATTTCAATGAATCACCCAGCTCTATGTCATTTGCTTGTTTACATAGAAAAAATTATTTAAAAGTAGTGTATTGGAATAGAAAAACATTCTGTGTGAATGGCCCTTTTACACTTTTGCAGAAAAGAGATTACTTTTGTTTTGAAAAATAGGGTTGATATGCTTGCTTTGTATAAATTCTGTATTCTGAATGTGTTGTTCATAGGAAAGGCCAGGGACGACCAGACTGGGCTGTGTTTGGCAGGTTAACTCAGCACAATGAAACTACTCTTTTTAAAGAGAAGTTTTTGGACTGGAGTGATTCCAAGAATAATAAGAAGAATGGTGACTCGCATGTTGTTGAAAACAAGGTAGATCTGCACAGAACTAGTTTTATCAATGCATGACTACTGTATTTCATTTGGGTTGATAGGACAAATTATACTGTATTTCACATTATGGTTTGAGGAACTTCCACTTGAAATAATTGAAATCACTGTAGAGAATAAAGCTACATAATCTAAATACATGGTGAAAATTGAATGAGAGGTGTGTTAAGCTTTGTTCTTTATTTTATCTATAATGAAAATAACATTTGTTTAGTGTTTCTGTAGTTTTTAAGCAAGCAAAAAACAGAAATGTGTGCACATCTAAAAAATCTCGGAGGCAGGTACTCGATCAAAAATAAACACTGTAGCAAAAGATCAAAAGAAAATCGGCAACACTGCCACTTTAGCTCTCAAATGTCTTTAATGTGTGAGTGATATTAAAGACTTTTGAGAGCTAAAGTGGCAGTGTTGCCGATTTTCTTTTGCTTTCTGTAGTTTTTCACATATGTGGCCAAAGACTTTTTAAGTTCACTGATTATTCACAGGCTTTACGGGCTGAAATCAATTAGTTAATTTCGAAAATTCCCTTTTAATATTGAGAGGATGAATTGTGAGGAGAATAATAACCTTTGCACCCTCTTTTTTTTAACACCCAAGTTATTCATAGTGTGACAATCTATTCATATTAGTCATGTAAAGCATCAAGGGTTGTATAGGTAAAAATTACACATCTCTTTTCTTAAGAGGGGGTATTAATAGATGTGATTTTTAGTGAATTGTGAAATGGGAATTTAGGGTATCTATTTCCGATTTTCAAAATCTAAAGCTAATTTGGTCTATTTAATTCTGTAGGAGCTTCGTAGCGGTGAATGTCGGCCCTACGATGCGTCTCTGATGCTATCGGCAGTACGGGCGCCAGTAAGGACCATTCTAGATGGGGTGAATATTGGACGAGGATATGGTTTAGTGGAAGGTGAAGAGGGACGTAATTTTGAGATCAGCACATTGTCTGTGGATGTCTGGCACATTTTAGAGTTTGACTACAGGTAGGGTGGATCAGTTACGTACTGAAGCTATTAAATAAATAGCAGTTTATATACAAACACTCTCTCCTCTTTGCTTGTTCTAGTCGACTACCCAAACAGAGCATTGGTCAGTTTCATGAAGGTGACACGTATGTGGTCAAATGGAAGTACATGATCAGCACAGCAGGTGAGTTGTACGTTTCAGTAAAAAATAAATAAAACAC
>CAIGQZ010032280.1:2307-13432 GCA_903798205.1 Danio tinwini | reverse complement strand
ATATATATATATATATATATATATATATATATATATATATATATATAAGGCAATAATAATTCTAAAATTATGCTAATAAAATTATTAATGAGGTAAAAACAGTGTTCTGTTAACAAACATGGCAAATCAAAAAAAAAGATACATAAAGTACAGAAAATGCTTATTTTCACTTTAAAAACTACTTGTATACCGTAAAAAAATAAGGTAGCAGCATATTGTAAGCAGAACTAGCCATCATCTTGTAATTGACATTAAATGACAGGTCATTCTGAGATAAAGTTTGATTGATTTGCCCCAAGTCAAACATCAGACTATGAATGTCATTCTAGTCGTTATTTTAAAATTTAAAAAAATAAGGTCATGGAAAAAAAGAAATTATATAATGTAGTACAACAAAAGTAAGTATACTACATGTAAGTGCTGCATATTGTAGATTATGGCAATTTTCAATGAGCTAGATGAGTATTTAATGAATACTCTACATTTATGGCAAGTAATTGTGGATTATGTATGATGTGAATTATTACAAGATTATTACAATTATTAAACATTCTCTGTTTAATATTAATGCAGAAAAAATGAATATTGGGTTGTCATTATAACAAAACAAGTATATAGAGCAGCTTACCATTTTTTTTGCACATTGAAGAATTTGTCGTTTAATTTCATTATTTCATGATGATAAATGACCATCATACATTTTTATTATGATTTACAGAAGACACCTACTAATATGTAATTTAGTGTAACTTTAGTAAATATGCTATATAAATATACTAGTTTAAGTTTGTTTACATTTTCATTTTCTAGCAGACCTTTTGATTCAAGAAGGACAAAGGAAGCACTTTAAATCACAAGAGAGCAGCAATATATATTGTAGATGCCATGACAAGTGTTTATTTATTTTAGTTTTTTATTATTATTATTATGATTCATATCTTTGTAATGGAGTGTTAATAAGAATGTGTCTAGTGCATATGAAGAGGCTGTTTATTTATTTCTAGTTTATTTTATCATCTAGATATATAAGTCCTAAAAAGTCTTCAGTTTCATTTTAAAAATCTTGCATTCATGTGTTTTGTCTTGTGTATCAGATCCAGGAAAGTTCAACTTCACTCCTCGGCTGTTCCAGTTAAGCAGTGCCTCAGGAGAGTTTGCAGCAGTGGAGTTTGTATATCCTTCCAGAGAACCAAATTTGGTCAACTCGATGCCTTTCCTCCAGGAGGATTTGTATACAGCTACTCAGCCAGGTGCTTGACACATTCATGTCTGCTAAACTCTGCTAAGTGCGCCGTCTGCTCAAACGTATTGTTAAGGTATTCTCTGTTGGTGTCCGTTACATTTTAAGTAGGAATTTCTACACTCTTTGCATGCATGATGTATGAGGGAAATGTGATTCTAATCATTAAAAGATCCTGAGGTGCTTCTGTGATGCTATCGTAACACTGCTTCTTCTGTTTAATTTGTCTTTTAGCCCTGTTTTTGGTGGATAATCACCATGAAGTGTACCTGTGGCAGGGCTGGTGGCCTCAGGACAGTGAAAGCACAGGCTCAGCTCGTATACGGTGGGACTCTGACAGGAAATGTGCCATGGAAACTGTGCTCCAATATAGCAAAGGTGATTTACTCATTATACTCATAAATGGCTTTAACCTAACACTCTTGAAGAAATCAAAGTAACTGTATTACAGCTTTGTAAGATGGAAACTCTACTTTCTCTTTAAAAATAAAAAAGGCTATTTTTACGGGGTAATTTTTGGACTTCAAGAATCAACCATGATAAAATAGATCTATAAATATTTTCCAGTTCTGTAAATTTAATGTAACTCGGCAATGGTCATTATGTTGTACATTAATAAACTATGACTACTTCAATTAGGACATTAAAATGTCTCAGGAAAAATATTACCAGTGTGCAAAATACATCAGTGAAAGACACTTCAGTATTGCATTCCAGTAAAATGCATTTTAGATTAAGTTAAAAAAAACGGGTCTGTAAAACCAGGAAAAAATAAAATGTATTATATAAGCAGATGACGTTTATTAATCTGTGTTTGCCTATTTTCAACAAATGTACTTGATTATGCCTTTAACATCATCATTAGCACTTAAAAATGATGCTCGTCGTCATTTTTCCCCATAGTTTTTCCTTAAGCATATTAGATTTGTTTAATTGGTCCAATTTCCAAAATAAATCAGGTATATATAGGGTATAGCCTATAATGGGGCAGGCAATGAATGAGGCGGGACCCTAAGCAGCCGTTTAGTTCACTTATAGGGAGGGCCACCTCTGCATGTGACCCAAAAAGTTAGCGGGTTCACAGTATACAACATTTTGTAGAAATAATCTCAGTCAAAAGGATAATAGTTGGCTCACTAAAGAACAAAAATGATTAATTTTATTTAACATTTTTGCATTTATGAGGAAAAAAACTTTGTTATGGATGTGACAGATGTGAAATTGGAACTTGTATGACTTTGGTAAATCAAATATAATTGTTTGAAAACATTGGCAGAGACATTTTTAAGTATTTTATAAGTACTGTAAAATACTTGCTCGCACAAAAAACATAGAAACAGTTTTGCAACTTTGGTGAAAACTTTTCACCAAAGAACTGCAGTATGCATTACATATACATGATACGCAACCGATTAGAAAAAAATGTACGCAAAATTGAAGCTAGCCTAGCCTAGCCGCCTCATATGCTGACCATTCAACAGCTTAGTTCATGCACAGCAGGATTGGTAAAATTTTAAAATAATCGAATAGTAACTAATTAAACCGTGATTTCTCTTTTTTTAGCCAAAAAGCATGATAGACTAATTGTTGTGCAATGAATTATAGTGATACTAACCAATGAAGAAACACGCATGGACTGTGGACTTGATATGTAATTTCAAATATTCGTAGCTTGAAACAGATGGAAATATGATTGCTATTAGTATGACTACTATTGCGGGGGCTTAAACGGAGCAGTACTCATAATATCGTGCGGGGGAAAAAAACAAAAAAGACAACTGGGAAACAGAACCTGCTTTGTATTTTTGTAGAAAACAAAGTTTAGATCTTTTTAGGGTAAGAGGTGTGTGAGTTATTGCAGTCTGTCACTGAATGTGTCAGGAATATCGAAAACAAAACCAACTTAACTCCTTTAGCACCCCTCACACAGCTTGATCCACACTGGCATTTCTCCCCTTGGGTTTTAGGTTTTGGAAAGGGAAAAAAATTCCACCACCCCGTCCAAACTTTTAGGATACCGGGTATCAGATTTGCACAATCTATATGCACAACACTTTGGCTTGTTTCCCCTCACTCAAAAGTTTGACAGATCTCCTGGGCGTAGCTACAGTTGCTAAGCCACAATTGGTGTGTGGCGGTTTTTGGGTGTGGCTTAGTGAAGGGTTTATTATAATTTTTTTATGGGAAGGTTAACATTTGCATGGAATTGCTCATCTTAACCCTAAAAATGTTCAATTACTATTATCATTTTATTTTACTTTATTCTTTCTTTTGCTGCTTCATTTTTTTAGTAGATCAGTTCTCTCCCTTATTTTTATTTTCTTCATAATGTATATCATTCAGGTTTTGTAACAGTTACAAAAATGTTATTTGAAATGCACAGGAAGTCAGCTAAACGATTTAATATAGAATTCTGTATTGTAATTGTTGACACAAAAAAAAGTGCATGCAACATTTTAAAGATCATTTTAGAAAAGAATGAACATAGTGTGATTGTGTAATTCTCTTTTTATTTATTTTCAGTCAAAAAGGCATCTAAATGAAAATGCAAAAAAGCTTTAAATTTAAATGTTATTTGCCTACACCAATTTATTATATAAAGCTCTTTTAATAAAAACTATTATATTATAACAGTTATTTTTTAATTCATTACATTAAAATAAAATTTGTTTAAATTCATTTAAATTTATGACTAGTTTGTCATTTAATTAAATTATTATAATGTTGTGACTTAAAACAGCATTTCCTTAAACTTTGTTCTTACAGAAAAAAATGAGAAAAAGACACCAAAATCATACCTGATCCATGCAGGACTTGAGCCTCTTACATTCACTAACATGTTTCCCAGCTGGGAACACCGAGAGGACATCGCTGAAATCACAGAGAAGGTGAGAAAAGAAAGTTAAATGCGCATCTCATGTTTATTTATTTTAGTTCTAAGAATATGAATCTTTGTTAGTAGTTCTCATGCACAGGTTAAGATGGTGTCCTCAAGCTAACAACTAGGTCTTTCATCTGAAAACATTTTTGTTCTTTTTCATGTTACTTTACAGGAGGCCGAAGTATGTCATCAGATCATTCTTGTTGAAGATGTCTTGAGCAGACTCTGCAAGACCACTTACCCACTGTCTGAACTAAAAGCACGTCCCTTACCGGAAGGTGTCGACCCTCTACGTCTTGAAACCTACTTATCAGATGAGGACTTTGAGGTGAGAAAAATCTCATGAACATGGTTTCACAATTCCTCATTTGATCAAAACAATAGTGTTTAAACTTCATTAGTTATTTTCAAAGATATGCAAGTGAGCCAGACTTAATTATTCTGGATGAATCATTTAACTATAATGGAGTTTCAGACACTGGACAAATGGGGTATGCGATATATTGTATTATATAGAAGTATTTTGGAGGAAATACTTATTTTTTCAATAAAGTGGTCCCTCATTATTCACAGGAGTTAAAATCCACAAAGTCATTCATTAATTTTCTTGTCGGCTTAGTCCCTTTATTAATCTGGGGTCGCCACAGCGGAATGAACCGCCAACGTATCCAGCACGATTTTACGCAGTGGATGCCCTTCCAGCCACAACCCATCTCTGGGAAACATCCACACACTCATACACTACGGACAATTTTAGCTTACCCAATTCACCTGTACCGCATGTCTTTGGACTGTGGGGGAAACCGGAGCACCTGGAGAAAACCCACGCAAACGCAGGGAGAACATGCAAACTCCACACAGAAACGCCAACTGACCCAGCCCAGCCGAGGTTCGAACCTGCGACCCAGCGACGTTCTTGCAGTCTGGCGTCAGCACCACCTACTGAGCCACTGTGTCGCCTAAACCGCAAAGTAGTCTGCTTTATTTTTTACAATTATTATAGATGTTTTAAGGCTGTAAAACCCCTCACTATACACTTCATACATTTTTCTCAGACAGCCATGAACATTTTCACACTTTTCTCTCTTGTTTAAACACTCACTCTCAAAGTTCAAACCTTCATAGAAACATAAATCCAGTATTATAGAATAAACCATTTGATCTTCATTTATTTACTCCGTAATGGCGCCCTATAGCCGCGTAACTTCTAGGTTCCTTTAGCATGTTCAGAATTTCAACTTTTTGTGTGATGGTTAGCATCTTCCTCTGCTTTTTGGGTGCTACCGCAGGTGCCTTTGACTATGCAGAACATTTCGTCGACATTGTGTGAAGAAAACTTGCAAACATACAGTACAGCACTTCAGAGTCACACTGCTAGCGATGTGAAGATTTATGTACATTTGGCAAGCTGAATGCATTCTGTACTGTACAGGAGACATGGCACGGGAGAGATTGATTGACAACGGTCTACATTCAGTCAGGATGCAGAACACAATGCGCTAATCAGGACGCAGAACACAAAGGGCTGTAAACAAAAAAAGCATGTTAAATTGCATGAAAAAAATCCACGTTACTTAACCACGTTATAGCGAGGACCACTGTAATGATACTGTCATTCATTCGAATGGTTCAATTGGCTGATTGGATTATAAATAAATAATTTGTATTTTTATGTACTTAATTTCTATTAACTTTATTAATGAATCATTCACCTGATTCTTTCAAAAACAGATTATTTCAGTAATGAAACACGGGATGTTGCTCTGAGACAAAGAAATGTTCTGCAATAACAGTTATATATCTAAAATCAAACAATAATAGCTTATTTCAAAATCAGTTTTACTTTTATGATTGCACTTACTTGCAGATATTTAGGGAAAATTGTTTTCTTGTATGTTTTTACAAGGAAATTTTTACTTTTATAAATTTGAATTAAATGTATTAGGATAAACACATAATCACACAATCAATGTTTTGGGGCTTTCAAGATGCACTTTGTTTATTAGTGACAATCAATAATACCAACTTGCACACTGTTAAAACAAATATGGCATTATAATAGACAACCCTTTTGTGCACACCCCTGACTACACATATACACTCACCGACCTCTTTATTAGGTACACCTGTCCAACTGCTCTTTAAGGCAAATTTCTAATCAGCACATGGCAGGAACTCAATGCGTTTAGGCATGTAGACAAGGTCAAGACGATCTGCTGCAGTTCAAACCGAGCATCAGAATGGGGAAGAAAGGTGATTTAAGTGACTTTGAACGTGGCATGGTTGTTAATATTTTAGAAACTGCTGCTTTACTGGAATTTCCACGCACAACCTTCTCTAGAGTTTACAAAGAATGGTCTGAAAAATAAAATATCCAGTGAGTGGCAGTTCTGTGGGCACAAATGCCTTGTTGATGCCAGAGGTCAAAGGAGAATGGCCAGACTGGTTCGAGCTGATAGAAAGGCAAAAGTAACTCAAATAACCACTCCTAAAAAAAACAAGGTGTGCAGAAGAGCATCTCTGAATGCACAACATGTCGAACCCTGAGACGGATGGGCTACAGCAGCAGAAGACCACACCGGGTGCCACTCCTGTCAGCTAAGAACAGGAAACTGAGGCTACAACTCGCATAAGCTCAGAAAAAATTGGACAATAGAAGATTGGAAAAACATTGCCTGGTCTGATGAGTCTCGATTTCCGCTGCAACATTCATATGGTAGGGTCAGAATTTGCCATCAACAACATGAAAGCATGGATCCATCCTGCCTTGTATCAACAGATCAGGCTGGTGGTGGTGGTGTAATGGTGTGGGGGATATTTTCTTGGCACACTTTGGGCCCATTAGTACCAATTGAGCATCGTGTCAATGCCACAGCATGCCTGGGTATTGTTGCTGACTATGTCCATCCCTTTATGACCACAGTGTACCCATCTTCTGATGGTTACTTCCAGCAGAATAATGCACCATGTCATAAAGCACGAATCAGCTCAGACTGGTTTCTTGAACTAGACAATGAGTTCACTGTAATCAAATTGCCTCCACAGTCACTTGACCTCATCCAATAGAGCACTATTGGGGTGTGGTGGAATGGGAGATTTGCATCATGGATGTGCAGCCGACAAATCTGCAGCAACTGCGTGATGCTATCATGTCAATATGGACCAAAATCTCTGAGGAATATTTCCAGTACCTTGTTGAATCTGTGCCACGAAGGATTAAAGCAGTTCTGAGAGCAAAAATGGGGTTCAATCCAATACTAGTAAGGTGTACCTAATAAAGTGGCCAGTGAGTGTATACAGTATGTATTATTGTAGTTGTAACATTCGTCTTCCTGTATATGCTTATATGTTCTGTCATTTCAGTACTATCTTTTGTTTTGCCTTTTTTTCCCTGTCATCTTCATATTTCTCCTTTCTGCCTCCACTATATGTCATCGTTAAAGCAGCCTCTCTTAACCTGTCTCTCCCTGCATCTTTCTGCTTCTCCCCCTTTTTGCTGGTATAGTCTTGCGTCTGACTGAGGTTAATTTTTCCCTTCACATGCCAGGGTGTAGGGGCTTCTGGGAAGGTGAGTTTTGATTCCTGAGGAACGCTGGTGTTTTCCCACTAATGTTGCATCCTCACTGTGTGAAGCACATCACTACTTGCTTTGGCACAAACTGCATAGTATCTAGCAGTGTTTGAGTCACCGTTCACCACTGATATGTCTCACGCATGGGGTGACATTTTTATTTGGTGTTTAAAATAGTTTAACTGATAAATATGCACTGTGGTTTATCAGTTTGGAATCATTTGTGTTTTTTTACCCATAAATGTATTATTTTAGTCAGCAAGCATGCATTAGATTGATCATTTTAAAATTACAAATGTATAATAATTTACTTCAAAATATTTCAAAAGCCATACTCAACTGTGATTTATGAAGGATCATGATACTGTAGTAATAGCTGCTCAAATTGAGTTCAGCTACCATAGGATTTTTTTTTCAGAATTTAGTTTTTGTTTGTAATGATATAGGATGTTTTTACTTTTTTATTGTATTTTGATCAAATAAATTCTGCTTTGGTGAGATTAAGGCCCTGTTTACACTAATACGTTTTAGTTTTAAAACACATAAGTTTTGCTATGGTTACGCCTTCCGTCCACACTACCGCAGAGTTTTCGAGCTCTGAAAATGGAGCATTTTGAAAATGCTGGAGAGGCCATTTTCATTTTAAAACGCTGCTGCTCCATGTTAGTGTGGACGAGGGAAAACAGAGACATCTGAAAATGGAGGCGTGGCTGCAGACATTCGCCTATCTGATAAGGGCTTTTTCCTCAATATTAAGTGCACAAACTTCAGTCTTGCATCCTTTCCTTAACTTCAGACTTCGCAAGTTTGACATGGAAAACAAACTGCAAAAACACATTGGTTAAAACCAGTGTACTTTATAACGTCATTTGCATCACACTGGCTACGTTGTTTCACTCATCTTAATAATAAAATGAAAACATGATATATGAAACTGCCTATTTTTATCTTGATATTAACTTAACAGATACTAAAAATGTTGAGGCATCGTGTAGCTGCATATTTATATGACCGTCATCTTCACTGTATGCATATTTATAACAATACGAAGCCTACAACATAACTGCCTCCTTTCATTTTCTTTGAAAAATAATATGAAACACCTCTCTGTCTCTTTTGCTGAATATCAGTTTTAATAATTAATAATGGCCATTATAAAAAGATAACGTACCATAAGTTTATATAATATAGTAAATAAAGGCAATCAATCAGTTGAATGTGCAGAATCAGTGTACATGGTTAAATAAATTAATAGGCTATTAAAAATAATCTTTGTGCTTAGCCAAGACTCATTACCTGAGAACAAAACAATCAATCAAGCCTTTATTTGTCACATATACCTCCATGTATTCACATACACTGACATATAGTGAAATTGGACCCCCCCGACCATACACAAACATCACATTTCAGGGAGAGACAGATCAACGGGAGGTAGCATTTAGAAAAAAAGGAAGCAAGATGCATAAGGAAAGATAGGCAAAAAAAACTCCCTCTCACCCTGCTCTTAAATTAGGGCAGAGTGTGACCAGGGAATTAAAAAAGCCTTGGCAGTAGCACATAAACACATAGACAAGACAAAACATCGCAACAGGGAATTGGAACAGGGGATGTGGATATAGTCCGGTAAGGGCGGGCAGCCATCCGTCCTGCAGCTGTGAGAAGCGCTGGTCACAGACCCGCCTACCCCCTCCAGTGGGTGAAAGCACACGAAGGCGTTGGATAAGGGCTCAGTAATGAAAGTCTTATCTGTAGCTGTGTATGTGTGTGTGTGTAAGCCTGTAGAGTCTAACAGGTGTCCTTGACAGGGAGCAGGAATTTCAGAGCGTCTCCTTATATTGCTATCCGGGAGAAGTTGTTGTTCTCCAGCCGAGGCCGTCTGGCTGGAAAAACACTGGGAGCCGAAAGAGAAGAAAGTATTTAAAATTTAGGTCAATATCTTCCAATTTTACAGATATTTAATGTCCGTCACTGGTCTCCAGTCCTGGCCAAATCTTGTTGCAAAGCCGCTAATTTCACCCCAATGTTTTCAAATTTGCGGTCTAATACAGCAGTCAGATTAGCAGCATACCTGCCCATTATAGTTTCAATCAAGCCGGCCAGCTTGGTGGGGTTTTGAGCAGCACTGACCGCTTTTATCAATCGTCGATACCCCAGGGCCCCGCATAAGCCCATCAGCAGAAACCCTGTTATCAAAGTTCCGAATAGGTAGATATCTTCAATATCCTCCAGGGACAGAGCAGCCAGGCACACGACACGCCACTTCTCCCACCCGTCCATCACGTATCCAGCTGCAAACGTCCCGGCAGGACAAGTGGGCTCTCCCGAGCCCAAACTTCTCGTTGAGAAGATGGTGTCAATAGATTCAAAAAACCATTAGATAGAGAATTATGAATTAAATATTAGCTTTAACAATTATGGTGAGATGAAATCCAGCTGTAAATCCTTGATGAACTGTCCGACCTGCATTGCTCTGACCCGGGGACATGTGCTTAAAGCACCCACTGACTGCCTGGAGCTCAGAGGTGCGCATATGCTGCAGCCCATGGCAGAGTATGTGTGGGGTCGCGTGATGTGTGTTTTCAGTAGTATAGTGTGCACGGAGAGCTGTTCAGAAACGCTAGGTGAAATGCCAGTGTGGACGTGGATTGTTTTCATTCTAAAACGCCATTTTAAAACTAAAATGTATTAATGCAAACGCGGCCAAAGAGTTCTTATAAAATGTTTTAATGGTAGTGTATAATATGTCATTTAAGTTAGGCATGGCTGATAGTATATTAAGGTTACAGTAATAATACTTAGTTTCTTATGAATAAACTTTCATTTTGTAGACAAACCAATATATGGCCAAAATTAAAATTGTATAGGCCTACTATTTTGTCAATCATAAAACTAGTAATTGTTTTAGTTGCTTGAAAGAACATTTTAAAGAAGAAAATACCTATTTTGGTTAACTTGACTGTAAAATAACTAGAACAAATATTTGAAAGAAATGAAAACTTTATAGACATTATTGTAAACAAATAGCTGAAAGAATTATAACTTAAAACATCAACACAAGGTTAAAAAAAATGTTGTTTTCAATGCAACAAATTTGGCCATCACAACACTGAGACTTGATCTAGAAAACAATCTTAATCTTAGATATAACATTGATAGTGTATTAAGTGTTACTGTAGATGGTTGCAAAGATAAAATAAGATGTAAATATGACAGGTAAAAGGTCAAATGAGAATGCACCATCAACTAATATGCACCTATAATTTGCCTTTAAAATATCTTAAACCAGCTGCGAAATGATATGCAACCAATATTTTCATCATTTGAAATAATTGATACTCTAATATTGGATATTCCCATTTTTTTTGATTGGTGAATTGTGTGTGTGTGTGTGTGTGTGTGTGTGTGTGTGTGTGTGTGTGTGTGTGTGGGT
>CAIGQZ010032270.1:6178643-6191946 GCA_903798205.1 Danio tinwini | reverse complement strand
ACCATCACCACACCAACATTGTAACTGCAACACACCATCACAGCACCATCACAGAACCGTCACTGCACCATGACCACACCTGGATCACAACATCAACACTACACCATCACCACACCAACATTGAAACCGCCATACACCATCACAGCACCATCACCACACCATCATTGTAACCACAACTCACCATCACTACACCATCACTATCACCACATCAGCATCACAACATTACCACACCAACATTGTAATCACTACGCACCATCACTGCACCATCACTGCACCATCACTGCACCATGACCACACCAGTGTCACACCACACAATCCGAGCACCATTATCACACCTGTGTCACACCCACACCATCAACACATTGTCACCATACTGCACTGCAGCAGACCAGTGGCACACCTGTGCCGTACCGCACCAACAACACAGCAGTTTTCTACCAGTTTTCAATCTAGTCAGTCATTCTCCAGCTCTGAGAGCACTTTTAGCTTAGCTTATCATAGATCATAGATGAATCTGATTAGACCTTTAGCATCTGGCTCCAAAATGCTCGACAATTCAGTGGTCACATCATGTAATAAAATAAAATGAAAAGTTACTGTATCATTCTGGCGTAATAATCAAGGAGCTGTACAGCCCTGCCATGACTGCAGCTGGAGCATTAATATTACTTAGCACTGTTAGCTAGGGACTATTTTCATGTGCAGCTTAATATCACTACACTGCTGCAGTAAGGGCACAGCAGTCATCTGAGGAGTCTGACAAACCACAAAAACACTTTGTCATATGAAGTTGTGAGGCAAGAGAGACGTGTTGCTTTATGCCGCTGAGCATCATGGGATGTCTGCATTGTGTAACGGCTCTGATCATTTTCACTAACTGCTGTTCACCTGCTCTGTTTTTGTGTCTGCTTGTTGCTCACAGACGAGACGCTCAGGTGCTTTAGTTTGTGCTTTATAGTCGAGCTCATGGTAAACGCTCTGCTGTTTATCATGCTCGGCTCCCTCTGCTTTCCTCTGCTTCATCATCATTACATCATCATCATCATCTCTGTGCGATTGTGCTGTAAACACACTCAGGGTTCCCACTGCTCCTGGGCTTTCTGGAATGTTATGCAATTTTAAAGTGTCATGAAATATACCAATATCACATTTCAGCTTAAAAGCCTTCCTCAGGGCACAAAAACACATCACATACAGACATTTCCAAAGGGTTTAGATATACAGCTGAAATCAGAATTATTCAGCCTCCTGTCAATTTCTTCTTAACAGTATTTCCTCTAATATTTATTCTTCTGGAGAAAGTCTTATTTGTTTTATTTGGGCTAGAATAAAAGCAGTTTTTAATAGTTTTAAATCCATGTTAAGGTCAATATTATTAGCCCCCTTCAGCAATATTAGTGTTGGATTGTCTCCAGAACAAACCACTGTTATACAATGACTTGCCTAATTACCCTAACTTTACCCTAATTACCCTAGTTAAGCCTTTAAATGTGACTTTAAGCTGAATACTAGTGTCTTGAAGAATATCTAGTCTAATATTATGTGCTGTCATCATGGTGAAGAAAAAAGACATCAGTTATTAGAGATGAGATATTAACACTATTATGATTAGAAATGTGCTGAAGAAATCTGCTCTCTGTTAAACAGAATTTGGGTAAATAATATACTGGGATGCTAATAATTCTGACTTCAATTGTAGTTTACTTTAATATTACTACAATATTGTTAATAATACTTTACAACACCATCCACGTTTTAGTGCAGGGGGATATATGTGGTCAAATGGTCTTTGTATTATTTATTTATTAAAGTATTTTCATCAGTGACAGCAGGAAATAATACTATAGTAAAACTTCAATATGCACCTCATCATGAGCGGCTTCACTTTCTTCTGCCGGCACGCTCCTGTTTGTGTACAAAGGTTCAAATTGATAAGGTGCTCTATCTGCACTATGATCACTAAAACAGTGTGATTAAGGAGATTCTGATGGGGAGAATCTCACAATCCCACACAGCTCTCAGAATCGCTCTTCATCTCCTCAGTGTGTGTAATATTGCGTTGCCAGTATGCAATAGTAATTATTAAAATAAAAACAAGAAACATCAATACAAGGATGGGCTCAGTGATGTTGCAGCCGCACTGTGTCCTCACAGCAAAGGTCACTGGTTCGAGTCCCGGCTGAGTCCGTGTGTGTTTCTGTGTGGAGTTTGCATGTTCTCCCCATGTTGGTGTGGGTTTCCTCCGGGTGCTCCGGTTTCCCCCACAGTCCAAACACATGAGCTATAGGGGAATTGATCAACTAAACTGGCCGTAGTGTATGAGCGTGTGTGTGTATGGGTGTTTCCCAGTGCTGGGTTGCAGCTGGAAGGGCATCCACTGTGTGAAACATATGCTGTAATAGTTGATGGTTCATTCCAATGTGGCGACGCCTGATGAATAAAGGGACTAAGCTGAAGAAAAATGAATGAATGAGTACATACAAGAATGATTGGCTAGCTAGAGCAGTTGAAGAAGTAGATTTTAGATGTCGCAATCTACAAGTGAACTCTAAAGAACTATCTAAGACTAGTCTAAATCTTATTTTTTGCACTACATATACCCCAAAACAACTAATATGAAAGGTATTTTATTAAATTATTGGTATGTCTTAAAAGTTGACCCCGAATTGAAATGGATTTTCAATAAAAATGTTAATAACATATAAAAGAGCTAGCAATACAGGAAATAAAGTTGTAAATAAGTGCTCTATATAAAAAAATCTTTACAGGTCAGGTTTTATTAGGGAATTTTAAATGTGGTAATTGTGTGAATTGTGAATTTACAAACAATATAAAGGTTTTTCACCATCCTGACAATAATAGTAATATTATTAATAGAGCTTCTTAACAGGTTAGACTAAAGATGTGATCTGAATTATTGAATCATCAGCTGTTTCTAATCTGTAATTAGGTGTTCTTATGCTGCAGGCACATTAGAGATTGGGCATGCAAAATTCTGTTTTATGGTGCTGCGAAAAGGGGCAGGATTAAACAACATATCAAAAACCGAGCGTTTGGTTCACATTTTACATTTCTGTCTAGAGAGGTCATGTTTTGATTGTTGATTGGTCTCATGCAGTCACGTGATGCGTGCAGCGAACTTTGCAATGCAGCGATTTGCGAAACTCGTTGCACGAGCTTGCGTTTCCGGTCTGTCATGTTCACGTTCATATGAATGGAAGCCTATGGGGTGAAAAGTGCAGTGTGCGGCTTAAGATAGTGAGGTCTGAATTATTAGCACCCCAGTATATTTTTCCCCAATTTCTGTTTAACAGAGAGCAGATTTCTTCAGCACATTTCTAATCATAATAGTGTTAATAACTCATCTCTAATAACTGATGTGTTTTCTCTTTGTCATGATGACAGTAAATAATATTAGACTAGATATTCTTCAAGACACTAGTGTTCAGCTTAAAGTGACATTTAAAGGCTTAACTAGGGTAATTAGGGTAAAGTTAGGGTAATTAGGCAAGTCATTGTATAACAGTGGTTTGTTCTGGAGACAATCCAACACTAATATTGCTGAAGGGGGCTAATAATATTGACCTTAACATGGATTTAAAACTATTAAAAACTGCTTTTATTCTAGCCTAAATCTAGCCTAAATAAAACAAATAAGACTTTCTCCAGAAGAAGAAATATTAGAGGAAATACTGTGAACAATTCCTGAATCTGTTCAACATCATTAAACATTTGGAAAATGAATTCAGAGGAGAGCGAATAATTCTGACTTCAGCTGTACTTGTACTGTGTTCCGGCTAATTCACCACACCAGTGTGAGTTTGTTCTTAAACTTATTCATATGTTAATACATTTGGAGTGTTATGAAATTAGCATGATAGTACTTGCATTTGAATTTTTTTGGGACTAAACATTTTTTTAAGTGGGAACCCTGCATACTCATCTGCTCACCTCTTGTTGATCCTGTGTGGCCCCTCAGATGTGTGTGTGTGTGTGTGTGTGTGTCTGACATGTGTGTTTGTGTTGCTCAGGAGCGTGTGCAGAGGAGTTTTCCACACCCAATAGAGAAATGGGCGATCGCAGATGCCCAGGCCGCCATAGAGAAAAGGAAGAGGAGGAACCCGCTGGCGCTGCCTGTGGACAAGATACATCCACTGCTCAAGGTCAGTTTGGAATACTCCCTTCTGATTGGTCAGTGGTGACATTCCACGGTTTATTATTCCCAGATAACAACCGCAGAATTCAATTTTTGTCTGTTTGGCGCCATCTAGTGTCTGAATAATGTGCAGGTTAGTGTATACTCCGTCAGCTGTTTTCATTTCTATCAGCTCTGCGTTTAATTAAAGAGTCGAATTGTTATGTTTTGTGGCCAATAGCTGTGATATAATCAGGATAAAGTACATCCAGCTGGTTGTTTTCTCAGAATAAAGCCTTCAGTCTCCTACAGCAGTGCTGCGCTTCACATCTGCTGCTGCTGTCCGGCTTTATTCAATTCAATTCATCTGTATTTCTCCAGCGCTTCTACACTGTAGATTATATCAGAGCAGCTTAACGGAAGATTATAGTACAGTGAAGCTGTGTCAGTTCAGAGCTGAAGTTCAGTTCAGTGTGGTTTAATCTTCACTGCTGAGAGTCCAAACACTGAAGAGCAAATCCATCCATGCGCAGCTCCACAAGGCCCAAACAAAGTAGGACAGTAGAGAGACAGTGGAGGAACAAACTTCACCAATTCACCAAAGTGAAGGAGAAAAACCAGGCTCAGTTGGGCACCACCATTTCTCCTCTGGCCCAAACTAGGAGCCGTAGGCTGGGGAACGCTGGACGTCCATCGTGGAGAAGCTGCAGGTGGGAGAGGTCACCGGCGGGTGATTAGGCTAGCATACAAGATCAATGCTGCAACTTGTCTGTCACTGGGGACTTCAGGAATCAGTCTCATGCTCTCCACTCCTCCATGACCACCACAGCAGCTGCTCAGGATATGGCCTGGTCCAGGATAATGGACACCTCTGCAATTCCTCTATGGTTGGCAACATTTCTTCACAGGTCTTGGATCACATATCTAGAGGATCAGCTATATCTAGATGCACTCATTCAGCCGGTAAAATGAAGTGTGGAATGCTGGACACTTCACGCACTCAACGCCCGCAGCGTTGCTCACGTAGTGGAAGGGGCGGAGCAATCGGGCGCAAATGTTGGATAACTTTATTTGTTTTGGATTGTGAAAGTGAAATTGAATGCGGTTATACTCATGGCAGGTATTATTTGGTACTTTGGTTTTTCATTTCACTAATTTGGCAACCGTCAAATGTCATCTGGGAAACGGGTCGAATTTCCACTTAGTAAAAAACCATTTGGGATGACATACATAATGAGTTGCCTAATTACCCTAACTTTACCCTAATTACCCTAGTGAAGCCTTTAAATGTGACTTTAAGCTGAATACTAGTGTCTTGAAGAATATCTAGTCTAATATTATGTGCTGTCATCATGACAAAGAGAAAAGAAATCAGCTATTAGAGATGAGTTATTAACACTATTCTGATTAAACATCCTTATTAAATAGACATAAACATGTTCTGATGTTTCTTAAATTGCCAAAAATGTAAATCCGGCATGTTTGACAACATTTACAGTATGATTGTTAATATGAAGGTAATTTTATAATGATGTAACTTTAATTTGTTTAGTTTATATGGTTTTAAATTCAGTGTTTGCTCAAAATATCATGTCATTTTTATAGTTTTACTCATGTAAGCTGTACAAAGACTAATCTCTGCTCTGGTCGACACTGAGCATGTTCCTTTCACTCTGATAAACTACAATTACTAAAACTAAATATATAAAAATTTAATAGAAATCTGTTTAAAAAATAAACCAACAACACCATTAATGAAACAAACTAAAACTAAACTGAATTTACAGCAAGTTTAAAATTAGTATTGAAATAAAAACTAAAGTATAGTTGCAATATAGGTTTGAGTGTATGATCCGCCAGTTTCGCTGGTGTCCAGATGATGGCGCCGCTGCTGCAGCTGTCAATGAATGTTTAAAGGGTCTGTTCACCCAAAAATCAACGTTTACTCACTATTTACTTTCCCTCAAGTGTTTCCAAACGTTTATGAGTTTCTTTCTTCTGTTGAACACTAAAGAAGATATTTTGAAGAATGTTGGAAACCAGTAACAATTGACTTCCATGGCGGGAAAAACAAATACTGTGCAAGCTAATGGTTACAGGTTTCCATTAAAATATCTTTTAATTGTTCAACAGGAGACTCATGCAGGTTTAGAACAGCTTGAAGGAGAGTAAATGGGAGGGCTGTAAGATTGAGGGAAAAAGTCTCATTGGGTTCTGGATGTTGTAAGATGTTGATTTCTCTGGTCCTGCAGGAGGTTCTGGGCTATAAGATCGACCACCAGGTGTCGGTGTACATCGTGGCGGTGCTGGAGTACATCTCTGCAGACATACTGAAGCTGGCTGGAAACTACGTCAGAAACATCCGGCACTATGAGATCTCACAGCAGGACATCACTGTGGCCATGTGTGCTGATAAGGTAGAACACACACACACACACACACACACTGAACGCACACACACACACACACACTAAACACTGTAATCAGAATCAGCTGTATTCAAGAAGTGTGCTCAAACACACAAGGAATATTTTGTTTTTTTTCAGGAGCACAGGACACATACTGTATACACACACACACACACACACACACACACACACACACAAAACAGAAGGACATTTCAATAAGTGGAAAATAAATTAAAACAAATTTTGAAGTTATATGCACTCAGCGGCCACTTTATTAGGTACACCTGTCCAACTACTCGGTAACACTAATGTCTAATCAGCCAATCACAGGGCAGCAGCTCACTGCATTTAGGCATGTAGACATGATCAAGACGATCTGCTGCAGGTCAAAGTGAGCATCAGAATGGGGAAGAAAGGGGATTTAAGAGACTTTGAACGTGGCATGGTTGTTGGTGCCAGACGGGCTGCTCTGAGTATTTCAGAAACTGCTGATCTACTGGGATTTTCACGCACAACTATCTCTAGGGTTTACAGAGAATGGTCCGACAAAGAGGAGATATCCAGTGAGCAGCAGTTCTGTGGGCGCAAATGCCTTGTTGATGCCAGAGGTCAGAGGAGAATGGCCAGACTGGTTCCAGCTGATAGAAAGGCAACAGTAACTCAAATAAGCACTCGTTACAACCGAGGTCTGCAGAAGAGCATCTCTGAACACACAACACGTCCAACCTTGAGGCGGATGGGCTACAGCAGCAGAAGACCACACCGGGCGCCACTCCTGTCAGCTAAGAACAGGAAACTGAGGCTACAATTCACACAGGCTCACCAAAACTGGACAATAGAAGATTGGAGAAACGTTGCCTGGTCTGATGAGTCTCCATTTCTGCTGACACATTCGGATGCTCGGCTCAGAATTTGGCCTCAACAACATGAAAGCATGGATCCATCCTGCCTTGTAGCAGCGGTTCAGGCTGGTGGTGGTGGTGTAATGGTGTGGGGGATATTTTCTTGGCACACTTTGGGTCCATTAGTACCAATTGAGCATGGTGTCAACGCCACAGCCTACCTGAGTATTGTTGCTGACCATGTCCATCCCTTTATGACCACAGTGTCTCTATCTTCTGATGGCTACTTCCAGCAGGATAACGCACCATGTCATAAAGCTCCAATTATCTCAGACTGGTTTCTTGAACATGACGATGAGTTCACTGTACTCAAATGGCCTCCACAGTCACCAGAGCTCAATCCAATAGAGCACCTTTAGGATGTGGTGGAACGGGAGCAAATCTGAAGCAACTGTGTGATGCTATCATGTCAATATGGAGCAAAATCTCTGAGGAATATTTCCAGTAGCTTGTTGAATCTCTGCCATGAAGGATTAAAGCGGTTCTGAAGGTGAAAGGGGTCCGACCTGGTACTAGTCAGGTGTACCTAATAAAGTGGCTGGCGAGTGTATTTCAATTACAAATGCCCTTGTGTAAACTCGACTGAAGGTTAAGTGCAAATTTGTGTTTAGACTGAACAATACTGAAACATAACGATGTGCACATACGAGTTTTATTCTATAGAGCACGGGAATCTGTCGTAAGCAACACAACACATCCTGGGTGTTTAGGACAAGGGAGCCAGATTCCCATTGATCTCTCTTGATTTTTTGCATCACTTAGCAATAAACTGTAAGTGCTCACACTGCAAATAATGAAGAAAAGTCATTTATGGATGGAAATGTATTCTTGCAGCAGATCGTCGACGGATAAACTCATTCGTTTATTGGATCCGCCCCTCTGCGCTCGTGCCCAGCTTCTCCAGAATGAGACACAGAATGATATATAATGCATGTTATCAGCCTCTCATACCCACAAATAGCGTTAATAAAGGTATATACACGTTAGTTTATTTTATTCTGAGTGTTTGTGTGAAGATATTATTATAAAACGGTAGTTTTTCTGTTATGATTTGCATGTTTACATTGAGCGCTACTGCGTTTGTCCACAAACATGGCCGACCGCAACTTGCCGTCACGTAGACGTTTCTGAGATATATATTAATTTTAACCGTACCACTTGAAAAACGTAGAACTTTACAACATACAATACGTACTGTGTAACATTATTAAAGTAATAATAGCAATAAAAATACTCACTGATATCCGAGCCGAATTCAACAGTCTGACGTACAGGCCCGCCATTAATAAATGCAGTTCCCGCCGAACGCCGCGACAGGCCTATCAGAAACGCGTATTTCAGAAAGCCGCGGTTATAGTTGCTAAGCAGTACTTAGTTTTAATATATTAATTTACAGAACTTAACACAGTCCACTTTGTGTTAACAACTAGCATCAAAGTTACTTAATTCATATTTAAAAAGTAAATCTAGAAAGCGATAGGACTTAATAAACGTCATAGCTTTAAGATTACATCTGTGTTTTTTTACACATATTAGTTTGGATTCTTTACAATCTCATTCAAGGTTTCAATATATCACACGAACAGTTCCAACCAAAGCAGGTCCTCACAAGAGACTGATACGTGAACATTTTATTAATTACAATTTGTCATGTAAAAGGGCAGCAGGTTCATACAAGGATCCCGCTGTACATCAGGGAGTTCAATGCGTCTGGGAGAAAGTCTGAAGAGGACTGAAGTCATAAAGCTAAAAACAATAACATCAAACACAGGAAAAGAAGAAGCTGGTAACAAAAACAATAATGATAAAAAATAAAATTAAAAATACAGCAAAACACAAGAGTTTTCCACACTAGCCAGTAGTGGGTCATGGAAGAGTTGCAGCTCGTTTCCATTCAGAGGAGGAAAAACCAAAACACAAGAGACATAAAAGAGGAACTGTACTTTTCCAACGGGATATTGCTGGTGCAAACGTGACGCAAACTCCTTTTCCCTCGGCACACAGCAAAAACAGATCAAACACTCATGAAATAAGCCGTCGCCGTATCTCGAGGGCTTTCACCCAACGTCCTGGAAAACATTTGACACTAATATCTCAATAAACATACTCGGCAGTTATACATGTCAAGTATACTACACTGGAGAAAACATCTTTCAGTTTGTATGTATTTACATCCATCTATCATAAAGCGAAACCAAATCTACAGGCGAAAACATTTTCTGCTACATCGACATCCGGCCCTGTAAGATCGTCCGCTAGTTATTAGGACGTGAGGAAAAGAAAAGCAAGTGAATTAAAGCACTGGAAATGCAGTGAAGGAGAAAGTGAGCCCATAATGCAACAAAAACAGGAACCAAAGCAGGTTATATATTTACAAGTTGCGCAAAGAAACTCGTAGAAATGACATATACATAGTTTTCTGCGACAGATTCCAAATCATATACAGACGCCTTCCATTCCTAAATATACACTTTGCTTTTAAGTGAAGTATACAAGTTTGTAACAGTTGTACAAAGATATATATGAAAACGCGGTTTATGTAATAATTTATAATGCCATATTTTCCTGCCAGGTGACGTGAAGTGACTAGCCGCCGTGTTTCTGACGTACCGCACTGTCCTGAGCTCCGACACACAATCGGATATTTCTCACGCAGAACTCAGAACAGAGCTTGATCATGTAGTGCAGGGGAGTCCCGTATATTCGGACAGCAGTGGCCTTCACTTCCCTATGCGCCGTTCTTAACGCAATCCCTTTATGTCCATATTACATCAAGTATTTTCTACATGAAACGTGTCAGGCTCCATCTGCTGGTCACCGGAGGGATGGAGGCGAGATGAAGATGGGACAGCAGGGTAAAGTGGGACGTGGAGCAGCTCAGAGGTCTGGGAAGCGGCTGGGATCTTCTTTGTAGTCGCTGGGAATTGTAAAAATGCTCTCGTCGAATTCGTCGTAACGGAACTCCTGAAAGGTCACGGTGGCAGTGATGGTGGGGAAAACCGGGATGTCTGTGAACGACAAAAGCACAATGCATCATTAGTGATTTTCCGTTTAAAGCTGCAACGTGTACAGTGGCCAAGAGTGAGCTTAAAGGTCTTGTGGAGTGCTTTGAAATGTGCATTTTTATTGGATGTTTGACGTAATCTCAACGAAGAGAGGGTGGGACATAGTGTAGATCCTCCCCCTTTAAAACAAATAGCCAATAGCATTTTGTTTTATCTCTGCTCTGCCAGTGAGAGTGATTGAGCTCAAGCACATCAAATAAACAGCAAGAATATGGGGGGGCGGGACATGTCACACACTAGAGAGCATTTGATTGGTCAGAAGATTTGAGCATGAGGTGACGTGAATAAAACCATTGATCCATCTAGGAGGAAGTGAAAAACTGCAAGCTGTACATGTGTATAAGCTTTACAAGTGTTATATCTACCAAACGCAAATACTGTCACTGTTTTAGAGCAGACTAGCTAATAGATTTCACAGATAGCTAATAGTTTCCTGAGACCTTTAACGTGCTACAATTGAACAAAACACAAGCAATTACAAAAAAACACAAGCAAATTAAGAAAAGATCTTCATCGGTTTGACAGCATACATGCTGCAAATTCTCACAACGCAAACCAATTATTAAAACTAGCTGGAAAACGGAAATGTTTTAAGGCGACACAAAAACATTACAGAGCCGAAACAGTTCACACTTGTTTGTAGTGCAAGTTTTCTGCCGTTTATTGTTTTATTTCTCATATAGGCGACTCAATCGGACGAACTAATGCTGTGTTCATACCGAACGCACGGATAAAATCACGCTATTCGCTCGCAAATAGGTGCATGAACATTTTGAGTTTACTCGCTTCATTCGCGCTTCAAATTCATTTCAGAACAGACACATATTCGTGTCATGGGCAGGGCTTCTGTCTTCCCGGTGACTGTAGCTTTGTTGTTAAATGGCTAACATGGATTATATAATAACTGTGTTTATGTGCTTTATAAATGCTGAAAAACAGCGTAGATACGTTTGGAGCCGTGTCTGACTCCACTAGATCCTTTCAGAGGTGCAGCAGCTCTGTGAGCTCATAAACTCCTCCAGAAACTGAACCTGGATGATGGAAGCATTTAGCGGTGCTTCTGACTGAGTCGAGTCCAGTTTGATGAACTGTTGTCGGTGTAGGCAGGAGGATTTTCCCCCGGGACACCAGCAGGCGCTGTCATAATTGTGCCCCCACAAGAGCAAGCTCCTGATTGGTTAACGCGGCGCGAATGTCCACTAAAATTCAGATTTTCAAACTTGAGCAATTCGAGCATCAAACATGTAAAACGCTCAATTCACGTCGCGCCTTCACGCCGCAGGATGTCTTTTCACGTCTTTGCATTGACTTAACATGTAAATCACTCGCGCTTGACGCAACTTTCGCATCTGGTGTGAACGCAGCATATAACAAATCACAAAAATGAGCACACGTCCACATCGCAGAATAAAGTTGTTAATAGTATTGAATATTGTCAATTTCTTAATCAAAAGTATGGGGAAGTTTGACATGGATACTCTTATTGTCTAGTGCTTTTATAAATGTCATCAAATATTTGGCGTTGCAGTGATACTGCTGTGAGTCTGTTGTGCTGTTTTATTTGCAGCACTGATGTGGTTAATGAAAATAATGATGAAAATACTCAATTGTTGATCTTTTTTACAAATTGTACACTTCACTTTAAAGCAAAAGCACATCAATTAATCGGATACATTACATACAATAATAATAATGAATGATTTCTTACATTTATATAGCTCTTTTCTGGACACTCAAAGCGCTTTACACACATTATTGGGGAGAATCTCCTCATCCACCATATTGCGCCAGACCGCACACCACACACCAGCTGATTGGTGGAGAGGACACAGAGTGATGAAGTTAATTATGATGAACAGAGGCCAGTGGGCAGATTTGGCCAGGATGCTGGGGTTAAACCCCTACTCTTTTTCCTAGGACATCCTGGGATTATTAACGATCACAGAGAGTCAGGAGCTCAGTTTCACTAAGCAGTACATTCTCCATCTATATACTGGAGATTTAGGAGCCACACTGACCACAGGTTGAGCGCCCCCTGCTGGTCTCACTAACACCACTTCCAGAAGCAACCCAGCTTTCCCATGTGGTCTCCAATACAGGTACTGACCGGGCGTAGCCCTGCTTAGCTTCAGTGAGAGTTGCAGAGAGCTAGCTGCCACCAGGGAGTTAACGAATGTCTTATGAAGCAGATTCATGTGTTTTTATAATAAACAATATTTAGATTTATTATATTATAAACCACTGAGTTCACAGAGTTTTCTGCTGGCTGCTGAACGCAAATATTTCTCTGACTCAAGATATTATGATTTGTAATGGAAGCGCTGTGAACAGACAACCATGAACAAGAAAACTAGTGTTACTGTAAAACCACTGTAACTGTATAACTTCAGAATTTATTTAGCTTTCGACAGCCTCCAGAAGTCAGAGACTGAACGATTCCCAACAATACTGAACACGATCAATCGATCAGGAATGGCTTAAACTAGTAAAACCCTTACATTAATGATAATCGCAGCAATAAACGTGTGTGTTTACCTAGTTTGACAGGAAATCCAGGCGGGAGTTTCATCTGAACAAATTCTCGGAGTTTATTAAAGTGCTTGAAGGGTGCGATGACCTCCAGCACATTTAACAACCTGTAGAGCAGAACACACATTAAAACACACACACAAACTCTCTTTCACAAACACACTCGCAAGCTCTCTCTCTCTCTTTCTCCCACACACACACACACACACACACACACGCACACGCACACCCGCATGCAGGAGCACACTTACGACTCGATGCCCA
>CAIGQZ010032270.1:6126316-6136642 GCA_903798205.1 Danio tinwini | reverse complement strand
ACACACACACACACACACACACACACACACCTGTGAGCGGCTGGATGCTGAGCTGAGGCTCTTGGGAATAAACCTCATACTGAACCACAGGGTAAAGATGCGGCAGGACGAACTGAACACGGCCCAGAGTCGCACACAGCTGACGGAGTGTGTACGTGCCCGGCTTCTGGCTCTGACACACACACATAAACAAACACACACACACACACACACACAAATGTTGAAATCACACATGATCAATTCAGTATATCTTTCAGTTATACATTGGAGTTGTTTCATTTTAAAAGGATTTATTTGACCTGAGTGGAGGGAATTCTCAGAAGATCACAATATCCTACATTAGTATTACTGAAGTGTTGTTAAAGGGAAATGAAGCTTATTCAGTGTTGATCATTGCAGAGCTCCTCTATTATAAAAACCCTGCCACATCTGAGAGATCAAGCCTCAGTCACGAGAGGAAAAGTAACGTAACGCATAAGGTAACTTTAGGTTACAGTGACTCAATTCTGATGCTTTCCTCCAGTCATGTGGCACAGATGGGATATGGATATTTACTCAAATCAGATTCAGGCCTTGTTCATATGTGGAAATGTATCTGATATGAATGGGATCTGTGTCCTCGTGTCTGCAGTGTTAGCAGGTAGATTGGACTTTCATCTGTCAATGTGAGCTGCGTGTCATTAAAAACCATAGCGAATGGCATCAACTCTGACGCTTTCAGCTTCAGCTAGCCTTAAATCTCATACACGAGGACTAAAAAAGTCATGAGGCACAAGTATTTAAGTTTGTTAACGAGAGAACGAAAGAGCGCAACGTCCGCCACAAACAATATAAACTACAACTGTTGCATACATCACACCATGGACATGACATCAAGATGCCTACTGGATTAAAACAAAGCCTAGATTAAAAGAAGATGGCCAAATGAGAACTTTACTGCCATAAACTACAGTAAAACAACCTGTCAAAAAGAAAAAAAAGAAAAGAAAACCCAGCAGACAGATTAAATACAGGAGAAAAGAGCGCTCTTTTATTATCAGCTGTCAGTCAGCGCCCGCTCTTTTTTTTCTAGTGATTACCCCTTTGCTGTGTGCCGTCAAGTCATGAGTCACGTTTAAAAGAGGATGTGAGCGGGTCGTCAAAACAAATCAGATATAGTCACAAAATCAGATTTGACCAACAACATCTGCAGTATAAATGCAGCCAACGTTACGACTCAAATCAAGATTAAGACTTTAAGACCTTTTGAAGGTCATTTCAGGACAATTTCAGACTTACACAAAGCTAAACGCTAAAGATTTGTTTAATGGCCAAATTAAAACCTTAAAAAAACATTAAAAACAAATGCTATTGTGAGGAAGATAATAATTAAACCACATTAATAAGTAAATAGAGATAATGAACAAACGTTTCTTCAAACATTCACTTAAATATATTGTTTGTGATTGGATGGGTGAGGGCCCAGAGTATAGCTTTAGATGGACATGGGAAAATGAAGACCCATTAGGAATGATTTAAGACCTACAACACTATAGTTCAGTGGATTTAAGACTTTTTAGGGCCAAAAATTTGGTTATGGAAATTTAAAACATTTTAAGCCTTTTTAACGGTGACGCCCAGTGGTTGAGCTGGGTATTGCACTCCAGAATCAAAACAATCGCAAGCGCGGGTTGCCAGATTGAGTACAGGAGTGAGTGATTTACACTGTGATCTAAATAAAAGCAACGACACGTGACAGAGGGAATATTCTCCATATTAAAGGAGTTTTAGTTCTAACCAACACCTGGAATTGAGATATTAGAAGAAAAAAAAAGCAAAGACTAAAATGAAATGAAACTAAAGACGCAGCTGTTGTTTAATATTATTGGTGACTCCTAATATAAATTCAATGATAAGCTTGACAAACAGTTTTGGAGAATTTGACGTTTCCCCATTCAGACAGAATGCCCGAGCATACTGCCCGAGGTGTGTTTCAAAGATGTGAAATGACTTGCCTTAAAGCAGGGGTGTCCAAACTCGGTCCTGGAGGGCCAGTATCCTAGAGAGTTTAGCTCCAACCCTAATCAAACACACCTGAAGCACCTAATCAAGCTCTTACTGGATATACTAGAAACTTCCTGGCAGGTGTGTTGAAGCAGGTTGGAGCTAAATTATTCAGGACACCGGCCCTCCAGGACCAAGTTTGGACACCCCTGCCTTAAAGGGACTTTTGCTGCATCCAAAGTAAGAGCAAATTTAGTCAAAAACTAGCTAGTAGTTACGAAGCCTCTAATGTGCATTTCATGGTCCAGTTTAAGAAAGAAGTTCTGATCAGCTGGTGCAACCCTACCCTGAGCTCCATTCATACTCACATCTGCCCTGTAGTAAACTCAACAGTAGTGCAGACTAGAGTAGAAGGTGATTTTGGACGCAGCCAAACAGTGGTGAATGTGCAGCGTGAGCGCGGCTGCAGCCAGTGATGTGGTATGTGTGTGTGTGTTACCGGCGCGCTGAAGCTGATGGTGTTGTGTCCGGGCTGCAGCGTGACGTCTGTTGCCTTCAGCATGTGTTCTGCCTCCTCCAGAGCCGCCATCGCTGCAGTACTGCCCATATGCAGAGAGGTGGCGCTGTCTGGTCTGCGCATTAGCAGGTGTGTGTTCTTACAGGCCACGCCGGCGGAGCTGAGCGCGCTGTCAGATGGACTGAGCTCCGTCACCTCACACAACTCCAGCGCAGGAGACACACTCACCGGGCTGAGCGCCGGGAACACCACGCTACCGGACGCCTGTTGAGCGGAGCGTCTGTGTGTGTGCGTGCCGGGTGGATCCGTGCTGAAGTGCAGAGCGGCGGAGAATTGCTGCACACACAGCGGCAGCGGCTGCAGACTGCACACACGCAGCTCCATCTGCAGCTCCGCACCCACGTGAACCACAGCGGAAGCTGGACAGAAGATCAGCTCCTGCAGGACTGCTAGAGAACTCATGCTGAGAGACACTGCGTGCACACACACACACACACACACACACACACACACACACACACACACACACAAAAAGTCAATTACATTTGAGTAATGTGTTTGAGTCACAGAAATAATCTGAGAATAATATGTTTGAGAATGCTCTTCATCAGTGTGTAACGCAGCTCAGAGTGAAGTGAAATATCCAGCTAAGGCTTAAATCTGAAAGTGCGCCATGCTTAAAAATATTGATTCATCTATAAAAGAGTTGACTCAAGAGTGGTTCAAATGAATCGCCGATGTAAAGAGTCTTTAGTCGTGCCGGTGTGACGTCGATACAGAACTCAAGCCACGCCCATTTGTTGCATTAAAATGCCTGCATCCTTGTTTTCTCTAGCTTGCAAATTATTTAATTGTGTTTTGTGACTTGTAACCGCTCCACATGGCTTGTACTGTATCTGGGTTACTCTTTATATTCTCATATTGCGTCTAAAACCACGTTGAAAACGCAACGAGTGCCGTTTGTTTCTGCTATGGCCACCATCAGCTGTTCTTACACACGTGCAGCGGTCAAGTTTCAGAATAGTTCAGCTTTTGTCGCTGTGTGGATTAATACTGAATGTGTGTCCCTGTTTTTACTCATGGTTAAGAATAGAGCAGTTGTCTGCGCTAATGGCGTAGTGGTAGTGCATCGACACATGCACTCCAGTGCTCGACCCGAGTTCAATTCCCGCCTCCAGGTCCTATGCCGATCCTTCCCCTCTCTCTGCTTCGCACACTTTCCTGTCAATATTCTCTACTGTCCTGTCCATTAAAGGTGAGCAAAATAATCTGGCAATGGGGTAAGCAGAATAATCACATCTTTTAAGGAAAAACTCACTTCAATTTGGCATATTATTTCTTAAAATAAGACAACATGTTTTGCTTGTCTAGAAAATTCACCTTGATTTAGGAATTTTTTGATTTTTGGACTAGAAACAAGACAAAAAATCTAAGTAAGAAAAGCATTTTTGGCAGTGTGGTGGGCAGATTCTCTCTGTCTCTTGCTGAATGAAGTCGACCCAATCGCAATAAACTGGATCATCGGACCAATCAGCGCAGATTAGCATCATGCTGAGGAGGGGTTTGGGAACAAATGACTCACTGAACGATTCATATGGGAGTCATTGGAATATTTAAGTAAAAATAAATGCATATTATAAGACATTGAAAGTGTTTTTGTTGACCCTGCATGCAGATCAACCTGTTGTTGGAGACCCTTACAACCAAAGTATGACCTTTTATAATGCATAATAGCGGCTCTTTATTGGATTAAACTGGGCTGCACTATATCCAGACAAACACTAGATTATTGAGTACTGTGATAGTAACATTTACATTTAGAAATGATGCTTTTATTATATTTTAAAAGATCATATATTGACAGTTTAAGATAATTATTAACACAAAATTATTATTTTCTGATATTTCTGAAGTGCTGTTTAACAGAGATGTTGTTCAGCACATTTCTAATCATAATAGTGTTAATAACTCATCTTTAATAACTGATTTCTTTTCTCCATGTCATGATGACAGCACATAATATTAGACTAGATATTCTTCAAGACAGTAGTATTCAGCTTAAAGTGACAGTAATTAGGGTAAAGTTAGGGTAATTAGGCAAGTCATTAAACAACAGTGGTTTGTTATCTCAACAATTAAAAATAACACTTTCTCATAATAATTTGTAAATATTAGCATCAGTTTAAAATATAAATTCCTCATTTCCCAATAAAGGACCCAGTGTTTATGAAGTATTATCACTATCATTACAACAATGATCATTTTTCAATATATTGTGCAGCCATCCTGAAATCCGTCCATGTGTTTTCATATTTTTCATGTGTAAATCTTTGAAGTGTCTGTTGTTTGCTGGCTGACCTTTGGCTTGACCCTTGCCCTCTGGCTGGCTGGCGAAGGTCAGGATCTCCTGGCAGAAGTGTTTTCTCTCTTCATGGTTCAGGTTGGTGTCGCTAGCGAGCAGAGCGCTGGTCTGCAGGTATCTACACACACACACACACATTGTCAAGGAAAAAACTGCAAACACAACACAGCGTTCAGCAGACACGCATCAACATACTGCTGAAGACAAAATTATTATTTTAAAATAACTTTTTCTAAGATTTACCAGGTGCTGTTTGACAGAAAGAAGATTTTTTAAATGATTTCCTATTATATTTGTCTTCTGGAGAAAGCCCTGTTTGTTTTTGTTAGGCTGGAATAAACAAATAATATATATATTAGGGGTGCAGCGGTATACTGGAGTCACAGTTTGGTCTGAAAACCTCAGTTTTAAGAATAACAGGAAAACTAATTTTACCAAATCTCCAGCACTTGCTTTTTCTGTTTATTTTGAACAGGCAGAAGTGTTTCATCGCTATCAGCTGCAGAACTGAAGAGCTTCTAGTCATGCAAAAGTACAAAATAAACACAATCATGAAACAAGAGGAAAAACTATAATTGTCTATTAATTGTAGGATTCAGTAAAGCTTCGACCCTGAAATCTATTTAAATGTAAATGCAGCAGTGTCAGGATTCATACTCATTTAACTACTAATATTTCTTTTCCATGATTTTTCCAAGACTTTCAAGTAAATTTTCATGACGTAATGTTTCATGCAATTTCTACATATGCGTGATAAAAAAACAATACACGGTCAAATTTATTATATATTTATTATATCGCGAAACACGCAGAAATCTATTTAGTTTCAATTTATATTTATTCATTCATTCATTTTTTCGGTGTAGTCCCTTTATTATCAGGGGTCGTAACCGCGGAATGAACCACCAACTTATCCAGCATATGCAGGGCCGGAGCAAGCCGAACTGCCGCTCTAGGCAATGGACTAGCACGCCGCCCTCAACCCGAAAGTGAAAATGAACCTGACCAGTTCATAAAGTGAGGACGGGGGCTGATGTTGCGTATGAGTCAGTACGTTGGGTTGGGCGGCGGGGAGCGTTTGCCGCCCTCACTATTATGCCAGACCCCTATTATGCAAGTGTTCTGTTGATGTTGTGGATGAAAGTCAGTACGTTGGGTTGGGCGGCGGAGCGCGTATGCCGCCCTCATTATTATGCCGCTGTAGGTGGCCGCCTAGGTTGCCTCTATGGACGCGCCGACCCTGAGCATATGTTTTACACAGCAAATGCCTACCCAATTCCCCTATAGCGCATGTGTTTGGACTGTGGGGGAAACAGGAGCACCCAGAGGCAGTGTTGGGAGTAATGCGTTACAAAAGTAATATATTACAGTAAGGTATTACATTTTCTTGTAGCGCAGTAGTGTACGGCATTACTAATGTATTTTCAGTAATATTTTACTCGGTACATGTTCAGTAACGCGTACGTTACAACAAACTTTTCGCCCCCAAGACATTAACAAATAAAAAATAGAGCAGTTCTATTTCCTGTTGGTGGTTTGAACACATAATAGTTTGAACGCGGAATGATTTCAGCATCTGAGCTCGAGGTCCAGGTTATTGGCTCAGCCCGGTTCGCAGTAACGTTAAGCCCTAACGCGCAGCGGAAAAGCAGCAAATAGATGAAAATGGCAGAAGACAGTACATTCGTGAGATGGACGTACGTGCATATGGTGTTATTTCACTGACAGGTCGAGAGCGCATTCATGTAAGACGAGCGAGAGAACGCTCCGGTGTTTCCTCTGTCCGTAGACAAAACTCCTCGCGTGCACTCAAAACACTGTCTGCTCACGTGCGAATGATCTGCTCTCGCTCCGTCAGATGATGCAGACTCACAATGTGTGCCTTGTGTTTCCTCTTTTCATGCTGTTGCTCTCCAGAGATCCTCCTGTTAAATTGTTATGCCAAGAATGTTGATATGCTTTATATACTGCTGCACTATTTACCTACAGGTTAAGGTACATTCTATAATGAACACTAGTGTTTTTGAGTGTTAGGTCTGCTTATGTTTTAGGCTAGTATTATTTACAACTTGTTAATGAATGCTTCAGCATACTGTAGTATTAAGAATAATAAACTCTTACAATGAAATACAAAGTGTAGTTTTACTACAGTAAAGTGTGGTGATTGTAGTGTAATATACCCTATGTTGTAAAAACACTACAGCATTGGGTCATTTGCTGTTGTGTTACCATAGCAACTATAGTATTATTGAAGTACTTTACTATGTTCAAAACACTACATGCTGATATATGTGTTCAGGGCTTTGAGAGAACGTGAGAATTTCCCCATGAGCAGCGTATATTTAAGAGCTCACAAGCAGTTTTGTCCACAAACAGAGGAAATGGGTGCACGAGCATTATATTGAGAAAGCAGTGTTCATCATGCTCACTTTGTGCAGGACAGTTGTGTGTTGTGAGCCAGTTGTGTGTTGTGAGCCACTTGAATTTAAAGTGAACACTATAATGGCAACAACAGGAAGAGAAAAGAAATCTGCACTTTGTCATGGCATTGGCGTTTACGTATACAGTAGGCCTGTTGTGTCTAATATGAATATAGTCCAGCTATTCACAGATATTGCCAGATAACCACTTTACCTCCACCATACTTTAACAGATCATTTGTGAATCTGACTGTCATCCTTTCTTGCCTTGTTTTGAGTCTTCACGTTGTCAATTATACACTATATTGTTAGTAGTCTGGATAGGTCACAGTCAGTCTGCTCCATCATATTGCTCTCTACTGGATGTAACATGCTCTGCAGTACATTTGGTGGTTTTAGAATGTTCAGCTCTAATTCTGTAGTTATTTTAGTGAAAGTAACTATAAAGTAATATAAGAGTAATGTAGCATATTACAGTTCTGAGACAGTAATATTGTAATGTAAGGGATTACTTTTAAATACCAGTAACAAGTAATCTGTAATGTATTACAGTTTAGAGGTAACCTGCACAACACTGCCCGGAGGAAACCCACGTCAACACGGATAGAACATGCAAACTCCACACAGAAACACCAACTGACCCAGTCGGGACTCGAACCAGTGACCTTCTTGCTGTGAGGCGATTGTGCTACCCACTGCACCACCGTGACACCCAATTTATATTTCTCTCTATGTAAAACCGATTAAGATAATGCTTACACTAATAATGTGTGAGTATGTGATTGGCCAAGGACAGAAAAGAAGACAGCTAACCTATACTCAAGCATACAGATATCGGTTTTCCATCACTTTTCCAAAACTTTTCCAGGCCTGGAAAATTCCATGTTAAAATTCCATGACTTTTCCAGGTTTTCCATGACCACATGAACCCTGAGTGTGACCATCACAACAGCAGCTGCAGCCAGGGCCGGATTAAGAACACATTGGGATACTAAATCTAAGGGCCCCCTTTAATTTTTTTACCTCACAAAAGTATATATATATATTAGTTGTTGTTGTTGTTGGTGGTGTTATTATTATTATTATTATTAATAATAATTTACTAATTTTTATGATCTAATTAATTTCCACCATTTGATTTATATTTATTATATATTTTTTTCAATTTTATTAAAACAATACAAAATGAAGTATTGACATAATCTGAACTTAAAGTTCAAACAGGCTGCAAAAATCAGCAAAACAAAAAACATTTGCAAATCTTCCTAAATAAGTGCTATATAATAAATACTTTTAAAAAGGGTTTACCTTTAAAATGTTTCTTTAGAACTTTAGCTGACCATCAATCCCTAATGATAGGATATCTTTAAAATCCACGCTTCTAATATCTACAATATTGTTCTCTTCTGAGTTTCAGAAGGCTAGCGTCCTTATTTTATTTGATTTTATTTGTTTTTTGCATCAGACATATTGTCTGATGAAAGCCAGCGCCAATATTTCACTGCTCCATATTATTTCTGTCGTTTTCATGAAAGGGCCAAAATAAAGATTCATAATAAGTTTATAGAGTCCAGCTGTAACAGCAGCGCGGCCCAGTTCATTCAGCATGATTCCGCCTACCCCAGATTCTGTTACTACATGTACAAGTTCATTATTGATTTACATTTTTGTTTTACGACGAGCTTGGTGTGCCTACCTTTGACTGGACGGTTCTTGCGGTAGTGCTAAAATAAGGCACTGTCCTGGGAAAATTGGCACATCTGATCACCCTTATGGGTGACTAAAACAGGGCTATTCAACACTCTGAGCCCCAGTTTAGCAGTGGCGTCACTGTTTTTGAACAGCATCGAACCGAAAGGAATACTTCACATTATCGATGAGAGAAAACATAGCGCAAAGAGGCGTTTCCCATGGTATACCGTAAATTAATTCATCAGCCAATCAAGGGCCTCCTTCTCCGGTGGGCCTTGGGGCTTCAGCCCCACCTAGCCCTTATGTTATTCCGGCCCTGCCTACAGCTGACAACAACTGCCCATTATTATGTGTGTGTTTGTCTGCATGTGTGTATAGAGAAGACACACTATTTCCATTGTTTAGGGAGCTGCGTGACCGTTACACACTCACGTTTCTTGCAGTATCACCTTTTTAGACGACGTATGAAGATAAAACTTTCAACATTTACCCACAACAGAACTCATTACTGACCGTTTTAGAGCAGTGGACCAATCAGAATAAACTAGTGACTAGTGTTGCACGCTTCTGTTTACGGGGAAGTAAGGTTTGCATGACGTTTTCAGACATAAAGCTGCATTCTCTGTGAATGTGTGCTCAGTTCCTGCACTGCTGTGGTGTTTCTGTCTAACAGTGATGCACATCTGGACTGACTGTATTCATGTAAGAGAGCATGAACTGACCTGTGAGACATGTTTCATTATCATTATATATATACCATTGCACCCCTAATATATGCAAGTGCTGTGGGCAATATTATTAGCCCCCTTCAGAAATGACACCACTGTTTGTGTTCACTGAAACTGACCCTTTCAGGCTTTGATCCTAATTGTGGTGTTTTGGTGACTGTCGCTTTAAATTCAAATGAGGTTGCCCTCTTTTCAGAAGAGGGCGGAGCTACAGACGCCTGTGCGTCAGCATAGTGACAGCTGTAAAACAGCAGTGTGTGTGTGTTGTGAGTGCTGGTGAGGTGTGCATGTGCGTCAGTGTGAGTGTGTGCTTTATGCTTCAGTCAGTCTCTGGAGACTCCTGTCGCTGTTCATCCTTTTTTAATAACTCTGATTATATATGATTGTTGAATATGATGATGATGTATAGCGGTGTGCTGAAGGATACTCGTCCATCTTCTGCAGCTGCTTCTGGCACTCTGCGATCTGCCGGCGTGTGTGTGTGAGCGGCAAACTCCAGCTCTCAGACACGAACGACTTCAGAGAGTCCAGCAGGAAGAGCTCAGCACTCTGAGGGTCACCCTTCCTCCTGCACACACACAATTACAGAAAGAGAGAGACACACACATACACACACAGACACAT
>CAIGQZ010032270.1:5981475-6019454 GCA_903798205.1 Danio tinwini | reverse complement strand
TAGGCTGTGGCGTTGACACCATGCTCAATTGGTACTAATGGACCCAAGAAAATCTCCCCCACACCATTACACCACCACCACCAGCCTGAACCGCTGCTACAAGGCAGGATGGATCCATGCTTTCATGTTGTTGAGGCCAAATTCTGAGCCGAGCATCCGAATGTGTCAGCAGAAATGGAGACTCATCAGACCAGGCAACGTTTCTCCAATCTCCTATTGTCCAGTTTTGGTGAGCCTGTGTGAATTGTAGCCTCAGTTTCCTGTTCTTAGCTGACAGGAGTGGCACCCGGTGTGGTCTTCTGCTGCTGTAGCCCATCCGCCTCAAGGTTGGACGTGTTGTGTGTTCAGAGATGCTCTTCTGCAGACCTCGGTTGTAACGAGTGCTTATTTGAGTTACTGTTGCCTTTCTATCAGCTGGAACCAGTCTGGCCATTCTCCTCTGACCTCTGGCATCAACAAGGCATTTGCGCCCACAGAACTGCCACTCACTGGATATTCCCTCTTTGTCGGACCATTCTCTGTAAACCCTAGAGATGGTTGTGCGTGAAAATCCCAGTAGATCAGCAGTTTCTGAAATACTCAGAGCAGCCCGTCTGGCACCAACAAACATGACACGTTTAAGGTCTCTTAAATCCCCTTTCTTCCCCATTCTGATGCTCGCTTTGACCTGCAGCAGATCGTCTTGACCATGTCTACATGCCTAAATGCAGTGAGCTGCTGTTTGCATTGAGCAGTTGGACCGGTGTACCTAATAAAATGGCCAGTAAGTGTGGGTAGGAATTCGATGATGTATTGCATTGATAATAATATATATAACGCAAACAGAATTTCACTTAGGCGCTGCTGCAGTCGAGCTTGGAAAAAAAAAAACTTTAGAAATATTTATGATTCTGTACTCAAGTATGAATTAAAATGCAATAACTTAATAGTTTTACTTAATGTAATTACTTGAGATTAATTGTAAATGCAGTTAATCAACATATTTTGGATTCATGCAGAATCAAACATTACCTCAAAGGTGAGTGTTTACATCACTGTAATATCTTAACGTGCCCGCATTGTGATTCAGAAGAAACCAGGACTATCAGAGAGTTTTCTATGAAGTTTTATTTTCAATTTGTAACATTGCAAACGGGTACAGTTAAGTCATTTTCTCAGCAAACTACAGTCTATGATGTGTGTTCACTACAGAAAAACACAATCAGATACAGGCGAACTGTTGAAGGACCTGCGAGACAACGTTATCCAGTTTACGTGAAGTTTCACAAACGTTCTGCAACTTTAAAAAGACAAACATTTTCCAACTAACTCAGGCTAACTATAAAAAACAAATGCAATTTCATTAAAATGAAAAACCAAAATAAATCAACACTGCTCGACAATGTCATCCAAGCACTTTTAATTAGAGGGTAATTGCTTTAAATATAAACCGCAGACAGACACAGCGAATGGTTGTATTTTTCAGGGAGAAGTTGACACTAAATATACAGTATAACACCATTCCACATCAGCCGTGAGGAAAGAAACAGCTCTAAAATCCGGGAACATTTAAGACGAGGGTGTACCAGTGAATACAGCAGATGCATTCTAAAAAACCAAAAGGAATGGAGCGGTTCAGACTGATGAGCTTTCCTGCATCTGAACTCTATCAACACATCTCAAACGCTGATCAGTGGCTGTTTCAGTCGCTCATGTCCATGTCCTCGTCTCGCTGGTCTTCGCTGTTTCCGTCAGACTCTCCGCGTCCGGCGTCGTCTGCGCTGTCCGCTAACGGCTCTTTAGCATGCGGCGATGAAGCAGCATCTGAATTCCTCTCGTGTTCTTCGTGCTCGCTGTCGTAGCCCTGCTCCTCCTCATCATAGTCTCTAGTGACCTGCAGAAACAAAGCAGAATTCACAACCGGTTACAGCGATGGTTCACTCACAAATATCGATCACCCCATCATTTACTCATACTACACCTGTTTCAAAGAGATTGGTTTCTTCTTTTGAACACATAGGAAGATATTTTGAAGAATGCTGGAAACGATTGACTTCCATTGTATTGTATGTCCATAGTAATTCACCTCTTTTTGTGCATTTGCATTGACTTAAGTAATCTACTTATAATCTAACATTTGTTTTGAAGCCAGCAAACCTTTGTGTTGTTAAACTGATGTAAGACAGGTTTACCTTCACATCTCCCTTCTCGCTGTCAGACTTTCGGTCTCGATCCTTGTCTTTATCTTTGCTCTTCTTGCTGGTGGAACGTTCCCGTTTTTCTCGGTTTCTGTCACGATCTTCTTTGCGGTCTCGGTCACGGTCTCTCTCGCGGTCCTTGTCCTTCTTTTTCTCCTTCTTGTGTCTAACAGAATGGTTTTGGGTTAAAGGGTGTCTGAGAAAGGATATCATGTAGAACTGTGTGTGTGTGTGTGTGTGTGTGTGTTAGGGATGCTCAAAATAACTGCAATAAGCAAATAAGAAATATTATTTTATATATTTATAAGTTTGGCTGCATAAATAGCCGATCACCGAACAAGCTTTTTGCGTTGAGAAGGGCATTTTTTAATGGTTTAATAACTACGTGCCTCATGTTATGCTGTTGCGTGCTGTGTGCTCGCGGTTGAAATAAAACTCAACCCTGAGTGGAATAGTGTGTTACGTCAGTCGCGTCTTTTTCATTCTTCAATCAAATGAAAGCAGAGCAGGGTTTCTGTTGAGGTGTCTGCAGTATTTGTGTTGTCAGGACGACGGATATTTTATTAATGATGGAGGAGAAACTTGTGGTCGCAGTTTCTAATTATCCAGAGCTGTAGGCATATTACTTTACAAATCAAGGATATCACAATGTTATTCTGTATATTACAATTATAACATGGACAGCAACACTCGCGCACAATAGAGCAGCTGATTCAGTCGTTTCCTATAGTGACGTATAAAAGAGCACCGCGCTGCTTTATTCTTGTCAACATAAAGACAGTGTGCTGCAGTGCGCCTCGCATTTTTGGAATGGAATCGCATTCGCTGTGATCGGCCCCTGATGTGCAACACATATTTGTTAACTTGCGGGACAGTAACATGTGCAACCACACGTGCCTACAGATGTATTTTGTCAAAGAAGCAAAATGAAAGAAGAATATTTCTAGTCACAGTTTGACAGACGAGTCGACACAAAGCAGCGCTAATGCTGATCGCGAGTGAGACGGAGGAAATAAGTCATTATGACATAATCTTTAAACTAATGACTTCTAATATAATGTTAAAAGGGGTTTTGTGACATAAAAACAATGAAGCATTAATCAAATGCATATTTTCAGTGGAGCGATCGATTTAATAGCCTGATATTTTTATATGACGGACGGAAAAAACATGATTGGAGAAATCAGCAAATGCCAGCTCTTACAAAGGATTCAGTCAGTGTTTTCATTTTGTAATCTAAATTAGTCGTTTAGGTGAAAAATATCTAGGGCAGGCCTGTTTATTTCTTATTCTTTTTGTCTATGCTGTAACTCTGCATGTGCATGAAGATGTTCTGTAATGTTCTGTATGCTGCTGTTCGCATGATCAAATAAATCAGTATTTTTAAATGTTTAATGCGTCACAAAATAGAAACCTCCATTTTTTTATTAAATAATATTTTAATATTTATCTGTTAACGGTTAATATTTGGTTAATGAGCTGCAGTTGTCAGTTGGTAAAATAAACCGAAATGAGCCTCCCTAATGTGTGTATGTGAATTACCTGCGTGGCGATGGCGAGCGGGACAGTTTTCTCTTGGGAGATCGAGATTTTTTGGGTGATCGAGACATGCTGCGACTCCTCCTGTGCCGTTTCCTGCAGGAAGAAACTTTGGATTTTAATTCAAACCAATGTAAGTTTAACATTAATTCCTAATTAAAATTATGCACTTATGAAGACTAAAATGGACAATTATGCCTAATGATTTCTAATCCTAATTGAAAAAAGTTTTTTGGGTGAATTCAACAAAATTAGGGCTATAGAAATTTATCAAATAGAAATAAGGACACGTTTCTGAATATTAAAAGCACAAAAGCTTACAGATTTATCACTATTGTACAGTAAATTTAAATAATATTTTATAGAATCAAATTTCCTGTGTTTATATTTCTATAGTAAAGTTGTTGATTAAATAAAAGGAATTTTCATATGCAATTTAATTTTTGTTTAATTTATTAGCCTATCAACAGTTGAAAAAACTTAAATCATTAATTAAAAGACAAACAAACCATTCACAGAAAACCTCTTATGGTAAATAGTTCTACATTACAGTGTGTATGAAATCATTTGCTTAGACTTGCTTATTTAAAAAAATCTATAATGAAAAGCACAAAATTTGGCACTTTAAAAATAATCTGGTATTAATAAAATAAAACTGAACTTTCAATAATCTACAATGGCAACTTTTATTATTATTTCAATGAATTAGAATGTTTTTTGGTGAACATAAAGGGAAAATAAATAAACAGCCCTGACTGACCGGCTGGTGCTGCGGGAGCGTCTGGCGCTGCTGTAGCTCTTGGGTGGAGTTTTTGACCGTTTCCTGTACTTTTCTTCCTTCCTTCGATCTCTACATCAGAAACAAACCAAACATGTGAGGAAACAAACCAGCATCTCTCCACAATAACCCTGGAAACACCCGAGTGTATCACCAGAGGACTAGACATGGAAAGCCATGAAAATATTTATCTAACTATGATAGTGACCAAAATGATCCACGGTTGTCAATAAATCAATCAAATGTTTTGATCAAATGACATTCAAATGTTCACAGATTTTTACATTCAACAACTTAACATGTATATAAAAGTAATAGTGTTGTAAATTATTGAAGCTCACAATACAAAATAAAAGCAAACAATAAGAAAAACTATTTCTCTTTTTAGAATTAAAAACAATGTGAACTGATGGCATAATTGTGTTTGATTTTGCTTTGTTGCGTGCAGCAGAAACATGCCATAGCAGAGCCTTTATGGGTTATCAACCATAAATTAAAGAGCGGTTAACAGTGAAGTGTGTGGAGTTATTAAAAGTATTATAATTAATTAAATAGTTATTGGCTGCATCCCTAGCCGACACACCTGAGGACTGACTAACACTGACCTGGACCTGGAGCGTCTGCTGCGGTCTCTGGAGTGAGATCTCCTCCTGCGGGGGCTCTTGGACCTCCTCCTGCTCCTGGAGCGAGACCTCCTTCTGGAGTGACTCTTGGAGCGCCTGCGGTCACAACATCATCTTAGTAAGCCAAAACTAAGACTAAAGCTATTGGTCAACACACATTTTCATCAACTGAAACAATCAATTAATGAATTAATGAATATACTAAACTGTGACTATAAAATTAACAAAAATAAATAATCATTTGTAGAATTAATGAGCACTCATCCTGAAGTAGAAATTAACCTGTTGTTTAAAGAAATATGTGTAGATGCCTTTCACAGACAAACATCAGTCAAGCACATGATTAAACTATAGAAAAGTATATGAAGTTTGACTGCTTCATAATTTTAATTGATTCATATGACTTTGCATTCAGTGTTTGTTTAAACTATTATTTTATTTTTATTACTTGGATGTTTGTACAAGAGCAATTGTAAAGCAAGCAAACACAAACTTTGCTCTGGTTGACCCTTTTTTTTTTATCGTAGTGAAAAAAACAACTGGTCTTTAAATAGACCAACAAAACCATTATTAGTAGATACACAAAACTAAAAATAACATCGCTATTATACATATATAAACAAACTAAACTGAACAAATGTAACAGTATCAATAAAAAACTAAAAAAAATATGCAAAGCTATAATTACTTTGCTGCAGCTACGAGTTGTTCAGATCTCCTCAAATGTGTGTATGAATTTCAGCTCAAACTGTGATGATTAAGACGAACCTGTGTCTGGAGCGGGACCTGGATCTCCTGCGTCTGGATCTGGACCTCGATCTTGAGCGCTTTCGTTTATCATCCTTCTTACCTAAAGATAATGAAAAACTGTTCAGCTTAATATTTACACGAGCAGAACGTCTGATGGGTCACTAGCTACGTTTAAAACCACCTATTTTTTATGCATATTTTGGAATATCGCAGTAAATAAATCTTAATGGAAATGCCATAAATTTGGAAACAACTGAACAGGATAAACGTGAGCAGCTTGAGTGGATAAACTCTGTATCTGCGTGTCAGTACAGTTTCTAACTGTCTTTGCATCATTAATGTTGGTCTGCAGCTCTCCATGTTTCCAGCTCTCCAGTGTTGCTGATGTGAAATATTGTTGTGCTGATAGTAAAAGGTCTCAGTCCTCCGTCAGTCCGTCATCACAGTGCTTCAGTATTATTCTTCTTCTATTATCATTCCCTCCAGAACTGTCTTGAGCATCTGTCTGTTCTCCCAAACAGCGTCTCACACCTCCAAAAGCCAGCACATTCACTGCGTTCATTGCATTTAGTCTTCTGAGGCGCAGCTCATTTATTAGAGAACAAACACCACAGTGGAGAATCCCAACAGTGCAGCAAAGTACACTTCTCACAGTGATTTCTGTGCAGGAGCTGAGGAGGTTAAGCTCTTCTGTTTCTTACTGGATGGAAACACTGCTTTATTCGCAAGTGTTTTGTGCAATATTCCAGTTTGGTGCATTAATCTAATTCACATCTTTGGGTGGAAACACATCTACTTACTTCCAGGCTCAATGGCAGCAGAGATCAGAGATTGCGCCTCTCTCACTCTCTTCATGGCTTCTTCGATCTCTTTATTGGAGGCGTCCGCCTTCAGTCCAGGGGTCAGATTGAGCCCAGCGGCCAGAGGGTTCAGCCTGCAGCAACACACAATAATTAGATCGTTAGAATAGGTTATCTGATGATCTAGGTCAGAAAGAGAACAGATGCTGCAGGATCGCAGATGAGATGTTTGATGAACTTACTTGGGGTCTATTGATGCCATAAGCTTCATGAGCTGCTCAGCTGACAACGACTGAGAAGAAAAACACATCAAGCATTAGGCAGAGTCCTGCTGCAGAAACAGCTTCATGATTTGGAAGTCAGTTATGGAAAATTAAAAATAATGAATTTTACAACAAATTTAAGACTTCTATCTAGGGATTGAAGATTAATCTAAAATATATTAACACAAATTAACAACTTATAACCAGCGTAATTGAGTTTACTTGCTTCACTTATGTGTGTAGTAAAATACCTTTAATATTTAAAGGGCACAGTTTACCCCTTTTTCCAGATTTAATATTAGTCTTTTGTGTCTCCAGAAAATGACTGTAATGTTTCAGCTCTAACAGACAGTGCGCGCGTTTAGCTTTGCACTGTTTTTGCACAGCAAATGTGACAGGATACAGGTTAATATCCACTGCTATATGGATATCCATTATGTTAATGTGCAAAATAAATCTGATTTAACATCCACAAACCGAGATTGAAGCGTCTTCTTTTATAATTGTTCAGACATGCGGCTGTGGTGATGAAGTAAATCGCTGTAATTCATCAACATGCACTGATTTAAGCATGTGTGAAACTTAATCTTGAACACATTTGATGATGATTACAGAGAGCTGAACAGATCTTTTATATCCGGTTGCTATGAGCACATCCTGTCTTGTTGATGTGATTATACTCGTTACTACAGACACATGTTAATATGCAGCTGTCAATCAACTCGGTGGGCTGGAAAATTGCACTACTATGTCAAGTTGCGGTCTGCCTTAAAATGGAAGGGATTTGTGTCCTATTTTAACGTCAGGAAAATTTAATAAAAAGGGACTTATTGTGTTTATATCACCCCAATATGACTGTGGACACACTATACTACACACAGCTCTGTCCAAACAGCTTACAAAAGATGATTTTCATCATAGCTGCCCTTTAGGAGTATATTTACTATGCAAATGATAACAATGAACTTTAAGGGGGGAAAAAACGTTTATAATTACATTGAAAATTAAATCATTCAATTATTGAAAATGAGGTAAACAGTTCAGTTAATCAAGGTTTTGATTTTAGGTCATATAGTCCAGCCGTTTGCACTTAACATTGGCTATTTTTGTACAAAGGCCAGATGACGTCTGGTCACTGTTGAAGGAGTGGAAACCAGTCAAACCTGTGGGTTTATATTGGGCGCTGCCATGGCCAGAGCTGCCATCGGGTCCAAGTTTGGTCCTCCGAGACCGCCGAGAGGGACGCCACCAATCTGACAAGACAAAACACACCGGCATCACTACAGTGCAGGAAGGACCATAGCCTCGGGTTTCAGAGATTGATGCTCACAGATGGGACGGGGTTGGGTGTGGGAAGGAGTCCGCCTCCTGGAAGCAATCCTGCGACGGCATTGGCCGGAGCCAGCAGAGACATAGCCTTGGACTCATCAGGAATCACTCCTGCAGAACAGAAACACACAGTTAAACCACGCCGCGGCTCTCCACACACACACAGACAGAGCCACAAACTCAAACTTTCTTTTTTTTTTTTTTGCAAGATAATGTGCACTGACATCAGTACTCACTTTGTCAGAGCAAGCTAACACATGAGGTCCCTTAACAATAGCATGAAGTGCACAATACTACAAGAAAAGAAATGACACTAGACACACTGCCAAGATGTTATCACCTGAACTTGATTTTTTAAGTCATGAACCAAATGTAAGCAAGCACAGCCGGATCTCCACTGGGATGTGCTCTCAAGTTTCATAAGTTGTATAATGAACAAGCGATTCAGGTCGGCTGCTTCGCTATAAAGCACACAGAGACATCAAGATAGACAAAACAGAGTTTATGATTTGGGTGTCAGCATTAAATGACAGTTTAATAAACCACTGATGCTGTGACTTACCAGAACTAACACAAAAATAAAAACATTAAGGGGCTTTTGCTGGTATTCCAGAGCTAAATCTGCCTTTACCTTTGGTAAACGTGCTGGATTTTGACACAGATATACAACAGAAAGGACCTCTTCCAGCAAAAGCCCATTTTAAACTCAACTACAGACTGTGTGTGTGTGTGTGTGTGTCAAAAAGTACTGAAGAGAAAAATAACTAGAGTTAAATGACAAATGAACGTTTGGTGAGTGCATGGAGTCCATTGGGTGAACGCCTCTGAAATTAATATTTCACTCCAATGACACAATCATCACTGACACACACACACACACACATACACACCAGAGAGAGAGCTGAGAGAGAGAGATAGAGAGAACATGAGAGAGAGAAACAGGACAAGCTGCAGAAGACAAAACTGTTGGGTGGCATTTTCTGCTGGGCCTGGTTTACAGGACTTGCAGAACCAGGGAAAAGAACTGGAAAACACAACAACAAAAAACAGAAAACGACCGTTAAAAAGCTTCTCAGGCCTTTTCAGTCATGTGGAGAGGAACAAAAGAACATTCTCAGACTGTTTCTTACTCAAAAAGCTGAAAATACTGGAGGGAGATTGGACAAATCATCACATACGCACAGGGAAAGCCCTGTGTTCATCTATCATTACGCTCTTGCCAAGCGCTGTTTTTCCTCACATAGACATGTGCAAAAGACTCATGCAGAAATGCACTACATCTCATCTTACCGTGGATTATCTCGTGTCTGATTAGCATGCAGTTCAATCAGAGCATTTGAGGCTAAACATTAGTGCTTTGCAAGAAAAGACGGATCGATCTTTGTCTGTGAGCTCAATTGAATTGAATGGAGAGACAAGAGAGAGGATTATAGTTTACAGCAGGGAAACACACGTGGGCCGCCGCTTTTATTTTTCTACAGGGCAGCAGAGGGTCACTCTCAGACATCTGCCGGCTCTGCATTTGCCTTGTTCACTATAAAAATCACACACACAGATGACAAAGAGAAAAGTTTAACAAAAAAAATGAAACTAAACTGGAAAGGCAATGAGTTAAACATGAGCTCGCCTGCCACTCAGGGCATCTAATTCCCAACATTTCTCAAATATTCACCTGAGTGTATATACAGTCTTAGGGCTCATTCACACTGAACACGTCTTTGCTTCTTAACACACATGTGGGGAAAAAAAAAAAAACGTACAATTGTACAATGTACAATTTAAACCGCTTATAACTTGACAAAAAGATGCAAGAGTAACGATCACAAACATCCATCAAGTGCGTGTTTACATTGAAAACACAAAAAGTAGAGCACTTTAAATGAAAACGCATTCTGTGTGAATGTCCCCATACTGCGTTCAGGTGTGTGTGTGTGACGGCCGCTGGAGTTCACTGCACTAAAGCAGTCATCAACACTGCGAAGGGATTGATTACGTGTAACATATAAACACAATAAAGGAGTGGCACAAACCTTCAGCAAAGGGGACGACGATCAGCGCTCTGTCCACGAAGACTGTGTTCGTCAGATGCTGTGAAACTCCGACTGACTCCGGCTCGTGGAACTTTACAAAACATACACGTGAAGTCACAGGCAAGGGAGAATCACTGAAAGAAAATATAGAAGCTTTTGCAAGGTGTACACACACAGTTCACACACACACGCACAGGGCAGTGAAATATTCACGTTTGGCTCGATTTGATTTGATCCGGCTCAGTTTTAGATCTGCCGGCTTCAGATCCAGCAGCGTCCTACCTTCACTGCAGATATGAGGAGGCCTGATGTTTTTCGATGGGTGAAAAACAACAAAAGCACAGAACAAGTTACTAGTTACAAGCTACTGAAAAACCCTGCCTGACCGAATAGTGACGTCAAAGTCTCTCAGAGTGCATTTCTATTTCTACACCTCAAACAAGCCATGTTTAGCTCACAGTATACTTAATTTCTCCATCTTTTCCCAATCTTTTTTAATAGTGTATGCAAACTTACATATGTGACCCTAGAACACAAAATCAGTCATAAGCATTCATATTAGATATGCATTATGTGAAAGCTAACTGAATATGCTTTCCATTAACAAATACATTTTAAGGTCACGTTTTCAACAAGGCTAATGTATTTACATGAATTAATAATAAACTACACTTGTACAGCATTTATTAATCAAAGTTCATACTTATTAATTATATTTAAAGACAAGTCTATGCTTGTTAACTTAGTTAATGCATAGAGTTAACATGAAGAAACAATGAACAATACTGTAATAAATGTATTATTCATTGTTGGTTAATGTTAGCAAATTATTAATGCACACTTATTTTAAAGTGCTACTGTTTTTAGGATCGGACAATGTTTGGGTAAGATAAAACTATTTAAAAAAACAGGTATCTGAGGGCTTAAAAAATATTTATAAATTAAAACTGAGAAAAAAAAGCTTAAAGATGTCCAAATTAAATTCCTCCCAATGGATATTAATAATCGAAAATGAAGTCGATATATTTGCAGTAAAAATTTACAAAACATCTTAGTGAAATATGATCTTTAATTCATATTCTAATGTTTTTGCCAATAAAAGAAATTAGATTTTTGATCTATACAATGTATTTTTAGCCATTACCAAAAATATAGCCATGCAACAAGACTGGTTCTATGGTCCAGGGTCACCATATAGGTAGAGTTGGGCAATTACAACCCTGATATAGCAAAAGCTGTGGCCAATGCCTCTATGCCCAAATAGCTTATATTTTATGTAGATGCGCATCCCTACAAAATCAACCAAATCAGTCTAAAATGTTTAAGTATTTTTATTAAAGTGAAATTGTATTCATCTTGCAATATACATTTTAAATATATAACCAATACTATATTTAAATATTGTACTTTTAGTGTTTTCCAATATTTTTCAACCCTAGCAACAGAGCAAGCCTACATGTTGTAGGGTTAATATGAGAATGTGAACTGAAGCCTGGTTTCTTCAAGCTATTCTTCTGCATTTTAACCAGTTGTTTGGAGTTGGGTTGTCTCTCCATTGCCTTGTGTCAGTAAATCTGCTCTAAAATCAATCACATCCTTCAACAATGAAATTCAAACTGAACCAAATCAATGAAACAACTACAAAAAAACAAACTTAATGCACCTCATGCATTGAACTTGCTTCCCAATTATGAAACTCTGTATCTGGCATTATTTCTGAATGTTCATCTGCTTTAAAGGGAGTTCACAAAAAAGATAAATGTATAAAGTAGTAAATTCAACACCTTTAAAGTAAATTTACTCGATATTTACTCTGCCCCAAGATTGAGGTAAAGTTAATTTTATATTTGCACATTCAAAATTTTGCACTCGATAAAATAGTAAAGTAGAATTTTAAAAGGCTAAAACTGATTAATTAGCATGCTGTTATGAGTTTAACATGTTATATTTGTAATACGCATGGGACGATAACCGCTTTCAAGGTATACTGCAGTTTGGGAGAGTCAAGGGTTTTGACTTTTGTTAAGGGCAAATGTTCTGCTATACCATTCCTAAGGTATGTGTAAGATTTTTTTTATTAATTCTTTTTGTTTGTTTTTTAGGACAACAGTATCTCCAGCAGAAAAGATATCCAAAGATGCCATTTTAAATTGTAAAGACATCTGTGCTCTTAAAACTAATGAAGACAGCAGAAGTCAATGATTCATTCAAATGATTCAGCTTAATTAGTTTACTGCTCCTAAATACCTGAAATGCTGCTTAAAATAAAATATATTGTGTTCAAAAGGGAAAAAGTCTTTGTTTTTTACCCAGACATTTAAAAAGAGCAGTAATCACAATACAACCCTGATATATTTATATATACTCTTATATAACTATATTAACAACATATCTGTACATACAATTCAACATCCAGATATTTTTGACTAACTGCATCTCTGTTTAATGTTTATTGCCTTTTCTTTTCTCATATTTATTTTGTGTTGTCACTCTCATTTCATGTACACTGGAAGCTTCTGTTGCCAAAACTAATTCCTTGTGTGTGTGTGTGTGTGTGTGTGTGTGTGTGTGTGTGAAGCACACTTGGCAATAAAACTGATTCTTTTTATCCAAGGTTACCATACCGTCAGAATCTTATACCAGCCCATGCCTAATTTGTAACTAATTATTGTTTAAAAATAAAAGCTCTCTATGGAAAGTCTTGATATTGTTCACCATGCCACGGTTACATGCAAGTGAGAATTTAAAACAACCCTAGCACTATTTCATCCACTGTGAACAATGTACATTGATGGTCACTGGCTGCTAATGTGATTTCACTATTTAGCATTTGCAAAGAATGAAATTATATTACAAAGTTCAAAATCTGAATGTGCAAATATAAAAAACTTTACCCCAATCCCCACACGTGCTTTCAAACCATTAGGGGGTTATTACTATTTTTTATGTTATGTTTAACATTAAATGCGATGTTTTATCGTCAATGCTTACAGACTTCCAGCTTTATTCAAAATATTTTATTTTTTGTTCAACAGAAGAAACTAAATTTTGGAAACACTTGAAGAGTAAATAGTAAGTATATTTATATATTTGTGTGAACTACCCCTTTAATCATCTGCATTATATAAAGCGCTACACAAAAACAATTCGATCATCTTCTAATCAAATCTAATCTGGTGATTATAACATCATCACAACACAACTAAAGCAAGAACGGTTTACACAAAAAGTGTGTACGAACACGTGCACACAAAAACTGAATTTGCGCGTTTACGCTGATTTACGTGCGTGACGTCACGCGTCTTCACGTAACAAAGTAACGACTTCAAATCGTACAATAACCATAGTAAACATCACCGGTGAGTGCAGCGATCATCTTAATACACACAATACAGAAAATACCAAGACAAATACATTAACAATCCGTTTAACAGTGCAACGCGAAGCGTGTCCGCGTTCACGGTGGCGGAAACGGATCGAGTGTGATTGGGTGTGTTGAGTGTGTTATATTCGACCTCAATCAGCACGAATGGACAGAATAATAGAGATTTGAGTGTAGAAATGTGTGCAGTTTTCTCCAGTGTTTGTAAAAGCGGTGTTTGACTCACTCTGGAGGGAAAAGTCTGAGCTCGTCGATGCTGCCGATGAAACCGAACAGAGTCCTCATCTGCTCGGCGGTGCTGCTCGGAGACACGTTCGTCACCTGGATCACGCTTGTGCTGCTGGACGTCATTTTTCTGGATCAGTGACGGTAAGAATGCATCCAAATCCACGATTTTGCCTCGATCTGTCCTCCGTGGAGTGAATGAAGTGTGTCGCGGCCTGCTCCTCACGCGCGCATCACTGCGGATCTGTAATGGCGCTCGGGCTGCTGTGTGAAGCGCGCGCTTACAAGAACATGGCGGCGTGTGCGGCAAATTTCAAAATAAAAGCTTTGCGTAAAACGCGGACGGAAGTTAACCATAGGTATTTATACTATTTATTAAATCATTACCCATGATTAAATAGTTTTTTATGAAGGTCTAGCCCTACCCCAACCATCACAGTAATGTAAAAAGAGTAATTGCACCGAGTAATATTCATATTATTTATTAAATCCCCCACAACCCTAAACCCAAGCTTCACAGCAATGTAAAACAGCAATTATACTGTGTATTATTCATATCGTTAATAAATTGTATTTTATTAACGTCTACCATTACCTCAAACCTCACAGTAATGTCAAAATATTACAAACATTATATTGATGTGAGTTTCTGCAGCTGTATCTCTTCTAGACTTGACACTAAGAGTCCATCACTAACACATATAAAGGGCAAAAAGGGACTGACAATTGCTGGAATAATAAGAAAACTTGATTTATTCAAGGAGGATTTATTTTTTAATTTTTTGCACAATAATGCTTTACAATTTGTATTGCTTTATTTTTTATTTACATTTACCAGTGACATTGCATTTGTTTTTTCCCTGTTCAATAATAAAAAAAGTTTTTTTTAGTTTTAATAAAATTCATATGTGCTTTCTAAAAGTGTCATATTTCAAAATAAAACTTTGAGTTGAATTACTACTGTTTAATTGATTTATTTATTTATATATATATATATATGAGCAATTCCAGCATTATGGATGTGACAGATGTTGCAGTAAAAACTCAAAACATAAATTCACATAGAAAGTATATGTTAACATTATATTGACACCTCTGTTTATGTTTTCTAAAACAACAAACCACAACTAATGGGATCAGAAAAATATCAATCTGTAAAAACATTTTTATACTTGAAATGAGGAAAATAAAGCTGCGTTATGGATGTGACAAAAAAGGTTTGTGAGTTTACAGTCTACAACATACTTTCTAGAATTTCTGTCAATTAATCTGCACAACCCTAAAGAAACACTGCTGATCAAACAGATACGAGTCGGCTCACTATAAAACAAACATGATTGGTTTTATTTTACTTAAAATGTTTGCATTTATGAGGAAAAAGTGTCATTTTGGATGTGACAGCTGTGAAATTGCCACTTGTGTGATTTTGGCAAATTAAATATAATCGTTTAAAACACTGACAGACACATTTATGAGTATTTTCTAAATACTGGAAAACACTTGCTTACACAAGAAATGTTGAAACGGTTTCTCTATTTTGGTGAAAACTTAACTTTTTTTATGGCAAGGTTGATGAGCTCATATATTGTGTCCTGACAATAATGTCACAATCCAAAAACAACAATAGCAGTGGCCCTAAAATGGCCTAATTCTCTTAGATTCAAACTAAATGTATAAATGGGAAAACAACAAATAAAATAAACCTACAATAAAGATTTCATGTATATAATAGAAACAACGGGTGGCTTAGTAGTTAGCATTGTGGCCTCACAGCAAGAAGGTCTCTGGTTTGAGTCTCGGCTGGGTCAGTGTGTGTTTCTGTGTGGAGTTTGCATGTTCTCCCCGTGTTGGTGTGGGTTTCCTCCGGTTTCCCCCACAGTCCAAACACATGCGCTATAGGGGAACTGATCAACTAAACTGTGTAATAGTGAATGAGTGTGTATGGATGTTTCCCATTGTTGGGTTGCAGCTGGAAGGGCATCCGCTGTGTAAAACACATGCTGGATAAGTTGGCGGTTCATTCCACTGTGGCGAGCCCTGATTAATAAAGGGACTAAGCTGAAAGGAAAATGAATGAATGAAAAGTCCCTTTAACACAGGGTGTGTTCTTTAGGCTAATCATGTTTAATTTAGATTGTTTCTGTTCTACATTGGTTTTATTTCAGCTTTACCCTTTATGTGACATTACTAAACTAAACTAAATAAAGATGTAGCATTTAATCCGTTTCAGTTAAAGTTTATTATAATTCAAGAGGCGAAAACATTCATGGTTTTAGTTTGTTTCTTTATACTGCTGTGTATAATCAATGATCGCACACTATCAGGAAATACAACTCCAGATGTTCAATGTAAAGGTAATAAGAATCAAGGTGTAAAAGTAAACATAAGCTCGCCTTTGTGTACTACACATTTGTTTATTTTGTAGAGTAGTGCGCGCGCATCCGCTGTGTGTGTGACGCGGCCGGAAGTCATCATCGGGTGTCAGCAGATCGGAAATGGAGAGTGACGGGGCCTCATCGATACAGCAGCGGTGCTGAAAGTGATCGATCCCTCTGCCGATGGTGGACTGAAGCTGATCAGCGGAGCCCATGGAGACCCATGAGGAGAAACCCATCATTTACACCATGGAGAACAAGCCCATAGTGACCTGTGAGTGTCCGTGCGCGCGCGCCGCTCTTTGCCTCACACACACACACACACACACACACACACACACACACACACACACACAGATAACGAGAGAGTGTGTGTTTTCTTATATTAATACACACACACACACTCTCTCTCTCTCACACACACACACACACACACCTGTGCTCTCTCATTATCGCATTCACTGTCTGCAGGTTTACTGTATTCACTGTCATCTGATTCTGAACGCCCGATCCTTTCCTCCTGTCACCACCTAAATACAGAAATATATAGATATTAATTATCGGAATGATATATCAGACTATATCAGCATGACAGAGAGTGTTTCACAGCTTTACTCGCTAATAATGTGGAGGAAAACCTACGAACACAGCAGCGAGTCGATCTTTTGAATCGGTTGCTTTTATGATTCGGTTTGAATGATTCATTACAGTGGTGAATCTGTCAGATTTACAGTGGTGAATCACGACAAGCTGTCTTATATGAATGCTGTCATCTCAAAACACTCGATGACATCAACGTAATAGCGAGAGAGAGAGTGTGTGTGTGTTTTCTGATATTAATGCACACACACACACACTCTCTAACACACACCTGTGTCCTCTCATTATTGTTGTCACTGTTTACAGGTTTACTGTATTCACTGTCATCTGATTCTGAACTCCGGTCATCATATAAATGCATAAATATACGACTGTTAGTGTTTTTAATTGTATATCAGACTATTATCAGACTATATCAGTATGACGGAGCGTGTTTCAGGGATTTGCTTGTTTATAATGTGGAGCAAAACCTACAAACACAGCAGCGATTCCTTCTTTTGAATCAGTTCGGGTGATTCACTACAGAGGTGAATCTGTCATCGTGAAACTCAGATTTACTGTGGCGAATCATGTCGAAACTCTTCTGAAAATACTCTGCTGTCAATATAATAACGAGAGTGAGAGTGTGTGTTTTCTGATATTAATAAACCCACACACACACACACACACACACACACACACACGTTCTCTCATTATGGTCTCCGCTGTCTGCAGGGTTACTGTATTGCATCAACACCCAAATGTTTGTCATTTCATATCATAAATACACAAGTATTAGACTGTTAGTGATTATAATTATACATCAGACTGTTATCAGAATGACAGAGAGTGTTTCACAGCTTTGCTCATTTATTATTTGGAGTAAACCTACAAATGCAGCAGTGATTCATCTTTTTGAATCAGTTGTTCATTGAATCGCTTTGAATGATTCATTACAGTGCTGAATCTGTCATTGCCAAAATGGTCAGATTTGACGTTCTGTCTGTGTGTGTGTGTCGGTGTGTGTGAGTGTGTCTTTCTCTGTCTATGTGTGTATGTGCATGCACGTATGTATGTATGTATGTGTGTGTGTGTGTGCATACGTGTCTCTGTCGATGCTTGTGTGTGTGTGTGTGTGTATTGAGCAGGTGCGGGTGATCAGAATCTGTTCACGGCCCTCTACACATCCCTGACTCAGCAGCTGCCCAGAGAACCAATGGAGTGGAGGAGGTGAGAGATCCCTATAATATTAATAAACAGCATAAAATAAACATGAGGCGGGGCTTGCTTTAGTGTGTCAGTCGATGACTGGACGTTCACATGTGGGCGTGGCTCATATGCAGATTAGTGTGAGTTTGAGAGGTGGAGTTTAAAGTCACAGTTCACCCGAAGCTGAAGTTTGTCATCATTTATTCTCTCCTATTTTTATTTGCAAGTTTAATTATTGCAATTAAAAAAGGATAAAAAACTAATTTAAAATATGTGTATTTTATTATTTTTTTCTACAATTAATAGTTGTCAGGTGGTGTCACACCATTAGGGGAACACCCTCTGGTGGGCAATTCATTACTGTATTAATTTTTTTAGCCAAAAAGCCAGATAATATCTGTGCAGATAGAGCCTGTGCTGTGCTCAGAAATGTATGGATTTGTGCTGAATATTAGCAATATTGATCAGGGATGCAACGATTAACTGATTTCACTGTTAACCGTGCTTTTAAAGGCTTCTCAACACAGCGTTTCTGCACTGAACAATTCTGCTGCAACTAAACAGAGTTATGGCAAGTGTGTGCTAGTTTAAAGTTCCAAGCTTGTACACAGAGGCTAATACGCACACACATGTTAACTATGGCTGAGGCTAATAACTAAGCGCTGTTCACATGTGGCATCTTTTGCACGTGCTAGTTCGTTATTTCTTTTCTTGCACGCATATTGGGAGTGACGTGCATGTGGCACGACACACTCACGCTTTCCAGGCGCACATAGTTAAAGGTCCCGTAACAAGAACTGACCAATCAGCTTCATACTTTGCATGGAATACACACATTTCTACTCCAAAGAGAAAAAAAATACAGTGAAAACACCAAACAAGTTCATACAGTTGATCAACAGTGCATTTCAGACAGGCTCCGCAGCGTTTGACTACATTTGTTCTCTTTAAAAGAGAAATACTGCTAATAGGATGCTTAGATTTACATTAGACAAATGCTTTTTTTATTTATTCTTATTTTATTTATGTATTAATTGTTCTGTCATTTCAGTGTAGAATTATTACTTATTTTTTGTCATTGAAGTTTATTTATTTTGAGCTTTTATACCTCACACAACTTAAAATTCACAATTCAAAATCAACATTCAGGTGAATAATTTAAACAAATTATAATAAAAATAACAACAAAAATTATAACATAAATATTAAATATAAAATAATAGGAATTATTACTTCTGTTTAAATGGCAAAAAAATTCACTTATTTTTAAGTCCAAAGAGAAATGGATGATTGTTTGTCTTTTTATTATTATTATTATTTTGTGCTGTTTTATTTAGTTACTGAGCAGCAATAAATAACACTTAATTAATGAAATTAATGAATGCATAATAATCGTGATAACCATGACTATTCCTCAAACTATAATGGAACAATTAAAGTCTATAATTGTTGCATCTCTAATATTGACCCAAAACAATCTATAGTACTTATAAATGTCAGTAGGTAGCACGATCGCCTCACAGCAAGAAGGTTGCTGGTTTGAGTCACGGCTGGGCCAGTTGGTGTTTTTGTGTTGGGTTTCCTCCATGTGCTCCGGTTTCCCCCACAGTCCAAACACATGCGCTATAGGGGAATTGATCAACTAAATTGGCCATAGTGTATGAGTGTGAATGAGTGTGTGTGGGTGTTTCCCAGTGATGGGTTGCACCTGGAAGGGCATTCACTGCGTAAAACATATGCTGGATAAGTTAGTGGTTCAGTCCGCTGTGGCGACCCCAGAATAATAAAGAGACTAAGCCGAAAAGAAAATGAATGAAAACAAACTAACACTAAATATTAAAGGGTCAGGAAACACCAGAGCACATGTGTTGAGCTGTAGTCAGTCATATCTGTGTCCCGCGCTGCTATAAACACTATGAGGACACATATATCGCACTAAACAGTGAAAATTGCTTGTTTTTGCGTTATTTTGAGCAAATTCGTTCTTCTGGTTTAAAGCAAATGTTTGAAGCTGCGTCACGGCGATTAGAGACTTGTGTGTATTGCAGCGTGGAGAGTGGATGTCTGTATCTGAGAGTGCATCGTGACGTCTCTGAGTGTGCGGCATTAACTCAAGAGAAAGACTTGGTTCAGACCAATCAGCGCGCTCTATTGTGTATGAGGTGCAGCTTCATTAATATGCATGATAGAGCTTCAAGACTGATTTACCTGTTACAGTGTTCAGACCACAGAGAGACGTCACGCTGTGCTGCCAAAACAAGTGGAAGAACGAGAGTTTGTAGACACGGGTCATCAGTGTTGTGTTTATTAATGTGCTTTGTTTGTTCATTCAGATGGTAAAGTTAGTTGGTATGGTCAGCAGTGCTCTTTCAGTGTTTAAACACAGACCTTAGTCAACATGATTGAGTGACTGAGTTTACAGTATGTTAACATCACTGCAGTATTATAGTACAATATTATAGACTGAAAGATCTGCTGTAGATGCTGCTCTCTGAGTGTAAACATGTAAACACCACAATCAAACTATTACTGTCGTGTAGGATTATCTCACTGCATTTTGTGTCAGGATAGTCTAAACACACACGGCTTTCTGACTCTGCCTACGGAGTGCATCTAAGTTAGCGAGAGATGAGGAGGATATTTTGATGCAGGAAATGTTCCTGAATCAAAGTGAAAGTGCCAAACTGCAGTTAAAGTCCACAAATTAATGATTAGTCAGATAATGTGATTACTGATGTCCATGTAAACACAGTCACTGTCTTTCTCCTCTGCGTCTGTGTGTTTGTTTTACCTCCAATGTTGCCAGATGTAGCTGATTTTTTTTACCTGCACAATCGGATTTAAAACCGCCCAATCTGGCAACACTGTTTACCTCGCCTCTGTGTAAATCAGCGCGTGCCCAAATGGAAACTCCCATATTTGCAAATCCTTCCCTCTTTCTTTCCCTCGACACTCCCACCTAAACAGAGCTGGACACGCCCACTATCCTGACTTTTTCCAAACTAGAGGTGTGAAACACCCTGCTGAGACTGGGGATTTCGTGGCCCTTTAAAGAAGACACTAATGCACTATAATGCTGTCACCAATGACTAAATCTCTGAGCAATATCCACAAGATAGATGTATCAGAATATGGGTCACAGTGCCCACAATTCACAGTTTATGATCATATCTCAGTTTTTTTTGTTGATAATTGTTCATAGCTTGAAACAAATGTAAATATGAGTGGACTGTGCTGTGTGCAGATCCCAGTTTAGCCGATATTACACTTCATTGCTTTGACTAAAGACTAGCAATTTCTAGCATTCTTCAAAATATCTTGTTTTTGTGTTCAAAGGAAGAACCTGATAAAGCTTTAGAAGCAATCCTGGGTGAGAAAATGTTCATATTTTGGGTGAACTGTCCCTTTAAGAACACCGTAAGATTGAAGACACTGATATTAAACACTGCTATATTTTGACAGATTCACATACAAAAAGCTCTATATTAACACAAATTTGTATGAATTATAATTCCCCAGGCACTTTAAAACAATATATTAATTATACTCCATTATAACCACAATGTTGACGATCTGAAAACTAATATACACATTACAGCTGATTGTGACACATGTGAAATGTCAAGAAACGGTGTATTAAAGCAGTGTCTAGCTCTTCCTCTGAAGTGTGTGAGTTTATACGCTGTATTCTGATAATAAAGTGTTAATAAACTCTGTCTGATTTAAAACTGTGAGCTCGGACGACAGGAAGCTGCATTAAAAGCCAGCCAATCAGAATGAGTCTGAGGTTTGGAGAGGCGCTCTGGCCGTTTATGTGTTATTTTATACATCAGATATATTAGGGTGGCAGAATATATTGTTTTAGCATCGATAGGGCAATGTGTGACTCAAATAAGACTTTCTCCAGAAGAAAATATATTAGAGGAAATACTGTGAACAATTCCTGAATCTGTTCAACATCATCTGGGAAATATTTAAAGAAGAATAAAAGTTTTACAGGAGGGCGAATATTATTGATGTGAACTGCATGTCTGCATTGTATTTAGCAGATTTGCTGTGCTGAGACAGAAATAAGGAAGTGTTCTCTGTCATATGATCTTCCTGGAGGGAAACTGTTGCACTTCCTGTTTAATCCGTCAGTCTGAAAGAAGCAGATCTGTAATGCACAGATCAAAACATCCTCTGGCTTCCCACGACTGCTTGAAAATATTCACAATTATGCCAAGGCTCTGGAGAGTCTTTAAATAAACACACACAGATGAGGTTTATGAAAGTGCTTGATTTTATTAGGTTTTCTGTATAAATAAATCTGTAATATTCCCTCTGCTCTGTTAATGATAGAGTTCACACAAAAATACAAATATACTCTATTAACTAGAGAGCGTTCTGGCTGCAGATGCAATCTGAGCTGCATGCATTGCTTTTTAATGGCCACACCTAAACCCCGCCCCTCACAGAGACGTCACTCGCTCCATTGAGTGCATGTGTCTGACAGTCTCAGCTTGCGAATCCAAGTGTGCATCTAGATACTATTCAGTTTTGATTGAAGGCTGTCCGAGGAGTGTAGGCATTTGTAGCTCCGCCCTCTTTTGAAAAGAGCACAATCTCATTTGCATATAAAGCAGCAGTGACAAAATTAGGATTAAAGCCTAAGGGTCAGTTTCAGAGCTATAAAACCTTATTTGTGTGGTATTTTACTCACTCGAGACATCAGACACTTATTGACCTGCGTACTCACACTGGGTATGGTTATCTTGAACCATGCTCAGGTGTGATTGTCCCCCCCTCCCCTCTCCCCCCTTTCATTTTTGGAGGAACTATCCCTTTAAAAGCACATGTAAATGATAAACCTTCCCTTTTATTATGGGTATACTCAAATATAATCTGCCTCGTTCTCAACCACAATGTAAACTCACCATTTCAGATGCTGTGATATGATTATTATATGCGCATGTTGCGAAATCGATGCTGAATCTATATATTGTGCAGCACTAATTCATATGCACAGAGGTTAAAGCACAAGTGGAGACTGACTGCTGTTGAGTATTTGCTGATATTTACTGTGTGTGTGTGTGTGGATTAAAGCTGTGTGTGTTTCTCATCTCAGGTCTTACGGCCGAGCACCAAAGATGATCTACCTGGAGGCTAATTTTGTGCAGTTTAAGGAGGAGCTTCTTCCTAAAGAGGGGAATAAAGCGCTGCTGACGTTCCCATTCCTGCACATCTACTGGACGGACTGCTGCGTGAGTCTCATTATAACACACTCTGAACACACACACACACATGTAGAAACAGATTTTTTAATATATCTTATAATATTTAAATGTTCTAAAATGTGTTCAAATCATGAAAATCCATAGGAAAGCAAATGTTTTCAATAGTTATGAACATTATAATAATCATTTACAATTGATATGGCATGAAGCTGCATGTTTTTGAAGGGTTTTATTTATGTTTTATTATACTTTATAACACATTCATGTATTAAAATGTGTTCAAATTAAGATAATTACAGAATAAAAAAAGCAAATGCTGAATAAATGTAATTATTTGGTTGAACTGTCCCTTTAAGAGCGCTGAAAGTTTATGATAGATCCACATTCAGTGTTATTAAGCGCTGTGAGATCTTTAATTAAAGTACACATGGTATTTTTTGACACTCATTATAAATCAAAATAGCGATGAAGGCCAAGAGTAAGGAGGTTTATTTAAGGTGAAGTGTGTGTGTGTGTGTGTGTGTGATGTGCTGTTCAGTTTCTGCATATTTCTCATGCTTATCATGGTTTGCATCTCATTATCTGCTTCAGTTTCCACACACTTCAGATGATTTCTGCTTTCACATGTGTACGCGGCAGTGTTTATACTCCAGCACATTAAAGCTGATGTGCTTCTGTGCTTGAATTATTGTGTATCAGTGTCATGTTCACACACACACACACCCACACACACACAAACACTGCTGGCTTTATTTCCCGTCACGCTCTGCTGTTGGTGTTTGCTCTGCGTTTACACACACATTTTCTGCTCTTTTGGGAAAGTCGAGTCATTTCTCATCAGTTTCTGCATATTAGCGTAATGCTTCAGTTTAACTGATTAGCTGGTGTGTGTGTGTGTGTGTGTGTGTGTGTGTGTGTGTGTGTGTGTGTTAGGCCAGACAGAATCTGATGATGTTTTTGTTTGCTATTTCAGCGCACAATTTTGTTTGTGTGTGTGTGTGTTTGTGTGTGTGTGTCTGTTTGTGTGTTTGTGTGTGTGTGTGCATTTGTGTTTGTGTGTGTGCGCATGCTTATGTTCATGTCTATGTGTGTGTGTGTGTGTGTGTGTATGTTTCTGCCTGTATGTGTGCAAGTCTTTTTATGGGTTTGTGTGTGTGTGTGTGTGTTTGTTTGTGTATGTGTGTGTGTGTGCGCGTGTGTGTGTGTGTGCGCATGCTTATGTTCATGTCTATGTCTTTGTGTGTGTGTGTTTGTGTGTGTTTGTGTGTGTGTGTGTTTGTGTGTGTGTGTGCGCGTGTGCGTGTGTGTGTGCGCATGCTTATGTTCATTTCTATGTGTGTGTGTGTGTGTGTGTGTGTGTGTATGTTTCTGCCTGTTTATGTGCAAGTCTTTTTATGGGTTTGTGTGTGTGTGTGTGTGTGTGTGTGTGTGTTTGTGTGTGTGTGCGCGTGTGCGTGCGTGCGTGTGCATGCTTCTGCCTGTATGTGTGCAGGTCTGTTTATGTGTTTGTGTATGTGTGTGTGTGTCTGTTTGTGTGTTTGTATTTGTGTTTGTTTGTTTGTGTGTGTGTGTGTGTGAATGCTTATGTTCATGTCTGTGTGTGTGTATGTTTCTGCCTGTATGTGTGCAGGTCTGTTTATGTGTTTGTGTATGTGTGTGTGTGTCTGTTTGTGTGTTTGTATTTGTGTTTGTTTGTTTGTGTGTGTGTGTGTGTGAATGCTTATGTTCATGTCTGTGTGTGTGTATGTTTCTGCCTGTATGTGTGCAGGTCTGTTTATGGGTTTGTGTGTGTGTGTGTTTGTGTGCGTGTGCGTGTGCGCATGCTTCTGCCTGTATGTCTGCAGGTCTGTTTATGGGTTTGTGTGTGTGTGTGTGTGCGCGTGTGCGTGCGTGTGCGCGTGCTTCTGCCTGTATGTGTGCAGGGGGGTATTCCAGAAAGCTGGGTTAACTTACCATCTGCTAAACCCTGAACTCTCGGTTGATTAACCCAAAACCTGCTTACCGTGAGTATGTCGGTTCCAAAACAGCTGATGAGAGTTATTTAAATCAACCTCCTGAAGATATCCGTGGGTTAATGCACGCACACGACACATACCTGAAGGCATTTTCAGTAGATCGTCGAATTCACGAGTCACTATAGAAAGTCACGGTGAGAAAAAAAGACCAACGCAGTTTGCAGAGGCGGAGTTGGAGGTTTAAATGCTGGCGTACGAGGAATTAAGGCTGATTATAAAGAAAAAGCAATACACACCTGCATCAACGAAGGAAATAAATATAAGATAATAAATAGATAAAAAATGATAAGAGAAAATTCATTAGTTTAATAAATTACACATGCCACCCTCCCTTTAATGAAAGTTTAAATGTAGGCTAACTTTAACATCCTTTTGGAGTATGTTGTGTAATCATTCATGCATTTAATTCTCCTGCCATTAATTTCTTAAGGCCACAATAATAATGTGTATTGACTATATAAGGCTTACAGAAATGGTTATCCTTCTGGAGCTAGAAGAACTCTGTCCAAAGTCAAAATTAACCACAGACACATTCTTTTAAAAGGTAATATTCGATTACTGGAGCTGTATTAAACACTTTAGATTATTCTTTCTGGCCACCGGATAGAGGAGCTGCTCTGTCCTTTAATAAAGGCTCATCAGTGGTTGAATTATTTGACCTTAAACCACACAGTCTGTCACAGTTGTAAGTGATTGTTGTCAGGTAAATGTAGGTTCTTTTTATGTTTTTTAAGAGTTTGTCTGCACTTTTACATATTTGAGTTTCTCTATTGTATCACAAAACAATCTTTATTTATTTAAATTCTGAAGTAGCTGTATTAGGTCCATCTTCAAAGACAAATAAAGTCACATGAGCATCACCCTAAGATGAGAAATGTTCATGTTGAAAGGTGTGTGTGTGTGTGTGTGTGTGTGTGTGTGTGTGTGTGTGTGTGTGTGTGTGTGTGTGTGTGTGTGTGTGTGTGTGTGTGTGTGTGTGTGTACAGCAATGTGAAGAAAATCATTAACTTTATTTCAGGAAATAAAGAATGAACAGTGCTTCAGACCAAACTATTTAATTAATTTGACATCATTTCTCTTAGAACTCTTGCATCTCATTGGTCTGCTTGGGTCACTGAGGGTTCCTCTGGGTCAGGCTGAGTGCAGGGTAGGGTGTCATCATATACAAAAAGGGGTATCCTCTGTCCTTCAGCAAGTAACCAATGTAGCGCCCGGTAATGATTGAGGTGTATAATACAAATATAGTCAATAAAATCAAAACATTGTGTAAATCAAATGTGTCCTGTTGGAATGTGTGTCGTAATGAAGACTCCCTGAAAATTCTGGCATCATGTACAGACCCTGGACATTAAGCCTCAACCTAGTGATGAGGTGGGGTCATCACATGTGAGCTATAGTTAGTGGAAGCAGTAATGAGTTTAATATTTGTAACACCAACAGATTAAGGACAGAAAATTAAGTTGTTAATATTAAAATTGTTTCCTATTATCAGTGTCCTTTATTGACTGATGGAGCTTTAAAAGAGGCTGCAATTAAAGCACTCAATAGCATTTGGAAACCCTGAAAAAATGATATTAAAAATATGTATTAAGTGTGTGTGCAGTGTGAATAGGTGTATACATGTGAGTGACTACATCTTTAAATATGCATATATTTTCCTACAAAAGACAAAGCTGCCACTTCTTATAATATTATATATAAGTTACAGAAGAACGTGAGGGGTGCAGAGAGAGAGAGAGGGGAAGAGAGAAAAAACATCTCTCCGTAAGATTCGAACTCGCTCCGCTGTGAGCACTGTTGTACTTAAAAGACACACTGACCACTACGCTATTGCTGCGCTCTGAAACGCTTCTGTAATGATACGCAGGGGTTTATGGACGAGGAACTGTATAAAAGTGTATAAAACAGTTCAGTGTCAGGCATACTGTACAGATATTCTAGGCTATTGCCACATTGCATTGTATGTTACGCATGATGAGCGCAGATCTGCAGTTTGTCACGTTTGATTTGAAAAGGTTTGTGAAATACATTAACGATTCTTTTGAAAAACGACAACCCTCATTAAAATATTAATTTAGATATGAAAAAACCTATGCACTTATAGCCCTCTCACGATGAAAAAACTCATATATCTGTGCTTGTGTGTTCATCAAAATTCTCATCAAGAGCCCGCGATGCTCAGTAAACTCTCTGAAACAGACAAACTCTGGAACAGACCCTGCTCCGCAGCAGGTTATCTTCAGAGTCAGTTGCTATGGCTACTTAACATACCCCAGAAGTTACCTCCACTTTTGGAACCGAAAGCTGAGGTTATCCACTTACTTACTCTCAAACTTACCCGGGTATGTCACATAACCTGCTTTCTGGAATACCCCCCAGGTCTGTGTAAGTGTTTGTGTGTGTGTGTGTGTGTGTGTGTGTGTGTCTGTGTTTGTATGTTTGTTTGTATGTGTGTGTGTATGTGTGTGTTTGTATGTGTGTGTGTGTATGTATGTGTTTGTGTCTGTTTGTGTGTTTGTATGTGTGTATGTGTGTGTTTGTATGTGTGTGTGTGTATGTTTGTTTGTGTCTGTTTGTGTGTTTGTATGTGTGTGTGTGTATGTGTGTTTGTGTCTGTTTGTGTGTTTGTATGTGTGTGTTTGTATGTGTGTGTGTGTGTGTGTGTGTGTGTGTGTGTGTATGTGTGTGTTTGTGTCTATTTGTGTGTGTATGTGTGTGTTTGTGTCTGTTTGTGTGTTTGTATGTGTGTGCATTTGTGTTTGTGTGTGTGTGTGCATGCTTATGTTCATGTCAATTTGTGTGTGTGTGTGTGTTTTTGCCTGTATGTGTTCAGGTCTGTTTGTTTGTGTTGGGTTTGTGTGTGTTTGTGCGTGTGTGTGTATATATGTGCATGTGTGTGTGCGGGCATTTGTGTCTGTGTGTGCGTGCATTTGTACTTTGTATGTGTGTATGTGTGCGCGTCTGTGTGTGTGAGCATGCTTTTGTTCATGTGCATGTGTGTGTTTGTGCCAGAATGTGTGCGTGTTTGTTTGTGTGTGTGTATGTATTTGTACATTTTGGTTTTTCTGTGTGTGCATTTGTGTACGTGTTTGAGTGTGTGTGCATTTAAATATCTGTGTGTGTGTGCATGCTTCAGTTCATGTCTATGTGTGTGTGTTTGTACCTGTATGTGTGCAGGTCTGTTTATGAGTTTGTGAGTGTGTGTGAATTTGTGCCAGTGTGTGTGTGTCTGTTCTGTGCGTTTATGTAATTGATTATATATGTGTGTGTGTGTGTTTCAGGACACAGAGGTGTACAAGGCATCAGTGAAGGAGGACATGCAGCGCTGGCAGGGTGTCCTGCGGCTCCACGGCTCTGCTGATTGGCTGATCGTGGTGGTGGAAAACGACAACAAGAAAAAGAACAAGACCAACATCCTGCCGCGCACCTCCATCCTGGACAAGATCCGCAACGACTTCTGCAACAAGCAGAGCGACAGGTGAGCGCAGGACCACCACTGCGGGAATACACATTCACTAACTTTAACACAGACGCCTGTGCGTCAGCATAGTGACAGATGTAAAGCAGCAGCAGTGTGTGTGTGTGTGTGTGTGTGTGTGTGCTTCATGCTTCTGTCAGTCTATGTCGCTCCTATCTCTGTTCATCTAAAACTCCACATCTATAATCCTCTGAGTCTATGCTGACATTATCTTCAGCAGCTCAAACACTCTAATGGCTAATGGACAGACGGCTGCTTCTCACTCAGGGCTGCTTTTTATGCTAATGAGATGGAGAGATGGGCACTAGTGGGCGGGGCTTTCCCCCTCTGATGACACGTACAAAGGGAGAATGTCAATCAAAGTGTTTCAGTCCTCAAGTCTGATTAGAACAAATACAATTAATTGATGTTGACCATCAGAGGCTGGAGATATTCACACACCGCTGACACACACACACACACACACACACACACACACACACTACTGGGTTTAAACCCCACATAAAAGTGATTTCTGCATAAAAGCTGCCCTTAGAATGTTAATTGTTGAACAGGTGAACACCTATATGAGTGTATGTAAGCATTTCACACCTGTCATTATGTTAACTGACGTCCCAGAGTGTTTGGTTCCAAATAAAAGTGTAATTGTGTGTGTGAGCAGGTGTGTCTCTCTGTCGGAGCCGCTGAAGGAGTCGTCGCGCTCTCAGGAGTCGTGGAGTTCGTTCCTCACGAAGCTGAGGACGCTGCTGCTCATGTCCTTCACCAGGAATCTGGGCCGCTTCGAGGACGACATGCGGACGCTGCGGGAGAAACGCACCGAGCCTGGCTGGAGCTTCTGCGACTACTTCATGGTGCAGGTGTGTTTCTGTCTGAACGGCTCACCTGCAGCTCTGTCCATACACCTGTCTGTTTTATGTACGCATTTTGGATATCACATAAAAATGCTTCAAAGGGTGGCACAGTGGCTCAGTGGTCAGCACTGTGGCCTCACAGCAAGAAGGTCGCTGGTTTGAGTCTCAGCTGGGTCAGTGTGTGTTTCTGTGTGGAGTTTGCATGTTCTCGTGTTGGCGTGGGTTTCCTTCAGGTGCTCTGGTTTCCCCCACAAATCCAAACACATGCGCTATAGAGGAATTGATGAACATAGTATATGAGTGTGTGTGTGTGTGTGTGTATGGGTGTTTCCCAGTACTGGGTTGCAGCTAAAATGGCATCCGCTGCGTAAAACTATGCAGGAATAGTTGGCGGTTCATTCCGCTGTGGTGACCCCTGATGGATAAAGGGACTAAGCTGACGGAAAATAAATGCTTGAAAGTCCACATGAAATCAAATCTAACCTTACTGATTTAGTTAGCTCACATTGCTAGTTTTGGGGTAAACAATTCAATTGAACAAACAGTAATGCTGAGCAGGAGGAGTCTGATAAGCTGTAATAACTCTCCTCAAATGCTTTTTCAATTCATCTTTATTTCTATACCTATTTTACAATGTAGATTGTGTCAAAGCAGCTTCACATAGAAGTTTATAGTGAATGTAAACAGTGTCAGTTCAGTTTTTACAGTTCAGAAGTTCAGTTCAGGTCAGGTCAGTGTGGTTTAATCTTTACTGCTGAGAGTTCAAACACAAGAGCAAATCCATCGATGCACAGCTCCACAAGTCCCGAACTATGCAAGCCAGTGGCGACAGCAGCGAGAAAAAAACTTTATCAATTGGCGAAAGTGAAGGAGAGAAACCTGGAGAGAAACCAGGCTCAGTTGGGCAGCTGGACGTCCATCATGTAGAAGCTGCAGGTGGGAGAGGTCACCAGCTGGTGTTCAGACTGGCCCTTCAGGGTCAATGCGAGGACTCGTCTGTCACTGGGGTCTTACAGGGATCAGTCTCACACTCTCCACTCCTCCATGACCACCACAGCATCAGCTCAGGATACGACCTGGTCCAGGATTATGGAGACCTCGGGAATAATAAAAAACAGACCAACATAAGCTCAGATGCTGTTCACATTATAATGTCTTTAGGGAAGTGTTCCCGGCTCCGGTTGCCCTAAATAATGCAGACTAACAATACTTTCAGGATCTGGATTTCAGCAGCATGTGTGTTATATGTGTATGCTAATGCAGAGAGATGTGTGTTTAATCTAGTGTTACACTGACAGAGTGTGTCTGCTTCCCCAACTGTGCTAGGAAGGCGGTTACAGAGTTTAGGTGCCAGATATGAGCTGATCTACCGCTTACAGCTGGTGCTGATATTCTGGGAATAATCAATTGTCCAGAATTTATTAAGTGTAGTGGATGTGAGGGGCTATAATACCCCAGGAGTATTATAATACATTTATACAATATTTAATAGGGAGCCAATGCAGTCTTTCTGAATGAAATGACTACTAAAATGCCAAAACTAGACAGAAAAGCTTAATATCTGAGCAAATTATATTCCAAATTTAAAGTTGAAATTTCGCTGCAGTACCAGACATGACCACCGGTTTACATCGGTGACCATATAAGGCAGGGGTGTCCAAACTTGGTCCTGCAAGGCCGGTGTACTGCTGAGTTTAGCTCCAGCTTGCCTCAACACACCTGCCAGGAAGTTTCTAGTATATCTAGTCAGAGCTTGATTAGCTGCTTCAGGTGTGTTTGATTAGGGTTGGAGCTAAACTCTCCAGAACACCGGCCCTTTAGGACCCAGTTTGGACACCCTTGATATAAGGGAAGGCAATTTATTTATAAAGCACATTTCATACACCGTGGCAATTCAATGTGCTTTACATAAACAGGAAAAAAGAAAAGCAAATAATAAGTAAAAACAGATCTAAGAGTGTCCCCTGTGTTTGAGGAGTTCCTACTGTATTTTTTTCATGCTTTTTCCAGTAGTTGTAGACGTCATATTCTACAGTAGTTTGGGCAGTTTGGTGGTATTTTATTTGAATTTAGCATCTACAAAACATCTAAACAAACTTTATATGTGGATTGCTGTAGCAAAGTAATGTGCATCTGTTGATGGAAACACAGCCAGTGTGTGTGTGTTGTCTGACCTGTGTGTGTGTGTGTGTGTGTGTTTGTGTGTGTCAGGAGGAGCTAGCGTTTGTCTTCGAGATGCTCCAGCAGTTTGAGGATGCTCTAGTCCAGTATGATGAGCTGGATGCTCTCTTCACGCAGTACGTGCTCAACTTCGGCGCTGGAGGTAATTCTGCATCTCACATCAGTTTAACCACACATTTTACTGACAGTAGGAGAGATGCTCAGCGTTTCACCACTAAATAAACGTCTGTAGTCATAAGCTCAGCTTCAGGTGTTTTAAACATTTGAGGTCCATGTTTTTGCGAGAGACTAATGGAGATAGTGTTCATAGTAAAAATGAAATAATTAGTGTGTAGCGGTGACCACCAAACCTCATTCTTCAAGACGTTTTCAGAAAACAGACACTCTGTTAAGGTATAATGTAGATAATTATTATTTTCCCACTGCCCACATAGCTTCAATTAAATCAGCGGAAAACAAAGGGGCTTTCATAAAAGATTCACAAACAAAATAAAATAAGCAGAGCTTAAAGTATTCCGACACCGTGTTGGATCTCCAGCGTGCGGCCGTGAGGGAAATAATAATAATATTTTAGAGCCTGTGCATGCAGTTTAATTAGAGATGCTCAAAATAATCAATTAATCAATAACCAAAGGGTGCGTTTGTAACTCGTTAATGGTATCACTTAAACAATTAAAATTATTATTTCATATATTATAAAGTTTGTCTGCATAAGGGGCCGATCACAGCGAATGCGCTTTTTGCGTTGAGAGGCGCATCTGTTGAATGCTTTACTAACGGCCGTGAGTGTTTTACGTGCTGCTGGGTGCCTCACGTTTTGCGGTTGCGTGCTGTGTGCTCGAGAGGAAAAAGCGTGTTACGTCAGTCGTGTCTTTATTGTTCTTAAATCAAATGAAAGCACTGCAGGGTTTGTGTTGAGATGACAGCAGGGTTTGTGTTATCAAGGCGACTACGGCTAACTATTAATGATGGAGGAAAGACTTGTGGTCGCTGTTTTAAGTTATCCAGAGCTGTATGACTTTACAGATCTTGATTATCACAATATAATTAAAAATGACAATTATAAGATCGACAGCAACACGTCTCGTGCACAATACGGCTCAGCTGACTCAGTCGTTTCCTAGTGTCCTACAAAAGAGCACCGCGCTTCTGTTTTTCTGCTCAACATAAAGGCAGTGCGGTGCTCCTCGTGTTTCTGGAACTGAAAGGCGTGCTCTTTGTGATCAGCCTCTAAATGTGCAACACATATTTGTTAACTTGCGGGACAGTAACATGTGCAAACACGTGTCTACAGACGTATTTTGTCAAAGAAGCAAAATAAAAGAAGGATATTTCTGGTCACAGTTTGACCCAGATGAGTTGACATAAACCAGCGTGATGCTGATGCTGGTGCTGATGCTGGTGCTGATGCTGGTGCTGGTGCTGATGCTGATGCTGATGCTGATGCTGGTGCTGATGCTGATGCTGATGCTGATGCTGATGCTGGTGCTGGTGCTGGTGCTGGTGCTGGTGCTGATGCTGGTGCTGGTGCTGGTGCTGGTGCTGATGCTGATGGCCTCTGTGCTGCATGGAGCTGCATCATGAACTTAACAAACAGGCTATTGATGATTTAGTGTAATACCAACAACCTTTCTCCATTTGGAGAGTTACAGCTATTAAGAGTTCTTATATAACATCAGTTTTTAAAATAGCCCACATAATCTACCAATCAAACTAATGCAAAGATGTTCTTGATTTTTGTATAATGATAACTCAAACTGAGGCTTTTATTCTACAGCTTATAAAACATGTCTGCAGATTAATGCAATATCATATGTAAACTACAACATGGTTATACACACAGTCAACATATGAGCCTTGAGGTTCATGTTCTTTAATCACGCAGCGCGCGCACACATGAACCGCGAGTGACACGCAGGAAATAAGTCATAATCATAAGACATAATCTTTAATGACGTTTATTAATAGTGGTGTAACGGATCACAGATCTGCAGTTCGGATCACACTACGTTTTTTAGTCACAGATCGGACCATTTTTCGGATTAGCAAAAAAGTGAGGAGACTAATGTCATTTGCTTTTTATTTATATTAAAATACTACTGCAAAAAACTTTAACAAACAGAATTTAGAACCTGTAATGTTAATAAAAATAACAATCAAGAAAGATCCAGCTGAAGAAAGAAAAGTATTCAATATAAAATATGATCTTTACTGTTGCTGATAATGCTGAATATAGAAATCTAACATCTACAGCAGATCATATTTATCTTCAATTAATGATTCAACACTTCACACATTAAACTTCATCTTTTATTATACTGTAGGTGTATTATTTCTGAAAACTGATTCAGTGACATCATTTTGATGGTTGTTTGTCGCCATCTGTTGGTTACATAATGTAATTGCTTTTACCAGCATCAAACATTCACCAGCGTCATGTTTCATTAAACTGATTTTAATCTTTACCCTAAACATCAGTGTTTATATCTGAACTATAAACTGTTCTCCAGCACTTCTGTGTGATTTAGATGTTTGTAACTCACTAAAACAGTGTAAAAACTGAATCTCTCTCAATGCAGATTTGAATAAAGCGCTTTGAATGATTAATAAACATATGCAAATCATTATCATTTATCGTTCATGTTGCGCTGGTTTGAACTGAGATTACGATCTTTTAATGTTTAATTGTGCAGCTTTACACTGAATGCATTAATGCAGGATAAACAAGCAGTGACGGAAAACACGTTAAATTAGCCTAATAAAGCATTTAGGGTAGGTCCAGTGCTTAATTTGTGAATTGTGAGGTCCTGGAACAGATCGGGGTAATGGATCCGGCATGTTACCTGAGGATGGAGAGGTGTTGCGCAAGAAAGTGGAAAGCGGGGTGGATGGGCGGGGGTTTGGTGCGGTGGGTGGCAAAGGGGTGTCGCGGACGACAGTGAAGAGGGTTGGGGAGTCGCGGAAGAAAGTGAACAGCGGAAGGGTGAGGAGGGGGATCGTTAAAATGAGGTGTGTTCCGGCACAAATTAAGCCCTGGGTAGGTCCCACCACAACTTTTCCCGTCATCATTATATCTTACAGGGAAGCCAAAATGCTTTCATGCACGGCATTTGAATGATGCGGGAGGCGATCTCTCTGCAATGGTTATAAATGTTGGAATAACTGACAAATACAAAATAAATGATTAATCCGCGGGTCACGTGCGTTCCGAACCGTGAGTTGTGATCAGTACGGATCACGGATCAACAGAGATCCTTTTCACCCCTATTTATTAAACATGTTGACAGAGGTTTTGTGAAGTAATAATAACAGCGGAGCATTCATTAAATGCAGATTCCTGTGGAGCGATCGATCTGAGGTAGCCTGATATTTTTATTTGATGAAAGAAAAATACATGATTGGACAAACAGCAGCAGACCCTCAGCCTCCTCCACTGGACCAGCTCCATCTTCTGCTCCAAATGGCTGAGAAAGAAAGAGTTTGTAGGATTTTGCTTACCCAGAAAAAAAATAAAAAATAAGTGATGATGGCCTTGATTTGACTTCTGAACTGCTCAACTGAAGATCAGTTCTTTTGCACTTTGAGCACTTGTTATTGTTTGGAAGAAAACACTTTATTTGACAGTACTTTTCAATAAATGGTGCAAAGCATAATCCTTGAGGAGAGTCAGTCTCAGTTTACCAGGTTTTTAAGCACTTTAAGCTCTTGTTACTTTGTTTTTGTTATTATCGTCAATATTTGAAGTCCTTCTGTGCAACTTCCCCACAAAAAAAAGTCAGGCTTAGGATTTTTTTTACTTTAACCCCTGAATAAGGCTGACATTAAAATGCAGAATATAGAAGATATCATCATTTACTTGGGGGAACACGACATGTTTTTAGAGGGAATATTATTTCTAAAGGAGCTGTTGACATGGAGTTGAAGCAGATTTTGGTAAAAACACAAACATAAAAATAACACAAAATAATCAGAGAAGTGAGTTGTGTGTAATAACAGTGGGATGACAGAAGGAGAAAGCGCTGAACTGTCTTTAATACTTTATATAAAGGCTTGTTTGGTGCTGTCAGCTTAAAGGCATCTCTCATATGGAGAATGAAGCTTCATGCACTGCTCAGGTGTGAGTGTCTCACAGACTTCAACAGCGTGTCTGAATTTTGATGCTTCTGTAGGTCTCGTCTGTCACAGCGGAGCTTTATTCTGTATTCTCTATTGCAGGCACGTGCAGAGGTGGGGGCTTTGGGTGTTTGAGCCCCTGCCCTTTTATCTCCTAGGGATAATAATTATTATTTAAAACTTAATAATAATATAAGTTAATGCCTTTTCTATTTAAGGACAGCTTTCCCTGTCAAACAATAAAAAAACAACATTTTAAAGTGAGCCTCGAACTGGCGATTTGGAAAGAAAAACCACATGCAAGATGAATGCTCTAAACGAAGACTCTATTTACACTGTTACTCTGTCTTCAAAAGTGCGATGTTAACAGTGGAGTAACGTCTATCAGCGCTTATGCCAACTTCTGCATCCGGGCCATAGCTTTACAGTCTGGCCCATACACACACTGCAGACGGAGTGTGTAAAACATACATTACAGCTGACCTCCGTTACGGCAGCACGATATGATCGATAGAACCGCAGATGTAAATTCCTCCGTCATTCATCTATATTGTGTGGAGGTGAGTAACGGTTAACAAAAGACTACCTGAGGCTCAAATTTAACGTCAGCTATTTATCCTCAAGCTCAAAAGCAAATAGGCTAGTTTGTCTTGCTAACATCCTCCTGATTAACAACCATGTAATAAGTCAGCTAAAGTTTAGCCAGAGCAATATCATAAGCATACAGGCTAATGTAATGGAGAAACGACAGCTGGATAGTGAAAATACTGCCCTCTCGTTTTTACAGTCATTTATTCAGAATATATAATGTTAATTAAACCTCTAAAACATGTACATATAGGCTAGTTATGGAGGTCAGTGGCTGTCAGTGTGTCCTACATTCTTCAACATATTTTATTATTTTGTTCAACAGAAAAAAACCCCAAACAAAATAAAAGATTGAAAAGGGAGAGTTCACCCAAAAAGTTTAATGTGCTCACCCTTAAGTGGTTCCAAATCTTTGTCTCTTTATTTTGTTAAACACTAACCAATTAAAGATTAAAAAATATAGTTTAAAGAAAGCTATAAACTTGAAATCATTGACTTCCACAGTAGGAACAACAAATACCATGAACGTCAATGGTTACAGGATTCCTGCTCTCTTTAAGATATTATATTGTGTGTTCGACAGAAGAAAAAAAGTTAAATAGGTTTGCAACAAGTAAAAGGTGACAGAATTATTAGTTTTGAATGAATTATTCTTTTAAGGGTGAGTATATGGTGAATTTAGAGAGTGAATCTCCTTTAATGTATTTTATTTATTAAAGTACAGTTATTATTATTATTTAATAAAAAGTGCCCTTTTTTCCACTTGAGCCCCTGCCCCTTAAAAGGTCTCTGCCTGTCCCTGCTCTATTGGGTTTGGGTCGGGTGATGGGCTGGGCCATTCTACAGCTTGATTTTCTTTCTCTGAAAGCATCTGAGAGTCTCCTCAGCTGTGGTTTGGATCATTGTCTTGCTGAAATGTCCACCCTGGTTTGATCTTCATCCTCCATGATCTTCATTTACACTGAGGAAGGGCAGAGGCTTGCTGAAGAACTACTGAGAGATTTCAGCTGCTGTCTGGGCTTTCACTGCAGGAAAACACCTCCCTTTCTTCATGTGTTCAACACTGTTTCCCTGAGTCATTTCAGTTTATTACGCAGAACTTCATTTGTGAATTAATTAGATGTGTTTTCTGTGCATATATGGATTTCTGTGGTTGTTTTCAACATCAGGGAAAGTAAAGTCATCAGCACCTTTAGGAATATGTGTCCTGAGAAATAAAATGGAGACGTGTTCAATACTTACCCCACTGTATACATTTAAAACAAAAAAAACTGTGTGTGCGTGTGTGTGTGTGTGTGAACAGACGGTGCGAACTGGCTGTGCTCGTTCTGTCAGCCGGTGCGCAGCTGGAACGGACTGCTGCTGCGGAGACCCATCGACATGGAGAAGCGAGACCTGATCCAGAGAGGAGACGCCAGCCTGCTGGACCTACGCAGCTACCTGTTCTCCCGCCAGTGCACACTGCTCATCTTCTTGCA
>CAIGQZ010032270.1:5909398-5920109 GCA_903798205.1 Danio tinwini | reverse complement strand
CACACACACACACACACACACACACACACACACACGTCTGCTTTTCAAAACGTATTTATTAGTCATATACAAAATAAAGTGAGCTGTATATCAACAAACATACAGTATATACATCAATAAATTAAAGGACGCCCCGGACTGACTGATACAGTTAATTTCATCGTTATATACCAATACATTATATTACTTATCTACAAATTGCAAAAGTACAATAACTTAGTTGATAAATACTTACAATTAAATGGACTTTCACGGTATCTATATTTCCCATACAAAGAACTATGATATCTTAATTTAATACACCCCATACAGAAAAACAACAGCTTCTGTTTAGACAAAATAAACAAACCCATCGTAATTAAACTCACAGCAATGTATAGCTTGACATTTCTGAGCGTCCACAGAGATAAACTGCAGTCCCAAGAGCTTTTTTTTTTTTTCTCGAGGAGGGGGAAACACTGGAGAATTTAATTCAAGTGCGTCTACAGTAATGTCATCGATACGACTGATCTCCAATCAGAGGGAACGCCGTGGAGAATGAAAGAGTGGATGTAAACTCTAGCACTGAACTCTGGGAAGATCCTACACTGGTTTTTCTTCCAGCTGAAATGAAACGTCTGACCGCAAGTCCCATGAGGCCCACTAGAGAGAAAGCGTCTGTCGGGAAGAGCAGAAACACATCGGGCCGTGACAAGAACGAATAAAAGTCAAGATAATGTGAGTCTGAGAGTTTGCGGGAGAAGTAGGACAAAGCCTCGGACTCAAAAGGTAGATCAGGTTCTGCCCGGCAACAGACGGACACAAGAGACGCTGATCTCAGACCAACACTAACACAGCCTCCGTGTTCATTAACAGCTAGAGATGATGCACCGATATAAAGTGGATTGTAAAATGTTAATTACGAGTATCGATATTTATTCACTGGTACTCTAAAAGAATGCAATATTTTTATAAGGATTGGGGTGATTTTGTAGGGAAGTTCATCTGGATAAAATATAATAAATTATAACTAGAGCTGCACCGATATCCTTTTTTAAAGACATAGTAAGAGTACAGATATTTTTTTTTGGTACTCAGAAATAATTCATTATTTTGCATTGACCAGAGGGATTTTGTAGGGGAGTGCATCTGGATAGAAACTAATAAATGACAACAAGGGATGCACCGATATCCTATTTTTAAAGATAGAGACTGAGTACCGATATTTTTTATTGGTACTCCGAATGCAATATTTTTATAATGATTGAGATGATTTTGTAGTGAAGTGCATTTGGATAAAATATAATAAATTGCAGCTAGCGATGCACCGATATTGTTTTAAAGATATAGTAAGAGTACCGATATTTTTTTATTGGTACTCAGAAATAATTCTTTATTTTACATTGACAAAAGTGATTTTGTAGGATAGTCCATCTGGATAAAATATAATAAATGACAATTAGAGATGCACCGATATCTTTTTTTAAAGATTGATTATGAATACCGATATTTTTCTTGGTACTCAGAAAAAATGCAGTATTTTATAATGATTGGGGTGATATTGTAGGGAAGTTCATCTGGATAAAATATAGTAAATTGCAACTAGAGATGCACTGGTGTGTGATATTCTTTTTTTTAATATAGAGTAAGAGTACTAATATTTTTTATTGGTACTCAGAAATAATTCTATATTTTACATATCTATATTCTATATATTACACCGATATACTTTTTTAAAGATAAGAGTAAGAGTACCGATATTTATTATTGGTATTTAGAATGCAGTATTTTATAATAATTGGGGTGATTTTGTAAGAGACTGCATCTGGATAAAATATAATCAATTGCAACTAGAGATGCACCAATATTCTGTTTTGAACATAAAGTACCAATATTTTTTATTAGGGATGCACCGATATCCTTTTTTAAAGATAGAGAAAGAGTACAGATATTTTTTTTATTAGTGCTCACAATTCAGTACATTATAATGATTGGGGTGATTTTGTAGGGGACTGGATTTGGATAAACTATGATAAATTGCAACTAGAGATGTACCGATATTCTGCTTTAAAGACCAATCAAAAAGTACCAATATTTTTATATATGTATATTTTACATTGATAATGGTGATTTTGGAGAGGAGTGCAACTCTATTACAAATAATGTAAAAATAAAATTAGAGATGCACCAATATAATTTTTTTAAAGAGTATGAGTACAAATATGTTTTTATTGGTACTCAGAAATAATTAATTATTTTGCAATGAGCAGAGGGATTTTGTAGGGGAGTGCATCTAAATAAAATATAATATATGACAATTAGGGATGCACCGCCACCTTTTTTTAAAGATCATGGGCATGAGTACCGATATTTTTTTACTGGTACTTACAAAAGAATTACTTTGCATTGATTAGGGTGATTTTATTGAGCTTTTTTACCTAGAGACCCATCGATATCCTTTTTTTAAAGATATAATACGAGTACCGATATTTTTTTATTGGTACTCAGAAATAATTCAATATTTTATAATAATTGGGGTGATTTTGTAGAGGTGTGCATCTGGATAAAATAATAATAAACAAACTACACCTAGAGACGCACTGATAATTTTTTTTAAAAGAGCTTATGGGTGCCAATACTTTTTTGTTGGTACTTACAAAGAGTGAAATTATTTTTTTATCAATTAGGGTGATTTTGCAGACATGTGCATCTAGATAAAATATAATAAAAAAACACCGATATCCTTTTTTTAAAGATAAAGTCTGAATACCGATATTTTATTATTAGTACTCAGAAATAATTAAATATTTTGCAATGATTAGGCTGAATTTGTAGAAGTGTGCATCTGCATAATTTTTTTTTATTATGTACCAATATCCTTTTTTAAATAAAGATTATGAGTAACAATATTTTTTTGTACTCGCCAGGTATTTAATATTTTATAATGATTGAGGCAATTTTGTTGAGATGCATCGATAATATTTTATAAAGGCAGAGTACAAACACTGATGTATATATATTTTGCACTTGCAATTATGAATTATTTTATATTGATTATTAGGCATCTGCATAAAACATTACAAACAAATTACAAGTAGACACTCACGGGATGTGTCATTTTTCCCTAAGTATGACACAGTGAGACTGAATCTGAGCTTATCTGCCATTAAGTATGACAGTAACTCATGATTTGTGCTACTTTGTGACAAGCAGAAAAACTAATAAGACTAATACTGGCATATTAATAACAACAACAATATGAATTTAAAATTAATAATCTTTATCAACCTGTCGAAAGCTCAAAAATTTCACAGAACAGTGTTTTTAAGAGTATCGGTATTGGTGCATCCCTATTAACAGCAATAAGCAGATCTTAAACTCGAGTGTGTGTGTGTGTGTGTGTTTGCTTCTCTTCCTTCACTGCTGCTCGGCCTCATGGGATGCGGCACTGTTTCAAACAGGAGGAAAAAAAACACAAAAACTAGAGTTAAACGCTCAGCTGCGGAGCCCTTGTTGGATCAATCTAGACGGCATCATCAGTCGTGCTTCTTTTTTGCAGAAATGTGTTGCGATTACTTACAGACGAGAAAACTACTCCTACCGAGAGGTCGCGACCCCTCCCTACCTGATTTGCATATAGTTCAAAGTTTCACAAGTCACCACGACGACGAGCATAAGGACGACACACGCGAGCGACTGCTCATTCTGGAAGAAAACCGTCAGGATTGGGCAGCAGCAGCGCACCGACACACGACACGTCAACGAGAACCACATCATCATCATCATCATCATCATCGGTTGTGGAAAGCTAGATAGTAATTTTATTCTTCAAGAGCGCTCGATACATGGCCTACAGAATGGCGGAAACACCACAGCCGACAGGAGAAGAACGCTACCATTGGTTACGAAAGCAATGCCGAGATGGACCAAAGACCAAAGTTCACAGATTAGCCAGTCAGAGGAAGTAACTTCTGGTGATTCACATCTAGAATAGAAAACCCTGTCGTACAAATATACCTACAATGGGTTCGTTCTTCAAATGCCAGATCAGTGCGGTTTAGAGCAGATCATAATCATCATCTTCATCTTTGCGGATGTGAGCGTTAAAAGCAGATGTGCACCGTGTGTCGGTTTGTTGAGATTGTCACAAGATTAGATGAAATGATAAAGTATCTTGTGCTGTGAGGAATCAGTATTTCAGAGCATTAATGCTGCATCACGTCAACTCAGAAATACTGCAAACATGAGCTCACGGGTAGATCGGACCATCACATCTTTGGAAACTTGTAACTTGACTGCTGATGCAAATAAATTACACATCATGCAGAAATACTGTAGCCTTTTCACAATAAACAAATACATATTCACAATTTATTTAATAAATATGTGCAAAATGTAATTTCTGACAGTGTCATTTTCAACAAATATGTATTTTATTTGTTTGCATAAACATTTTTAGTTCTTATAATGTAACTTTGTGAATCTGCACATTTTTTGTGAATAAATATTTCTGCAGTTGCAATTTATTAAATATTTGCTATATGTAATTTAATTGTGCACATGCAATTAATATAAAAGGATCTCTCATGATACTAAATGTTAAACTTTATTATTCTTGTGATTTTATCTCATGACTCTATAGCATTTTGCTGAAATGTTTCCTTAAAAAGTGCTTTATAAATAAACTTTGATCTGATTTAAAATTACTAAAATGTAATTAATTTTGCACATACAAATTTATTAATTACTAAAATGTAATCTTTTTGTACATTTGCCATCTTTAAAGTTCTGAAAGTCATTTGTGCATGCACACATTTTTTGTGAACGTGCATTTTTCATTATTTTAATATAAATAATTTTAAATCTCATTTTGTGCACATGCATTTCTATGCATGCATTTATGAAAAACTATAAATATTATGCATATGCACATCTTGGAATTCTTCAAATTTTATATAAGCACGTGCACATATTTTAATTCTTCAGTGTTTTATAAACTCAAATACATAGTAGTGATGCAATAACTTGGTGTTTTCAGCAATGCAGCAACACAGATTGATTTTAGTGTTATGTGCGCTGCAACAAACAAACAAGTGTCCAGAGATGTAACAATTATATCAGATCTCATAATTACAGTAGCTCTGAAGAAATGCGAGTGCAGCATTACCACAAGTTTACATCCTTTTCTTAAAGGAGAATCCAACATTTGGCCAAAAAGGACAGAGAAATGTATGGGGGATATTTGAGCAGCGTTGCAGCATGAAGAGCAGCCGGAGCACATCGCATGTTTCAATCAGTGCAGATACAAGAGTCACTTCCCTGGCATTTCAAGAAAACAACCAAAAATAAAAGAAAGAAAAGAGAAAAGAACAACAACAAATATAATATACCATAGAAACGGTTTACATCAAAAATATATAAAATCACACGTCACTAAAAAGGACTCAAACGCAGGCGATGCGGCCGCTGCACGTTTGTGTGTCGTCCGCTGAAACACGGAGCACGCAAACATCCAGACGCAAGCGGCGGCGTTTACGGCCTGCGTTCGTTCGTCTGAAATCAGAAGATAAGAGCATCACATCCACGTCGTAAACAACACCGCCACCTCACCAGTACAAATCACACCACACGCGCTAGTCCACAGTTTTACGCGCCTAGTCACTAGAAAAAGCTATTGACTTCAATAGTTAAGCCACTTTTGGTACAATTGCAAAAAAGAGAGCTATCAAACAACTTTATAATTCTTCTTTTTTTAAACGTTTTATAAATAATGCAAGATACTCTGTCGTTTTTTTTTTGTTTATAAAATTCAAGACTCCACCATATAGACAAAGATTCTTAGAATACGTTACGCAATGTCACAGCAACAAAGTTATGGTAAAGCTTGTGAGATTTCACCAGTTTATGTCACCTGACGGTCCGTCTTTCAGAGGCAGAAGTAAAAAATAAAATAAAATAAACAAAACCGCCACAGAACATAAATATTCTTGACTTCTCAAGATGACGGGACTTGTGCGTAGCTCACACAACAAGAAAATAAAGAAAAACAAGTCACAACCGCCGCATAACATCAACATGTTATTGCCTTGCCGATAAAAGCACCTCCTGTCCTGAAGCGGACGCCTGGAGCTCATTAACTGGTGGCAGATTCTGATATAGCTACCATATGAACAACATCAGCTGATTCGACCCCGCCTCCTCTTCTCACGCCCCTCAGTGATTGGTCAGTGCATAAACGAGGCTCAGGTAAAGGGAGCTTCTCATTGGCTGACGCTCTCCCACCATGGAAAGCTCCTCCTTCAGTTCCACGCTAAAAGAGTTTGGAAGTCTGAACGGTTTAAAGTGTTTTGTGCCTGCAGTCCGTAAACAAAAGGACGGAAACATGGCGAAACAGTATATATATATATATATATATGTATATATATCCGACGAGAAAAGAAACACCAAACGCCGTATAAAAAGTACAGTAAACACTGAATGATCACATATAAATAAAACACTTGGACCCCATGTGAAAAACACAATACAAAGTCGCCAATATTTGTACAAAATTACAAATGTCACAGCACACACACAGATCCACGAAGAGAGAATTTGGCTGCATGTTTTCGGATTTCGTAATTTGGAGATGTTTTGGAAGCCCAAGTGAATCACCGTCCGTGATGTGCTTTCCGTGTTTTGTGAGCCACATTAGAGAGTTTTATTGGGTGTTCATCGGCCTGCGAGAGCGCCTCCCGCACCTGAAGCCTCGTGCACTAGAGCTGCTTCCAGAAACCCATGCATCACCAATCCAGAAACCATTCGACACAGATTCTGAGATCCTACCAATTCATTGCAATTCTGTCTTGAATAGATTTTGAGCTCAGTTTTTACCAACAGATGGCGCTGTATGCTTTAGTGTGCGGTTTAAAAGTGTTTTGCTGTTAAAAAATTGGCCTAGAACACCATCTGCTGTTAAAAACTAAAAAAAGCGCCACCTGCTGTTATACACTAGCCTAGAGCGCCATCAGCTGTTCAAAAATAGCCTAGATCGCCATTAGATGTTAAACACTAGCCTAGAGCTCTATCTGATGTTAAACACTAGCCTAGAGCGCCATCTGCTGTCCAAAAATAGCCTAGATCGCCATTAGATGTTAAACACTAGCCTAGAGCTCTATCTGATGTTAAATACTAGCCTAGAGTGCCAACGCTGTCCAAAAATAGCCTAGAGCGCCAATAGATGTTAAACACTAGCCTAGAGCTCTATCTGATGTTAAACACTAGCCTAGAGCGCCATCTGCTGTCCAAAAATAGCCTAGAGCACCATTAGATGTTAAACACTAGCCTAGAGCACCGTCTGCTGTAAAACACTAGCCTAGAGCACCGTCTGCTGTCTGAAGATAGCCTAGAGTGCCATCTGCTGTTAAACACTAGCCTAGAGCACCATCTGCTGTCCGAAGATAGCCTAGAGCGCCATCTGCTGTCCAAAACTAGCCTAGATCACCATCTGCGCCTCAAAATTTATTCCAGAAAGAATCGCAATTGATTACATAACTGTAAGAAACAATCCATGAACTGCAAAGCCTGTGTTTCTGGCTGCAGCTCTATGGTGCACTGACCAACCTTCCACTGTATGCGCTACTAAGACCTGGCGTCGGTCTTGGACTTTACTATGGTGATCACACTGGTGGCTCCCACCTTGCCAGGGATCAGGGGCCCAATGACGGAGGCCAGGGGCCCGCGGGGGGACACAGGCACCGCTGCGGTGGACAGAGGCACCACCGGCCCTCGCGCCACAGTTCTGGCAAAGCTCTGCAGAGCCTCGTATTTGGAGCGCAGCGCGTCCAGCTCCACTTTCATACTGGCGTTTTCTGAAGCCAGTTTCTCCACTTCCTGCTGGAGCTCCGCCTTCTGGCGCTCCAGCTCCTCCTTCTGTGTGACGCGCTTGACTCGGCAGCTAGCGGCATAGCCTCGGTTCTTGAGCGTCCGCCGCCGCTGCTTCAGCTGCAGGATCTCCTCTTTGGACAGGCCGCGGAGGTGCTGGTTGAGCTCGCGCACCGACATCGACACCAGCTCATCGTCCGTCAGACTCGTCCCGTTCTCGCCGGGCTCCCTCTTCACCTGACACACACACACACACACATGGAGAGATCGCTTAGACATGAGCTGCAGTAAATCAGTAAATAAACAGATTCAATGATGGGCTTTAAAATCTGCAAATCTGAGGATTTCTGCACGCTTAGATTCCGTGTGGCATTAGGAATGGTTCATGACCTCTACTAGAAGTCACCAAACACACTCTATGATTAGCTGTGTTTCCATCAACCTATTTTTATACACATTTTGGATTATCGCATAAAAAATGCTTAATGAAAATACCAATATGAGTATCAATTTTGAAAATGAGCATAAGTTTATGCACATAAATTAGTAGGATAATTTTTTATAAGAAAAATGCACAAACTCTGCTGTGAACAAATTTATTGACTAAACACTGTGTGTGTGATGTGATGGTGTTACCTATTTTTTATAGGTAACACCATAACACCATTATTTTATGAAAATTACAAAAAACGAAAGAGCTATAAGTATTTCTATCTTTTAAATACCACAGTGGTCACGATGAGGAATGCATTGCAGTGTCTGCTACTTTTCCCTGTGACACTGAAGATGCATGCCTCTGTTGCCTAGCAACTTCCTGCTAACATAAACATGACTTTATGATAGCAAAAACATAACTTTACATCAGATATGTCTTCCTATTCAGCATATTCGGTGCTGCAAACAAAGCCTTCTCTCCTGCTTGTCAAAGTAAAATAAATGAAAGTGAGGCGCAGACATTCACATGAGGTCTAATAGCCTAACTATAGGCTGCAATAACAAAAAAGCATGTATTTTCAGAGTGATAACATGATGAAATTAGCACTGCACGATTATGGGAAAAATCATAATCACGATTATTTTGGTCATAATTGTAATCACGATTATTCAAAACGATTACTGATGAAGTCAAAATTATTAGTCCTCCTGTGATTTTTTTAATAAACATTTCCCAAATGATGGTGAACAGATTCAGGAAATTTTAACAGCATTTTCTCTAATATTTTTTCTTCTGGAGAAAGTCTTTGGCTAAAATAAAAGCAGGTTAAATATTTTAAACCCATGTTAAGGTCAATATTATTAGCCCTCTTCAGCAATATATATTTTTGATTGTCTACAGATGAAACTACTGTTATACAATGACTTGCCTAATTAACCTAGTTAAGCCTTTAAATGTCACTTTAAGCTGAATACTAGTATCTTGAAGAATATCTAGCCTAATATTATGTGCTGTCATCATGACAAAGAGAAAAGAAATCAGTTATTAGAAATGAGTTATTAAAACTATTATCATTAGAAATGTGCTGAAAAAAATCTTCTTTTCAGTAAAAAAACTGGGGGGAAACGGGGTGCTTATAATTCAGGAGGGCTAATAATTCTGACTGTATATATGCAGTTATTTTCCTCCCTGTAAATAAGAAATATAATAAAAATATGAAACAAACTGTGCTTTAAGCATCTTCACTGTAATATAAAAACTTCAGCTCCAGCAGTCCTTCAGTCAAGAGCAGTGAGGGATTTTCTCCTTTTATTGTTTGATTAATGATAAAAACAGTAGGCAGCAGGAATATTGTGCACTGTCACTTTAAGAGCAGTGCAGTTCTAATTAATAGTTTCACTTTGACGTTTCTTTTGATTCTCAACTTGTTTGTTTATTACACAAATAAGGGTTATATGAATAATCACTAAACACCGTGTTTTGACACAAATTTGACCATTAAAGCGCTCACATTAAGATGACTTTAGATGTGTGTGTTCTGTTCGTCTCTGAAGCTGAGCGTACACACACACACACACACACACACACACACAACAGCATGTGTGCTTTCACACTTTTAAAAACATGAATAATTCGATTGTATGTCAATGAATGATGTGCATCCCGTGCTGCAAACGTTACAGTACAGTACATGCTTTGAGTTATTTTCAGGTGGAACTGAGCTTTGTAGAGCAATAAATGTGTACAACTGGGGCGGTATATGATGCAATAATCGTTTCATCTCGATTAATGTTTTTTCATAATCGTTAGAAGCCGAAATCGAAACTGAATTTTCAATTAATTGCACAGCACTAGACACGTCCCTTTTTCATGTTTTTTATAATATTATTTTTTCATATTTACTTTATATTACTTGATGTTATTATTTATGGATTAATCTTTTCATTAATGTTAATTGTTTTGTTTTTTATTTTTACTGAGTTCAGAATGTATATTTTATTACTAAGTAGTGCATTTTCAGTTTTGGCTAATTATTGCTCACCATCTTTCATTGCAGGGCTTTTGCTTTTGGAATTAATAAAAAAAAATGTACCTACAATCTTTTAAAGAATCTTTTTTTTTTTAATTTTCTGTTTGCTAAATGAATAAAATATGTTTTAAACACTCCAGAAGGATGCAAAGTATCACTGGTGTCTTATTAAAGAGTTTAATTATTCATTTTTGAAGCTGCTAGTTGACAAAAACAGTGCTGTTTTAAAATGTCCAAACTGTTCGGATTAGATTAGATTAGATTAGATTCAACTTTATTGTCATCACACATGTACAAGTACAAGGAAACGAAATGCAGTTTAGGTCTAACCAGGAGTGCAATAGCAGCAAGTGCAGAATACAGGTATAAGTTATAAAGTGCAGTTATAGAAAAACTATGGTGAT
>CAIGQZ010032270.1:5888678-5904398 GCA_903798205.1 Danio tinwini | reverse complement strand
CAGGAGGCGCACCTCCTTGTTCATCCATGGCTTTTGATTTGGGTATGGATGGATATTAAGTAGAAGAACGCAGGCTTTGCTTTTCTGTTTCATTGATTGTATTTAATAAGCAATAAAGTAATTGTGGGCCGGTTTTCAAATGGCAATACTCCACTATTTAGAGCCAGGTAGGGCCCCAGAATTATTCTGCTAAGGGCCCTCAAATGTACAGGACCAGCCCTGGTTACGTGGATATTTGCAAGTGTTGTGACCGATTTGCAGCGCTTTTCTTCAGTTGTTTGTGTTGTGACCCATTTGCAACACGTGTGCACGTGTGATGAAGATGGTTTCTTTATTTGCTGGTGTTTTTTGTAATTGCATGTGCTTTCTTAAATTGCTCTCTCGGCCACTGTATGATGCTGACAGAACAGATCAATAATAAAAGTTGACCTGAGCTCACCTTCAAGGCCTTGTTTCCTTTATTAGTGGTCGTCATGCCACGAGGAACCGCTGCCAAGCCACGCAGATCTGCAAAACACACACGAGCACAGGTCAGAGAAGGGCAAATATCATGCACGAAAAATCTCATTTCATCATACAAGTCAGCTTATATCCTGATAACTGTATGTCATCTTTTCCATTGATGTGTTTGTTGCCATTCCTTTAATCTGTTTTTCAATTTTTGTCTCAGTGATTTTTTTCTAAGCAATTAATAAACAATTATGTAGAAGCAATTACTGATACCAAATACTGAAATTTTGGTACCGTCACAACCTCAGTCATACAATATACACAGTTGAAGGCAGAATTATTACCCCCTGTTATATTTTAATTCTTTTATATAATTTCTGTTTAACAGAGAGTTCTGTTTACAAACTGTTAACATTTAAACTAAACATTTGCAGGCTTAACTAGGTTCATTAGGGTAAAGTTAGGGTAATTAGGGTAAAGTTAGGGTAATTAAGCAAGTCATTGTAGAACAGTGGTTTGTTCTGGAGACAATCCAACACTAATATTGCTGAAGGGGGCTAATAATATTGACCTTAACATGAGTTTAAAACTATTAAAAACTGCTTTTATTCTAGCTGAAATAAAACAAACAAGACTTTCTCCAGAAGAATAAATATTAGAGGAAATACTGTGAACAATTCCTAAATCCCAAACATCATTTGGGAAATACTTGAAAAAAACTTAATATTGCACAGGAAGGGTGAATAATGTTGGCCCTCAACTTTATATGGTCACATTGCACAGCTGTGGATCAGACCTGTGGAATTCTGGGAATCCGCAGGTATCAGAGCTGCATTCAGAATAACAGCAAGTCAAAGGAAAACAGTGCAGAAATCTCCTTCCATGTGTCAAAGCAACCAAAAAAACGAAAGGACTAGTGAAAGTGATAACGCTGAACCCACGACTTCCTGTTTCTGACTTCCTCTGTGGTCAAGGCGGTTGAACGCTTAATGTTCTACAACACCTTCTCTGCATCTGAGCATCACTGGCGCCTGATTGGCTGCTGAGGAGCCAATAAGAGGAAGGAGAAGTGCTGATGGGGAAGTGTGTTTTGGGCTTCGGTCCAGGGGATTTACCAGCGCTGATGATGAAGGGCAACAGACAGAGATCAGACGCTGGAAAAGAGGATCCTACACACACACACACACACACATACGCACAGCCCCTAAAACAATCACAGTCTGAACCACACCATCAGCAAACACTACTGCAAACACATCAATTTATTCACCCAAGTGCTGATAGTAGAGAACACATTTCTAATCATAATAGTGTTAATAACTCATCTCTAATAACTGATTTCTTTTCTCTGCCATGATGACAGCACATACTATTAGACTAGATATTCTTCAAGACACTAGTATTCAGCTTAAAGTGACATTTAAAGGCTTAACTAGGGTAATTAGGGTAAAGTTAGGGTAATTAGGCAAGTCATTGGACAAGAGTGGTTTGTTTGAGAATAATCCTGTACTAAGAGGGCTAATAATATTGAGCTTTAAATTAATAAAACAATTAAAAACTGATTTTATTCTAGCTGAAATAAAACAAATAAGACTTTCTCCAGAAGAACAATATTAAGGGGAAATACTGTGAAAAAATCCTGAATCTGTTAAACAGCACATGGGAAATATATAAAAAAAATATATATATATATTATTTTAATAATATTCTCACACACAAACACGCTTACACACACACACACGCACGCTCAAACACTCAACCACACATCTACAATGACACCCATTGAGGCGTTTGAGGGTGTGATGAAGGATCGTCATTGTTCCTGACACCCAGTGGCATCATGGGATACCAGTGTGTGATTGTGCACATTCCTGAACCACAGTCAAGAGAGACAGAAGTTCTGATCCTGGATCAGACACCAATAGGACATCAAAATAAATAATAACCGTCTCAAAAATATGTGCTCAGTTCATTTCTGTGCCCCATGAAATCTGTTTTCCCCCTAATTTGTTTTTATTTTAAATGAACTGGATTCAAGGTAATAAAATTTTAATAATCAAAATCATAATCAATCAAAGTGTAACAATTTCATCAGCCGTTATATATTAAATTCGTCATATATTAAATCATATAAGAACTAATTTCAGAAATTTTTCTTTAGCTTAGTCCCTTTATTCATCAGGTCACCACAGTGGAATGAACCGCCAACTATTTCAGCATGTGTTTTACACAGTGGATGCCATTCTAGCTGCAACCCAGTATTGGGAAACACCCATACACACTCATTCACACCCACACTCATACACTAAGGCCAGTTTAGTTGATCAATTCTCCTATAGCGCATGTGTTTGGACTGTGGGGGAAACCGGAGCACCCAGAGGAAACCCACACCAACACAGGGAGAACATGCAAACTCCACACAGAAACACACACTGACCCAGCCAGAACAGTGCAACCCCCATTGAGCCACCGTGCCACCCAACTGAATTCAAAAGATATTGAAATTAATCAAAGAAAAATAATTGACTAAATAAAAACAATTAATAGATCTTAGCATTGTTATTAAATAAAGCCTGAATACGGTATTTTAGGGTCCCACAGGTAATGTGCTGTTTATGTAAAACCTGCTGTTAGTGGCTGGTCTGAGCAACAGATCGATGCTGCTTCTACAGGAAAGCCTGTGTAATTAGGCTTCATTATTTATGTAATTAAGCTCAAAATAAATAAACCCTGTGCTTAACCCCAAGAGTCACTCACTAACCATTCTGACCAAACACTTTCCTGGAAGACTGGTAAGAAAATCCTCCTGTCAGTGATGAGAGAGACAGGCGGACAGACAGACAGATGAGGTAGATACAGATGGACAGACAGACAGACAGACAGATGAGGTAGATACAGATGGATGGACGGACAGACAGACAGACAGACAGACAGACAGACAGACAGACAGACAGACAGACAGACAGACAGACAGACAGACAGACAGACAGACAGACAGACAGATAGATAGATAGATAGATAGATAGATAGATAGATAGATAGATAGATAGATAGATAGATAGATAGATAGATAGATAGATAGATAGATATATAGATAGATAGATAGATAGATAGATAGACAGGTGAATAGATAGAGAGATAGACAGATAGATAAAGATAGATAGACAGGTAAATAGACAGACAGACAGGTGAATAGACAGATAGATTGAGAGATAAATAGACAGACAGTGAGACAGACAGACAGACAGACAGACAGACAGATAAATAGATGGATAGACAGACAGACAGACAGATAGACAGAGAGAAAGACAAAGACAGACAGACAAAAAACATAGAAACAGAATGAACCAGACAGACAGATAAAAAAGAAAGATGGACAGATAGATAGATAGATAGGCAGACAGACAGACAGAGAGTAAGACACAAACGGATAGAAAGAACCACACAGACAGAAAGAACCACAGACAGAGACCCATAGAATGAGACAGACAGACAGACAGACAGACAGACAGACAGACAGAATGAACCACAGAGAGCAAGACACAGACACATGAACAGACAGACAGAACCACAGACAGAGAGATAGACACAAACAGACAGACAGACAGAACCACAGACAGAGACAGACAAATGCAGATGGACAGCCAGACAGAAAAAAACCCCACAAACAGACAGAGAGACAGACACAAAGAGATACAGACAGAACTACAGACAGACACAGATAGATGGACAGACAGAAAGAAAGAACCACAGAGAGGCAGATGAGACAGACTGAGGACTGATTTTCTTTCAGCAGTGGTTTTCAGTAGTTGTAATAGTGAACTACACAGCTCCAGCTTCAGAGCATCAGTGAGGCCGGCGGACTCAGCTCTCAAAATCAATTGATCAGGTTTCCTTTTCACTTTTTATAAACAATAAAAACACATCAAATCATTAATCTTACACAATTTAATAAATTAAGTTAGATTTTTCCTTAATTCATGGAATTGTTACATGTTTTCATTAATTTTTTTTATTATGTTTTAGCCATCAAAATGATATAACTTAATATTTATTGTTGAAGTGATGCACAACAGAATGAGTATATGAATTTTAGAAATGCACTTTAAAGACTCTCTTCTTGCTTAAATAATAATAATAAATATAATAGACATATACATTATTATTATTACAAAACTATTTGAACATTTCTACACACAAGTACATTTAATACACAAACATACTAATATTCTTTCACTAATTGTTGAAGTTATTTCTTGATTTGCTTATTTGACGACAGCTTAAGTCATTGAATATCTCGCTTCATAAATAATATGAATGGCAGCATTACGGAGAGTTGTGTGTTTGTGTCAGACAGATGAAACAGATTTGAGACAAAGTTCCTCAGAGGACACACAGGTTAATATAATGACACACACACACACACACACACACACACACACACTCTGTTTAATATTCATCTGAGACGAGAGGACACCCGCTGCTGGACGCACAAAACACATTAACTCTGATAAAGGACTTACACCGTCCTCTCGCTGCCAGTGTGTGTGTGTGTGTGTGTGTGTGTGTGTGTGTGTGAGGAAGAGGACGGCTGCTGTTGCCGTGGTAATAAAGGATTCTTTCTCACTGACCCAAAGACAGTCACAACAAAGACAGAAAGTTTATCATATCAGATCCATCAACACACACAAACATGCTCACACATTACGGCTGCACGATATTGAAAAAATTAACATTGCGATATTTTTTATTTAGCGGTATATATTGCGATAGTAATACAATCTCATCAGATGACTTAATATCTCTATTTGGAAAGAATTTATAATGTTAGATTGATTGGAGTGGTTCTGCAGTGGGAGTGCATTTCCATAAAATCTAATAAACAAACTTTAACATTTTTGGGGTCCCTCGACACATTTTTGTTGTTGTTATGTTTAGTCAGAGATTGATGAATGGATGTTTACCATTTGCCTCTCCATAAAATCTAGCAAACAATCTATAAACCTTTTGCGGTCCCCTGATACTTTTCATTGTTGTCTGTGCTATTTGCAGTGCATATCTGTATTTGCATGTGTTGAGTTTTTTCATACAAAACAATCTAAAAATATAATCAAGAAAAGGATACGATTGAAATAAAGTGGGAGCGTCACGATGGTGCAGTGAGTAGCACTATCACCACACAGCTAGAAGGTCTCTGGTTCGAGTCCCGGCTGGGTCAGTTGGTGTTTCTGTGTGGAGTTTGCATGTTCTCCCCGTGTTGGCGTGGGTTTCCTCGGGGTGCTCCTGTTTCTCCCACAGTCCAAAGACACATGGTATGGGTGAATTAAATAAGCTAAATTGGCCGTAGTGTATGTGTGTGAATGTCATAGTGTATGGGTGTCTCCCAGTGTTGAGTTGCAGCTAGGAAGGGCATCTGCTGTGTAAAACATATGCTGGATAAGCTGGTGGTTCATTCCTCTGTGGCAGCCCTCAATTAATAAAAGGAGTAAGCCGAAAAGAAAATGAATGAATGAATGATTGAAATAAAGCGTTTTATCATTTCCCGAGTCTAACAGTACTCGAATACAGAAACTGAATAATAAGAATAAAAATAATTAAATAAAATGAATCGTAGTTAAAGTCATAAATGGTACAATTTCTTATACCTGAATGCTTTTAAAATCATTATACAATCACAGGCATCAAAAACATGCTAATGATAAATTATAATACAAACTAAACATCGCATATACTGCGATGAGTCTATTGCGAAATGCGAATGATTACATTGCGTTATCGATGCTGAAACCATATATTGTGCAGCCCTATTACACACACATATACAAACAAAACACTGTCTTTTTGTTGCTTTATGTATAGATGTATATATACAGTGTTCAGCATAATTGAGTACATAGTACATAATTAATATTTTTCACCATTTCTCAGTGAATATAGGCAATGTATTTTGGTGCATTTAGACAAAACTGATTTATTAAACAGATATATTTATTAAACAAAGATTTTTGTCACCAAACATATTTAGAAATGGAAAGATAATATTAAATTCAAGTAAAATATTGCAAAAAAATTACAACCCACATTTTTTTATTTTTTTGCTTCTTTTGATTTTTCCTCTTTTTTAAATTTGTATTTAATATTTTTCTATAACAGGTGACGCGGTGGCACAGTAGGTAGTGCTGTCGCCTCACAGCAAGAAGGTCGCTGGTTAGAGCCTCAGCCGGATCAGTTGGCGTTTCTGTGTGGAGTTTGCATGTTCTACCCGTGTTGGTGTGGGTTTTCTCCGGGTGTTCCGGTTTCCCCCACAGTCCAAACACATGTGGTACAGGTGAATTGGATAGGCTGAATCAGGGATGTCAAACTCAATTCCTGGAGGGCCGCAGCCCTGCACAGTTTAGTTCCAACACACTTCAACACACTTACTGGTAGTTTTCAAACAAGCCTGATCGAATCACTTAGTTTGATCAGGTGTGTTTAACTAGGGTTGTAACTAAACTGTGCAGAGCTGCGGCCCTCCAGGAATTGAGTTTGACATCCCTGGGCTAAATTGTCCGTAGTGTATGTGTGTGAATGAGTGTGTATGGATGTTTCCCAGAGATGGGTTGCAGCTGGAAGGGCATCCACTGTGTAAAACATGTGCTGGATAAGTTTGCGGTTTATTCCACTGTGGCGACCCCGGATTAATAAAGGGACTAAGCTGAAAAGAAAATGAATGAATGACAGAATTTTTCTAGAACATATAAATTTGGGTGTACTAGTTTATGGAGCATTATCGTAAGTTATTATGTTAGATAAGCTATAATATATATATATATATATATATATATATTTTTTTTTTTTTTGTCCTATATAAAGCATATCTTCTAACAATTCAATTAAAAGCTAAATTATTAGTCATCCAGTGAAATTTTAATTAATTATTCATTATTATTAACAGTGCAATGAAATTTGTCACAGTATTTCCTCTTATATCTTTTTTTTCTGGAGAAAGTCTTATATTTGGCAACAATAAGTTTAGTTTAAATATTAAAAATTAGGCTCAATATTATTAGCCCCCTTATGATTATTTTTTCCAATTGTTTAAAGAACAAACCACTGTTGCCTAATTAACCTAGTTAAGCCTTTAAATGTCACTTTAAGCTGAATACTAGTATCTTGAAGAATATCTAGTCTAATATTATTTACTGTCATCATGGCAAAATAAAATAAATCAGTTATTAGAGATGAGTAATTTTATTAAAAAAGGGCAATTCATAATATTTTAAACAACTTAATTAATAATTAAGTAAGTTAGAGTCACATTAGCTTGATATATAAGCAAAGGAAATGCTATAAACAAAAAAAATCTATATATAGTTGAAGTCACAATTATTAGCCCCCCTTTAATTTTTTTTCTTTTTTTTTTAAATATTTCCCAATATGTTTCACAGAGCAAGAAAATTTTCACAGTATGTCTGATAATATTTTTTCTTTCTGAAAAAGTCTTGTTAGTTCCTTTAAGCTATATTTTTTCGATAGTCTACAGAACAAACCATCATTATACAATAACTTGCCTAATTACCCTAACCTGCCTAGTTTACCTAATTAACCTAGTTAAGCCTTTAAATGTCACTTTAAGCTGTATAGAAGTGTCTTGAAGAATATCTAGTCTAATATTATTTACTGTCATCATGACAAAGATAAAATAAATCAGTTATTAGAGATGAGTTATTAAAACTATTATGATTAGAAATGTGCTGAAAAAAATCTCTTCGTTAAACAGAAATTGGGGGAAAAATAAACAGGGGGGCTAATAATTCAGGGGGCTAATAATTCTGACTTCACCTGTATATATATATATATATATAGATCTGTTGCAGGAAATAGATTAATAACATGCCAGAGCTGTGGATATTTAATGATGTGTATGTATATGTGTGCATATATGTCTGTTTGGCTGTTTGTGTGTGTGTATGTGTATATTTGTGTATGTATATGCATGTGTTTATGTGCATGTGTGTATATGTGCATGTGTATGTGTGTGTGTGTGAGAGAATGAGTAGAGAGAGGCAGAGGGTGTTTGTGGAGCTCTCGGTCAAAACTGCCTCCTCGACACATTTGCGGATCTGAGTGGAGGGCGGTGGGATTGGGGTCGAGAAAAGAACTGAACTCAGCAGCCGACGCCAGAAAACCTGCAATTACAAAAAGTTCTGCTGCGAGAGCTGGAGTGCAAATACAGCTGATTTACTGCAGCGCTGAACACTTACTGCGCTCTCACCCTCTCCACAATACACCACTTTAAACATAACTGCTCTGTGATAGGATATATGCTGCATTTCTATATAATATAAACAGTCAAGCTCCAAATTATTATTCAGCATGGCAGTTTTTGTTTCGATGTAAATAAAAGCTGAGAAATATTTAATTTTTCCCAGAATGATGCCCCTGTCTGACATCGTCTTATTATATTTTCCCCAGCCCAGTACTGGGAAACACCCATACACGCACACTACGGCCAATTTAGTTAATAATTCCCCTATAGCGCATCTGTTTGGACAGTGGGGGAAACCGGAGCACCTGGAGGAAACCCACGCCAACACAAGGAGAACATGCAAACTCCACAAAGAAACACCAACTGACCCAGCCGGGACTCGAACCATCGACCTTCTTACTGTGAGGCCACAGTGTTAACAACTCAGCCACCATGCAGACAACTTTTGGTTATTATTATCCCAAACTAAAACTATAAATCTAAGACCATTTTTGTTACTTAAAATAAGAATTAGATTAAATAAAATACATTTACAGTTGAAAAATAAACAAGTGAGTATATAGTGTGTGCTTGTGTATGAATGTATAGAGTGTGTGTGAATGTTTAGTGTGTGTGTGGTTGTGTGTATAGTGCGTGTGCAGCAGCAGCAGCAGCTCCTGATGGTTCTGTAAGTGGGTCTCTGTCTCTCTGACCTACTTCAGCCGAAGCTCAGTGTGAATGTTCTGCTCTGGACTGTAATGGCTCTGATGTGGGTGGAGCTAACGTGTGAGAGTGGCAAATGAGGGTGTGGCCACGGGTCAGATGACTGACAGCGAGTGGGAGATTCGAGGAAACTCATTCACAGGTGAGCACAGGTGTGTTTGTGTGGCCTTTCCTGGAAGCGCAGTTTTAGGATTGTTAATCCTGCGTAAACACTGAGACTGAGTCTTCAGTTCCTAGAACCAACACGTCAGACACACTCATTCACACACACTTTTAAAGTGATTAATCTGAATGTATAAAACAACAATAGAAAACAAAATTCACTGCCTATTTAATATCCCGACAGAAAAACAGATCTACATGTATTTTTAAAATTGTAAATACAGACTTTTTGTACGTCATATACCAGTGCTTCCCACAGGTTTGAAGTATACTTGCGGTGGTAGCCGGATTGAAACACACCATTTACCCACATCACATAAATAGTTTTGGGGTGCCAGCACCTATTAAGGGGGGTGCGAGAATTTGAGGCGTGCACTTGAGTAAATTATGATGAGGATTTTTATGCGTTAACTAGAGTGAATCTGATTAACGTTAGTTTCACATCTATCAGGCACCTGTAGATTTTAAGCGTTCAAGTAAAATATATGCAAATAAAACGGAGCGGGTGCTTTTTAAAATGAATAACAGTGAATAAAAGTCAATCCGGTGAGTCGTCTGACAAAAAAGTGCCCTTATGAATCAAATCAGCAGGATGCCCTTCTTTTACTTTCTTTAAAGACAAACAACATGAAGACATACAGACTGCCTTTACATGGACATCAGTAATAGTTATCTGCCTTAATCTGAATAAGACAATAATATAATTAAGGTGTTACCTGCTTTTTAAATGTTGAGTTACCACGTTTTCCTGCAGAGTCTCATGTCGTTTCGGGTGCTTCATCTTTAATTTTTCGACTTAACTGCAGTTCGGCAAATTCACTCATGAACATTCCACATGACAAACTGGGGTATATTTAACGCCACTAATATCTGCATCCTCCACGTCTTAATTCTATTTCTATTTAGTTCAGTTATGACTTTAGTTGGATTAAGGTCATCAAAAATTGCTGTGTACATGGTAGACACTTTATTAGAGTATTGGCTTAATCGTATTAAAATCATATTAAAATATTGTTGCCCATGTAACCGTACTCAATGTTCGACTCAACCACACCGTCAGGGCTCTGCGAACTTGGCTTTGTGAAGCAGCATTTTTTGTATGTACGTACATCAAAAGCAAGTCGGCTATGGCTCGCGCTTATTGTGTATCACATTAGTAATCAAACCACAAATTAGCATGTTGTCCTCACAGAAACAGGCTCAGTCATGCCACTGAATCACGTAAGCTGTATATTTATGTTTCAATGTAATTAATGCTACACACTTTAAACGCAGCAAGTAATATGTGAATAATGTTTGGGGGGGAGGGGGGCGCGAGTGAAATTGGACAAACTTGGGGGGAAGGGGGTGTCCTAAAAGTTTGAAAACCCCTGGATTAACCATTACTAATGGTGTATATATATATATATTTTTGTAGCCAGTTTAGACCTGTCACAGTCAACAGCGATCTAGATCTGAGAACTACAAATCTGCCAGCAAAAGAACTACAAGATCCAGTCATGCACCACTCACACACCCGCCCTAGATCCTGTCTGATTGCAAACACTCACAGCTGAAGCTGTTCATGAACTGATTACATGGACTATAAAGTCAGCACACTGACACACAGAAGTTGCTAAGTCTTGTTAAACTGTATAGCAAACATTACGACGCGATACATGATAAATATACACACACACACAAACATTATGTCAATATAAACGTTTATTTTGGATGTGAATAATTGTGATTAACCTTTGCCCAGCACAAACAATGCAATATGTACAATATGTATATATTATATATTAAAATGGTAAATACATTAACTAATTAATAAATTTTTCTGCTCCTTAGTCTATTTCAGAGGCCGCCACAGCGGAATTAACCGCCAACTATTCCAGCATATGTTTTACACAGCGGATGCCCTTCTACCTGCAAACAAATACTGGGAAACACCCATACACACTTATTCACACACACGCACACACACACACACACACACACACACACACACACACACACACACACTCATACACTACGGCCAATTTAGTTGATCAATTCCCCTATAGCGCATGTGTTTGGACTGTGGGGGAAACCGGAACACCCAGAGGAAACCCACGCCAACACAGGGAGAACATGCAAACTCCACATAGAAACGGCAACTGACCCAGCCAAGACTCGAACCAGCGACCTTCTTGCTTCGAAGCCACAGTGCTAATCACTGAGACAACGTGCCGCCAAAATAAATAAAAATTAATAATAATATTAGTATTACACATATACATATTATATGTACATATTTTATTACTTACACATACAATTTGTATTACTTTATTTTATCGTATACGGGCACTATTTTTGTTTTGTTTCGTTTTTTGCAGGCACTTTTATTTTACTTGTTTTATTTTACCTGTTAGAAAGGCACTTGCTCAAAGTATAAAGTCAAATTCATGACTGGCAAACATCTGTGCCAATTTCACTAAAATCACATCCTTCTAAAAGGTATTAAAATAAAAGAGCGTATAAAAGGTGAACAAAATCAAAGATGAGCCCCGACTGCTGAATGTGAAGAGACAGACAGAAGTGTGTGAGCGACGAGAAAACTCAAAGGTGCAATTAGACGAGTGAAAGAGGAGTGAGCGGCGCTGGAGGACAGACACAGGTAGAGTTAACAGTGTGTGAGAGAGAAATCTCCTCAGCGCAGCACAAAAACTGCTCCGTCAGGAAGGCCCGTTTTTTATAGTAAGGGCTTTTTCCAGCAGAGAGACTCGTGGGTTAATGTGCTTCTGGGAGGCGCACACAGATAAACTTAACTAAATCTTATTTCTCCTCCTGCTCTGTCACGGGTCAGCACAAACATCAATAACACACACACACACAGAGAGAAAGAGAGAGAATGTGTGTGTTTGTTCATGTGATGCAGGTCTGTGTTACACACAACACAGGAGAAAAACAGAAAACTCACTGATCAATGCAGGAATCAATCACTTCAGAAAACACACACACACACACACACACACACACACACACACACACACACACACGACTGAACATGAGCTGCAAAAACTCACCATTTCCCACTATGATTAAACACGGTTCTAAAAAAACACACACAGCACATTGACAATCACATTCATTCATTCATTCATTTTCTTTTCAGCTTAGTCCCTTTATTAATCCGGGGTCGCCACAGCGGAATGAACTGCCAACTTATCCAGCACGATTTTACGCAGTGGACGCCCTTCCAGCCGGAACCTATCTCTGGGAAGCATCCACACACACTTATTCACACTCATACACTACAGACAATTTAGCCTACCCAATTCACCTGTACCGCATGTCTTTGGATTTTGGGGGAAACTGGAGCACCCGGAGGAAACCCACGCGAACGCAGAGAGAACATGCAAACTCCACACAGAAATGCCAACTGACCCAGCCGAGTCTCGAACCAGCAACATTCTTCCTGTGAGGCGACAGCACTACCTACTGCGCCACTGCACCACCCCTGACACTTCCTGACTACTTTTATGCCAATAATTAAACAAAAATATTGTCTTATATATAAAATAAAATAACTACACACAAATTATTATGCTGGGGAAAATTATTAAATACAATTTTAATAAACAGGACAAATCAAGAGAAACAAAAAACATCAAGTTTAGTTGAAATTTTGTAGTTAATAATTTTATTTTGCAGTAATTGGTTTAATAATAGTGGCAGCAAAGTCGCTGGTTCGAGTCCCGGCTGGGTCAGTGTGTGTTTCTGTGTGGAGTTTGCATGATCTCCCCGTGTTGGTGTGGGTTTCTTCCGGGTACTCCGGTTTCCCCCACAGTCCAAACACATGCGCTATAGGGGAATTGATTAACTAAATTGGCCCTAGTGTATGAGTGTGTGTGTGAATGAGTGTGTATGGGTATTTCCCAGTACTGGGTTGCCCCTGGAAGGGCATCCGCTGTGTAAAACATGGTGGAATAATTGGCGGTTCATTCTGCTGTGGCGACCCCTGATAAATAAAGGGACTAAGCCGAAGGAGAATGATTGGTAAAACTAAATGTATTGTCTTTCTATTTCTAAAGATGTTCTGTGAGCAAACTCTTATTTTATTGGATAGGGCTGTTTAATGAAATTGTTTTAATTAAATGTACCAAAACATATTGTCTATATTGACTGAGAAATGAATAAAAATGTTAATTTTCAAGAGGCGGTGTACTCATTTATGCTGAGCAGTCTTATATAATATTTTATCTACTAAAGAAAGTCTTTTTTTTTGTTTGGCCTGGAATAAAAGCAGTTTTTAATTGTTTTAAAGCCATTTTAAGGTGAATATTATTAGCCCCCTTAAGCAATATTCGTTTTGGATTGTCTCCAGAACAAACCACTGTTAAACAACGACTTGCCTAAAGGCTCGTTTCCACTGACTGTACAGTACGGTACGGGTTGGTACGGGTCACCTGTATCAGGCTTGCGTTTCCACTGCTAAAAGGGTGCCAAAAGGGTGTACTTAATGTCTAAAGTAAAGCTGTACGGGTCACTCACATATATGAGAAGCACTTCTCACAAAACAGATGCTTTACACACATAAATACTTCTGTATAAATGTTTATTACTAACTTTACTATGAACATGAGTTGATTATAACTGCAGATCAATGACAGTGTGAAATAGCCTACTGTAACGTCTGCAATTATAGAAAATAAATTAATAAATGAACATATATGAACACATACAGACCCTTACAGTCTCTGATATGATACCACTTACAGAAAAACTACACACAGCAGACATTCAGTCCTTATTTAGCTTCAAAACAGCAGGAAAAAGGAGCCCACAGTCAGAGCAAACCTGTCCTGATTAAATGTGTGTGTAATCTTCAGCAGCACGTGTAGCCTCTTGTTAGAGTAATTCCATCATTCTGAGTTCATAATAGTCCAGCAGGTGATGCTAATAGTTAAACATGGCAGTTTGTTCACGTTTGCTGTAATAATAATGTGCTCTTGTTTTCCGGCTTCTCCTTTAGTTTTTTGGCGCGTCACTCTCGTGTTTGTCAGTTTCTGACAGGATCAGGTTTCAAAAGCAAGTCAATAATCAAGCGCATTATTATCATCAACTCAAGAAGTTTGTTATTTCAGATATAGACGCGCGGCGAGCGCAAGCATAAAGCGAAACCGCTCGCGCTTCAGACTGGCTCACAAAAAACTACAGGACACAGGGTAAAATCTGCTCTTCTGTTGGGCTTTGTGGCTGTTCATCAAGACTACAAGGTTCATTTGAGCCCAGATCGAACAGGGCTCGTTATTATATGTGATTATATGTATATATAGTCTCTCGGCTGTGTATGAAAACATGGCGGCTTCTTTATTTTCATTCTGGCTTGTTGCGTGAGCTCGTGACGTATCTCTGTAAACCAATAGCATTCAGCTGCGCGTCTAGCTCCACCTTTTGGTACACTTTCTTGTGTTTGGTACCCTTTCAAAAGGGTGCCGAAAAAGGGGTACGGTACGGTTCGGTACGGTACGCCTTTTGACAATGGAAATGGCCATAAAAGCGTACCGTACCGTACCACTCAGTGGAAACGGGCCTTGATTACCCTAACTTTACCCTAATTACCCTAGTTAAGCCTTTAAATGTTACTTTAAGCTGAATACTAGTGTCTTGAAGAATATCTAGTCTAATATTATGAGCTGTCATCATGGTGAAGAGAAAAGAAATCAGTTATTAGAGATGAGTGAGAATGAGAAACAAAAGAGAATAAAATCCTCAGTTGCTGCTAAACAAGCACAAATATTGCTCAAAGAAGTGTGGTTGTGTGTGTTGGTTGAAGCCACAGTGGTGTTTGTTCTCTTCTAATAAACTAGTTGTGCGTCAGAAGACGAAGACAAAAAGCAATGAACGCCAACAGACCAACATTACTGACGCAAAGACCCTCACACACACACACACACACACACACATTTATATCTGCAGACCAACATTAATGACACAAATACCCTAACACACACACAGTTATATCTGTCAAACCAACATTAATGACACAAAGACCCTCACACACACATTTATATCTGTCAAACCAACATTGATGACACAAAGACCCTCACACACACATTTATATCTGTCAAACCAACATTAATGACACAAAGACCCTCACACACACATTTATATCTGCAGACCAACAT
>CAIGQZ010032270.1:5852002-5867932 GCA_903798205.1 Danio tinwini | reverse complement strand
ATAATAATAATAATAATAATAATAATAATAATAATAATAATAATAATAATAATAATAATAATAGTAATAAACTCGCGGTTCTTTTGTTCTGCTCTTCGTTATACTCTTCTCTTCTGCTCCTCCGCGTCTCTAGACGGCGCTGCAGCCCGTTTCCCGCTCGAATGCCGCGCCGCTCCTGCTTCCAGGCTGCCTGTAAAACATGGGTTGTATAATATTCTGTGAAAGATGTGTAACTTTTTTGCATCTTAATGTCAAACTTACCTAAAACGAGTGATTGAAGAACGTCTAAATATTAAGTTTAATCTTAAAAGTATACACTGAAGTGTTGTTTAGATTTAAACTGTTGCCGAATCCGAAAGATGCGGAACTCCAGTCCGTGTTTACCGGAAGCGCTCGAGTGTAAACAAACTCAACGTTCAGAACGAGGAGACGCGCTTCATCCTCAGGTAAACTCTCTCTCAAACATCATTTATGATCGATATTAGCACTTTACACTGGTATAAACAGGAGCTGGAGCTGCTCGGTTGGTCAATAGCGCGTGTTCAGGTGATTTAAGCAGTTAACTGTAATTTACTGTGTTTATCGCCTCTTGACTGTCGCTGATTGAGGCATTTTCGGTTAAACCATCAAGAAATACACGAAAAACTGACTTTATTCTCACATTATTGGTTCATTTAGACATAAAGAAGCGTTATTTGACAATACAATCATTACAAACGTGATGCAGAAACGAATTTCCCACTGAAATCACACTTGTTATCTAATTAGTAAGGTGAATGTAAAACACGAGCGTTTGACTACTGCATTAACCTGTTTATTTATTTAAAAGCTGAGAAATGTCAGACTACACCACACTACAGATCAATATCATGATGTATGCGGTTGATTGAAGATTTTATACAAGCATTTCTGAAACATTCCTACAGATCAGCTCTGAAGGTGACAGTGTAATATCCTTTAAAACATTTGACTGATATACAGGGATCATGCGTCATGGAAAACCTGGAAAAGTGATGGAAAACAGATATCTGTATGCTTGAGTGTAGGTTCACTGTCTTTACTTCTTTTCTGTCCTTGGCCACTCTAATCAATTTTACAGAGAGAAATATAAATTGGGCATCACGGTGGTGCAGTGGGTAGCACAATTGCCTTACAGCAAGAAGGTCGCTGGTTTGAGTCCCGGCTGGGTCAGTGTGTGTTTCTGTGTGGAGTTTGCATGTTCTCCCCGTGTTGGCGTGGGTTTCCTCCGGGTGCTCCGGTTTCCCCCACAGTCCAAACACATGCGCTATAAGGGAATTGATCAACTAAACTGGCCGTAGTGTATGAGTGTGATTAAAAGTGTATGGGTGTTTCCCAGTGATAGGTTGCAGCTGGAACGGCATCCGCTGCGTAAAACATAGGCTGGATGAGTTGGCAGTTCATTCCATTGTGGCGACCCCTGGTTAATAAAGGGACTACACTGAAAATAAATTTATTTTTATTATTTATTTTTTGGGCCTTTTTGCCTTTATTAAGTGGATAGGACAGTATTTCAGACAGGAAGCGAAGTGGGAGGGTGAGAGAGAGAGAGGGGAGAGGGGGGGATGGGTAGGAACGGGAAATGTTCTCGAGCCGGGATTCGAACTTGGGACTGTCTGTCTACTGCACCATATGTCAGTGTGCTAACCAATTACTGGGGCACGTACCCCTGTAAAAATCGCCAGTGCCCCAGTAAATGCTTTCAGATATGATTTACTTTATATGCAAGTGTATTATTAAGAGTGATGATCCCAGAATAAAGTCGTTATTCTCTATGTGCAACTAAACCAACGCTGGTGAAAGCAATGTAGTTTAATCAAAAAGCAAACTGAACATGTGCGCACAAAAACCATACCTGCTTGATGTTGACGCGCTGCTCTGCTCCCGGTGAAAGTCCTGGTTGTGAACATGCACGCCGAAAAAATAGCCGCACTGCTCACGCGCCGCTCATGCTTTGTAAAACCAGCAATACAGTCTTTTATGTGGAGGTGACGGCACGCAGTGAGTCAATAAAACAGTGTTTTAATAATATGAGGGTGATCTTATTTAGACTAAACATGGCTCCTGATAGATTATTTTTTTGCACAAAGCAAAAAGGACGGATGATGATTTAGGGAGGTAAGACTTAATAAATCTAATTCTCGGCCATAAATCAGGTCTACACACAACAGATAATTCTTTAAACATCTTTTTTTTGTATTCTATTGAATTGTCTATAGAATTTGATTCTATTTAATTAATATTCATGCAAAAGATTTCTTAAATTATCTTAGCATCACTCCAGTTGTGTCTTTAGATTGTTTTAATTTCTGTTATTTGTTTAGAATAATAATTGTTTAATAACAATAATACTGTTATATATAATTAGACTTAATTTTTTGTTTGTTAAATAAAAAAAACATATATATACACTTATTTTTTGTTTTGAGGGGGAGCTGTGCCCCTGTCGAGCTTTATGTTTAGCAACGCCCCTGGCGCTAACCACAAGGCTATTGCGCTGACCCAAAAGAAAATGATTGAAAAATTGAATGAATAAATATAAATTGAAAGTAAATGGATTGCTGCGTGTTTTACGATATGCTGTAATAAATTTAAATGTGTTGTTTTTACCATGCATGTAGACATTGCATGAAACATTAGGTCATGAAAATGTACTTGAAAGTCTTGGAATTTTAGTAGTTAAATGTGTATGAACCCTGAATATAATGTGTAACTTATCTTTAATATAATTATACATAAATGAAGTCTGTTTTGATGATCTTAGACCGTTTTGCAAAGTTTTGTTCTCTTGCTGATTATTTGATTCATCATGATTTGTGTCAGAATCTTTAATAGTTTTTTATTCTGTGTTTGTTTCAGAGTTATGGAGAGTTATGAAGACTTCATACAGAGATGTTATAACAGTAATAATGCTGAAGATGAGCCACACACACCTGTTACTTCTTCATCTCTGATTGTGTTTCATGGAGCTTGTATTCTTCCTCCTGTGGTAAGAAAATCAGTATTATACTCATATAAACTTATATACACACTTTTATATCAGAAGTTTTAGAACAGTCATGTTTGTAATGACTTTAAGGCTCAAAAGCCTGCATTTATTTGATCTAAAGTACAGGAATAACAGTAAAAAGGTTAAATATTTTTGCTATTTAAAATAACTGTTTTCTATGTATGTAAATGTGTATTAAAATGTCATTTATTTCTGTGATTTCACAGCTGAATTTTTAGGCAAGGCAAGTTTATTTATATACACAATGGTAATTCAAAGTGCTTTATATAACAAAAATAAAAGATACAAGAAAATAAAAATGATTAAAAGAATTAATAATGATTAAAAACAGATTAAAATGTGTTAAAACAGGTTATAAATGAACGAAAGACATAGTGGTGCGATCTGAAGGATGTAGCACAGTGCTCATTCAGTAAAGGCACAGCCTTAAACATGAGTTTTAGCATAATTTCTCCAGTCATATGATCCTTTAGAAATTATTTTAATGTTAATTTAATGATCAAAAATCTTTTAATATTAATATTATTAACAGTTGAGTAATTGTTTTAGGATGTTTTAAGGAATAGAAAGATCTGAAAATCAGGATTTATCTGAAATAATTTAAATAAAATAACATTATACACTACGCCAGGGCTGGCCAAACTCGCTCCAGGAGGGCTGGTGTCCTGCAAAGTTTAGGCCGTACTCACACTATGTACAGTTGCCTTGAACTGGACCAAAATACGAAAATACAAAATACGCGGCCCGCACTCACATTACATTCAGGCCTGGGCACTCTTCCGTCATGGATGATGCTCTGTTCAGTGCGCGCTCTCGCTCAGCACAGTGGACATGTCTTTAGTTATATGGTTTAAGTGGTTTGATATGCGGTGACACACAGTCTAATATTTCACTGAACAGATCAGACACTGTTGACGCTCATAAACAATCATAAAGTCCTCGTGCTGCAGGAATTAGGAGGTTTGCTGAAGGTGCAGCTGACGTGCAGTGAGGGATTTGAGTCTTCAATCAACGTCGATCGTTTGCATTCATTGAACAGTATGAATGATTAATTAATCCATTAATCATTAATTTACGAGGACTTTAGATGGGTAATTTAAGCGCAGATGGGTCATTTAAGGCATATCACAGCCTCATTTCTTGCTTTCAGTTTCGGGCTTAGGCATGCTTGCACTCACACTGTTCACCCAAGTGAACCGCGCTCAGGCCCACCTGTTCCAACCGGGCCAGGGCCGGCCAAGTGAACCGTTCGGATAGCATAGTGTGAGTAAGCCCTTAGTCTCTCACATGACCTGTAGCTGGACATTAGCATTCTCTGTGGCCATACACAGTAGCAGAACAGAGTCCATGACTATTTTAAAGCCAGTCCACAGAACAGGAACTTTCTCCAGGATCTAGTGACTTTAACTGGTACTCAATGTGTTTCCACAACAGAAATCTAGATCTAAAAGTTCAGTGTAAAACGGTGGCCTTCAGAAAGTCATTATTACTCCTGAAATAGTACCCTTTTAAAGATCAGAAATTTCTGAGTATGGGACTTTGGCATTAACCATGGCAAAACACAATGTATCTAATAGTATTTGCATATCTAAAACACTAAAAATGAGCAGAAATAACATGGTACAATCCTGTAACATTTTTCACAACTTTGGTTTTGGTTTGTATTAATTTCTTACAAATCATCCTCTTTCGGCTTGACGACACAAGTTCATAACAGCTAGCTCATGGTCACTGTCAGCAATAAATAATAATTTAGCTGGGTTTATATACACCTGCAGCCCATGTTGTGACCTACCTGTACTTCTATTTGTTAGTTTGTTTTTAATTTGAAGAAAACTACAATAAGTACAAATGTGGTATTTATATAACATACATTATTGAAAGTATAGCAATTTAATAAAAAAAAATAATTAAAATAATTAAAATAGGATTGGATACATTTATGCTTACAAAAGATTAATCCAGTATTTATCCACATTGTATTAATAATTTTAAAGCTTCACCAATAATCTATGTAGTGTGCTCATGAATTTGCCTTTAACTACAGTTTTAATATTATTAATATTATTGTAAACAAGCACATACAGTATGATTTTAAACACTGGAGAATATGGTCATGATAGTTAGGCCCGTCCAGCATTGCTAAAGCCTTAATTGGCAGCCACGCCCGCCCCTCCCCCACCCGCACCCCACAGACACCTGACGATGAAAAGTTTAGCAGCAGCACGAGCAGAAATGGAGCGACTGAGAAGGAGGATTGAGCGCTTGCGAGCACATCACTCAAAGTGTGAGGCTGCTGCTGCACAACAGGTGAGATTTTTACCTTATTTCTCATTTAATTTGTTTTATTTATTTATTTATTGGTCATAATTGTCACTTCGCTCGGTGTATTTAGAGCACAGGCACGATTTTACGACTGAAGGCCTTCAGCCTAGCGTGCACATTAATTTGACATCAAATGTTAGTTATTAAGATGCTGTAACGTCATTTTAAAAACATTTATATGGAAATTTCTTTCAGTGATAATTAAGTGGAAATTTCATACTGAAATTGGTTAACAGTAGGCCAATATGTTTATCGTTTGAGTTTTATCAGCTAAATGTCAATTTTATCAGTTTTATTTGTACATGTGAACTGTTTTTAGACATTTTTAGACGTTTTTAATCATTTCTATATCAGTATGCAGTGAAAATGCTGTAACTTCTGTAAGTGATTTCGGGATGGGGGATGGGCGCGATTCAATCAAGCAGAGCAGCAGATTCACAAAGTAAACTTCACATGGCAGGAGTGGGGGAGGGGGAGAGGGAATCTGGAGGAGCTTTTTTTGTGCTATTTGTAATAAAAAAATCTGAACACCTAAACTTTTGTCAAAGTAGTACTGTACAGCCTAATTGTTAATAGTTACTTGTGACTTAAATGGCTTTGTTTATACTAATAAATATTTTTTAATCTTTGGTGTGCAGATCGTGGAAGTGAAGTCAGCACAGGTATGTGTCTTTACAAATTTTTTATTTATCTTCAGTAACATTTTTCAAATTAAACACACAATGTGATAGCTACAGCGGCCGAGAGAGCTTAAAGGTTTAAGAAACCCTGGGATTTAGAAATTTTTAAATATACCATATATGTGTGTGTTGAGCATCAGTTCAGACAGCATTAGCTCCTGTCAGCTTTAATTGTGGGGAAAACCAGATAATTTTGAGCTTTTGTCAGCTAATTTCTTTCGGGTTAAAAATAATTTTTGGAGCAGGACCAAAATCGATGAGTTTTCTTATCCTATGAGAAGACCCTGCTACTTAATTATTCATGAGAGCACATGCTTTCCGAAGGCAAAGCAGACCTGCCAAGCTGGGAGATAGTGATGTGTTACTGTTATTACTTAATTACTGGTTTCCTATCCGATCTGATACCAAGTAAAATGAAGGCGAGTATCGGCGATATCGATCTGATACTGCCCAAAAATGACTGTTTGGGAAATTAAAGTAACAAGTAGTGTACTTAAAAGTGTCACTTTATACTGAATATGAGACATATTACGGGTTATTCTTGTTTATCATTTATTAATGAAGAATTATCATACAAAAAAGCCAACTTACATATTTATTAACAGCATCTGAGCATGTATATCTTAAAACGCCTGCCTGAACATCTTAACACAAAAAACATTTAAACTTCTACGTTTAGTGACAAGTTAATCTGGTTCCCCCTGAAAGTGTTTTTAACCTTTTTTCATTGTTTTATCATTGTCACAAAAATCCTAAGGCCCCAAAATACAGCCACATCGCCACATTTTGTCCCTCTGTACCTGAATAGTGCCTGCCTGCTGCACCTGAGGACTCTGAAAGCGATGTCTGTCTCGCCCTAGCAGCACCTGTGCCTCTCCTTTCCTCCTTTTCTGATCGCCTAGTCATGACGTTGTCATATTCTGTCTTGTGATTTATATGTAGATGTTTGATTAGGTTTGTGGTTTCCTCCAGGTGCTCTGGTTTCCCCCACAGTCCAAACACATGCAGTACAGGTGAATTGGGTTGGCTAAATTGTCAGTAGTGTTTGAGTGTGTGTGGATGTTTCCCAGAGATGGGTTGCGGCCGGAAGGGCATCCGCTGCGTAAAATCCTGCTGGATAAGTTGGCGGTTCATTCCGCTGTGGCAACCCCAGAATAAAGGGATTAAGCCAAAAAGAAAATGAATGAATGAATAACTTCGCTTGCGGTTACCCATATCCAATGACAGCGTGACTAAACAACATGTGCCAGCGGACTGAGTGGCTAGCTACTTTAGCATGCTCTGCAGTTGTACAGTGCCATATTACACACATGACTTGGCAGGCGGAAGAACAAGTAGTTCCGACAAAGTTGGCATTATTCAGATAATCTAGGGTAATTGTGGTTACTTTGCGCTGTATTTCTATTTCCAATAAAATCCAAATTATTAAAATATCGATATTTTGATAAGATAATCGATTCTAAAACATACAAAGCTGGTATCAGAGATATTAATATTTTAGTATCGATCCGCACATCACTACTATCAGACCCAATGACTAGGTGAGACAGCGTCTGCACGGCACGAGTTGTATTTGTTTGTTCCCTGCGATGCTCTCTGGGCCGAAACAGCAAAGCTGTTGGTTTGCAGCAAGCATTTTTGTCGGGAGAGCTGTACGAGAATTAGAGAATGACAGACTTTGTCTTTTATCAGTTGAGTTCATTACAGTCTATGGTTCGTTATTCAGACACATGGCCTATATCCGTGCTGCTGCTGTTCGCACATGTTTAAAATCCTCCAGATCACCAGTGGGGTTGGGCCGATAGACGATGCCATTGTCCATCGCCGATGGCCGATAAACTTCGTGATGCTGAGCCAGCATCGCGATCCATCGCCCCGCTCCACATGTATATTGATATAACTTATTATTTGCATGTCATCTTAATAGCAGTAACGGTCTTTTCATGAGCTGTTATTGTTTACTTATAGCTGCCGCTTGCACGGCTGACAGCATGGTGAGGATTAAATGAAGGATTATACAGCACATCTCACGCTTAAAATGTGTAGATTTAGTGGCAAATGCTGTTACCTGCAAACCCCGTCCCACAGACTTTACAGTGAAGGGCTTTAGTTTTTTTCATAGCGGACTTGAAGCCACTGGAAGTCTTTTATCCACTCTTGGAAAAGTGTAAATGGTGGATTAACATTCAGCACATGATCACTAATCAGATGTGTCATTATTAGTGACTTTAGGTGCTTTCTAAAACTAAATCTGTCAGTGTTGTTTTCATTTTCTCATCTTTAGCGCTTCACATTTCCGCGGTTGTAGCTCCTGTCACCTGAAGGCAGAAGGCGTTGACTGAGTGATTGACAGCTGATATAAACCAATCCATTCGTGTTCAGTTCTAGCGCAGTGGGCGTATAAGAAGAGCACAAAGGCGGGGCAAGCATTGCGGGCTCTTTTTACTTGAGCAAGTTCACATAACAACTGTTTTAATCTGTTCCTGAGCGCTGCGTTTGGCGTCTTTAGGTGCAAAGATGCATTCTGCATAAATGTCTCCTAAGTCCGCGCACATGGTTAGGATTTTGCCGTGAAAACAGGTCGCACGGTAACAGTTTATTCACTTGCACAAATGCTTTCAAATATATATTTTAGGTTGCATAAGATTTCGAGCGCATATGCCAAAACGGTCGAGCCCTAGCATCTTTACTTGTTATTATTTCCTTATAATAATACTAAAATAAGGAAGTTATCATTAATCACAATACAAATTACAGTGAACTCCAAAGGAACTCTCATCTCCTCCACCAGCTGTGGGGAAAAGGCCATTATATAAGGACACAAATCACTCTGCCAGAGTCCCGCGGGAAAAAAGTGATTGGCAGGTGGTAATTTGAGAGTAACTTTATTTATGGTTTGGTTATGTGTAAAGCAAAGACCATGTGGGTCAGGTAGTGAAAACGATAGGCTACAATTATTAAATTCGTTATGAATTAATTGATATTTAACAACAACCATCCCCACCCCGCCTACGACGACGATGTCATCGTCCATCGCCGATGTTCACATTAGACATTGTACGATGCCAAATTGGTCAACATCGCCCAACCCTAATTACCAGCAGGGCTAATGGTTGGAATAGACAGGGCAAGATATTTGCTGCACTGCTATACACTGTTTCTGATTGAGGAGTAGAGAAGAAGTCCTCATTTATAGCGTTTATATAAACACAAATCTTTATGATGATAGAACAAATTGTGGTTACGTGTATATGAAATTACGAATAACAAATATAGCAGGGCATTAAGTACAAAAGCATTTGTAACTTGTTCATAATGAGAAACTGCTTTTCTGATGTGCGCAAGTGACACAATGATGATCTGAAGATTGAACGGGTAGTTTTGAGAATTTTAATTCTGATTTGAGAAATGGACCAAAGTGACTGAGGAAAACTGTAACAGAATTAACGTTTATTCATTAAATAAAATAACCACAACACATGAAAAAAAAACACTGAAATAGCGGGTTATATATGAGAGCTACTCTTTGAAGAGAATAAAACAGCTTTAGCCTAATGCAAAAAAAGTTTGCAGGCAAATATGATAAGTATTTATTTTATATATTTATATAAATCAATATATTTTGGAAAAAATTCAGTGTAAAAAGTAAGACATTATTTATAAAGACATACAGGCATACAGAATTAGTGTATGAACATGAATGGCAGCTGTTGTTTTTGATCTAACAGGTGCAAAACTACATGATGAACACTGTGAGTTTGTGTCAGGATGATGATACATGGGCCGACTTTTGGAGCAGTGTTGTTAGGCTATATTGCAGGGTTCGATGTTGCTTGGCAATTTTCATTTCAAAATTCGCAACAAACATTTTACATAAAAATTTTAAATTTAGGTTAGTTTTTATTAATGTACCAATAGGATGTGAGGTCTAGTTACTCTCACTCACTATCCCTAAACTTACCAGTTATTCCCCCAGTTATTCCAGCATGTGTTTTACACATTGGATACTCTTGTAGCTGCAACCCAGTACTGGGACACACCCATAGACACTCACATTCACACACACACTTATCTTATACACTACTGCCAATTTAGTTACCTATTACTCACCTATACCACATGTCTTGGGACTGTGGTTGAAACGTGTACTTTTCACTTTTGTACATTTTTGAGGCTGTACTACTTTACTTTTACTTAAGTACAAAAGAGTAGTCAGTACTTCTACTTTTACCAGAGTCCTTTGAACATGCGTATCTGAACTTCTACTTAAGGATGTGTACTTTTGCCATCTCTGGTCACAACACAAACAACTGAAGAAACGCGCTGCAAATTGGTCACAACACTTGCAAATATCCACGTAACACAACAGAAATGTTTCTAGGAGGCCCAAAAACATGACGGACCCTGCTGAGATATGGATGTGTTATTATGTTGTGACTGTAAATGAAAAATAACTCCCCTTTTAAAGACCACCAATCACTTCACTTAGCAACTGTCTTCTGTTGTTTGTGTTGTGAGAGTTTGTAACGTGTGCTGTCAAATTGATGAAGATCATTTCTTTATTTGCTGCTGTTTTTTGTTATTGCATGTGCTTTCTTAAATTGTAGCAGGTTAGGCTCTCTCGGCCATCGTAAATAGCACAATACAAATTAATTACAGGATCTGGAATCTTTAAAGGATAAGATTGAGAGAACAGTTAATGATATGAACCTGTGTGATTATTTGTGATAAATCTTTTAGTAAAATAATTATTAAAGCTAGATTACTACATGTCTTTTACTCCAGGCACATTTACATAGGCTACAATAGAGAATATGATACAGATTGTAAAGATAGTCTTAGACAAGTCTTATTTTAATTGGAATACTGTAGTGTTTTTTAAATAACATACCTGCACTTCATTATTATTTTTTTAAGTTCATGTGCCCTTATAATCTTTAATTAAAAAATTTAAACCTTCCTCTTAGAAACATCAATAAAACAATCTGCCTCCATTTTGTTAGCAATACTTCCCTGACTTTTATCGCTTCACACCCCATGTGCAAGCAGAGCTGAAGCAGTGTGTGCGCAGTGCGTATGAAGAGCTGAAGCAGCGTGCAGGCATTTGCCTTTCACACTGGTGATGAGCGGCTGCTGCACAGATCAATCGGTCTATCTAGCGACTGCCTAGCAACACCCTAGCAATGCCTTAGCAACTAGTCAGAACACCTTTGCAACCACCAAGCAACACTTTACCAACCACTCAGAACATCCTAGCATCGCCTTGGCAAATACTCAGAACACCCTGACAGCACCTTAGCAACCACTCAGAACACCCTAGCAACCACCTAGCAAGAAACATGCCAATTAATTCTAGAAACATGCTAACATATATGTAGTTATCTATCTATGCCAATTGTTTCATACTTCTGAAAAACTACTCCAATTATTTCAACTTTAAAATAACTTCAAACTTTCAGGCTAAGATTTCTCAAGCCATCATAAAGTTTGTCTACAAACTTTACTTTTCTAGTTTTAATAATACATTAGTAAGTTTTGATGTTTATAGGAACTAAGATTAATAAATGCTTTAGAAGTGTTGTAGAAGTGCATTTTTATTTTAAGTAGTCAGCCTAATGAACCTTATTGCTAAGTGTTGCAGCTACTGTTGAACTTTAATATTAGAAACTCAAATAACATCTATAAATCATGGTAAAGTGTCTTTTGAATGACCTTATGATAATTGTGCATTTTACTTATAGTCAGATGATATTCATCTGTCGAATCAAGATGGATCAGAAGTCGTGGAGTCCCCTGAAGACATATCCAGTTGCTGTGATTCAGATCCCGACTATAACCCCAGTAAGAATTCAGGCAGTGGAGAAGAATTTTCAAGCCCTGAAAAAGAAATAGCCTATCTGTCCAGTGAGAGTGAAGGTGAAGATTTAAATTCGAGTGTAAATGAAGACGAACAACAAGATGGTAAGGGCACCTTTGATGAAAAAATGAACACCCGAAATTATAGTAAAAGATGCGTCAAAACCCCCAAAAATCTACTTTAACGGTAAAAACTACAACAAAAAGAGAAGGACTTAAAAGGGCTTGGGACAAAAAACATTATTGTCTTTACTGCAGAAAACCACAATCAAAGATTTCCAGACACTTGGAAAGAAAGCATATTGACAATACAGATGTGGCACATGCCTTTAGTTTTCCATTAGGGTCCAAAGAAAGAAAACTTCTTTTAGAACAACTAAGAAACAAAGGAGACTTCAAACACAATTCGGAAGTTTTAGTAAAAGGATCAGGAGAAATTATAACCTGGAAACAGCCCTCAGTTGATGCCTCTGTCAAGGACTACTTACCGTGTTCTTTCTGTTTCGGTATGTTCAGCAAGAAGGATCTATGGAGACATCAGTCTTCATGTAAAATAAAAAAATCCAGTTCAAAGGATCAAGCTGACGAAAAAAAGCGCACACGAGGAAGAGTGCAATCTCAAGCTGCATGTCTTCTCCCAACTGCAGCGTCCTCTGATGGGTGTCAGAAAATAGTAAACGGAATGAGACAGGATAATGTGGCATTTTGCATCAGAAAGGATTCCTTAATTTGCAAATATGGAGAATCGCTGTATGGAAAACATGGTCGTGTCAAGTCACGACACCAGTATATAGCTCAGCGAATGAGAGAGCTAGGTCGATTCGTACTGGTGGCCCAAGAAATGGACAAGACTGTCAAAGGGCTTGAGGATTTGTGTGCACCTGCAAGGTATCAGTTTGTGGTAAATGTTGCCAAGAAACTTACCAAATTTAGTCCAGGCAAGAATGAATATGGAAAGCCTTCAACTGCTGTAAAAATTGGATTTTGTTTGAAAGGGGCTGTGGAAGTCCTAATTGGACAGGCTCTTATGAACGACGATGATCTGTCAGAGAAGAAGGCAAAAAAATTCTTTGAACTTTTGGAGAAAAATTGGAGGAACAGTGTGTCTATCACTGCTCACCAAACCATTCAAGAAAAAAGATGGAATAAAGAAGATGACATCCCCCTCACAAAAAATGTGATTGCTCTAAGAGACCATCTCAGGTCAGTAGAAGACGAAGCAAGAGCAAAACTGACAAAGCAAATGAATTTGGGAGCATACAAGGCATTAAACGAGTCGGTCCTGGCACAGGTAATCATTTTCAACAAGCGTCGTGAAGGTGAAGCATCACGCTTGACCCTTCAAACCTACAAGAAAGCAAGCACACATACAATCAACGAGGATATCTATAATACGTTATCACCGCTGGAAAAGGAGTTGAGCAAAATACTTACGCGGATAGAAATTCGGGGCAAGAGAGGAAAAAAAGTTCCAGTTTTTTTCACCAGGCGAATGCAGGAGTCAATCAGTTTGTTGGTCCAAAAGAGAGAAGGAGCTGGTGTGCCTCCTGAAAACCCTTACCTATTTGCAAGACCTGGTGTCTTGACAAACATACGTGGATGTGACTGCTTGCGGAAATATGCAAAGGAGAGCAAAATTGAAAACCCGGAACTACTTCGGTCGACTAAATTACGAAAACAGGTCGCCACACTCTGCCAACTGTTGGACCTTACGGAACAAGAGTTGGAACAAGTTGCAAGATTTATGGGGCATGACATCCGTGTTCATCATGACTTTTACAGACAAACTGATAAAAACTTCCAAATTGCCAAAATTAGTAAGCTTCTGTTTGCAATGGAGCAAGGCACTGACGGCCTAAAAGGAAAGAACCTCAATACACTTCGTCCTTCAGTCGGTATGTATGCCCCATGTATGTTTATTGCTAGTGCTATTGTGTGTTGTATCCTACATCAGTCATTAAAAGAACAGACTTAATTTTTTTGGTGCAGCACAATCTCAGATTTACATTTTAGTCAAGGGCTAGGCTTATAAATTGTCTGTGAAACCAGGGAAAAATGTGTTACTTATATGTAGCTCACTTAATTAAAGGTAATTTATGCATGTATGAGTTTTGGAGCAAGATCAAGCACAGGTATTTGATTTTTAATCTTTATCAATTTGCATGTATCTGAAGCAGTTAGCAAAGAATATGAGGACAGTAAAATTTGAGGATTTTTACTATTTTATTTACAACACCAAATAATTACATTATTTTGTTTTTCAGACAGATGTTCTGATGATGCATCTCTTCAGAAAGCAGCTGATGAATTCAGTGAAGACGAGAACTCTGATGCACTGGGTGAGTTGGTGTTTCTGATGACAGGGTGTCCATGGGGTCTTAAAAAGTATTAAAAGTTGATAAATCAATTATGAGTACATTAAGGCTCTTAAAAGGTATTAAAGTCTTAATCTCATTTTTACGAGGTCATAAATTGTGTTCAAGCGTTGTCCAAAGTGTTTGACTCCAAAAATACATAAATATATTTATTTTCCTCAATTGGTTCGGGTGATGTCATGTAATTTGCGACAAATTTGGGAAGGTAATGTGACGCTCTCCACATGTAGAGAAACCATAAAGCAGGCCAGGGCTATTCAGTTGGTGGCCCGTGGGCCGAACTTGGCCTGCTAGGCAATTTGCTCCTGCGAAAAATGGCCGCTATACTTATGAAGTGACATGCGTCTGTTTAATACAGCATGAGCTGCAGTTGAAGGCTGCGCAGAGCATGAGTCACCTCATGCATTAAGTTACATTAAGCGAGTGAGTGGTGCGGGCAGCCGAAAACATTTGTGTTCTAAAGCTTAAAGGCTTCTCAACGCCGATTCTGTTGCACGGAACGAAACTGCTGCAATCAAATGTTATGCCACCTGTGCGCTAGTTTAAAGTTTCGAGCTTATAGCAACACCAAGGCTGATACGCACGCACACTGGATTAACTATAGCAGCGGGCCGTTCACATATCACGTCTTTTCCATGCGCAATTCGTTATTTCCAATATTAGAATATATGCCAATAATGCCTTCCAGATGCACTGAGTAGAAAACATCTCACACTGTAGTGGGGAGAGTTGTGCGTGGCTTTCAGTGCAATGTAAACAAAAGATATGCTAGACGAATTATTACAAATGATTAAAATGATTATGTATGTATGAACACAAATGATAACAACCTCTCATTTAAATACTTACCTCATATAAAGCTTAAATTTACATTAGACGTGATAACCGTGAAACCATGATTATTCTTCACACTATATAATTGTAGAATATACTAGTAGAAGCCTACTTCAGCAATACTCTGCTTTTGTTGTGCTGTGAAACACAATATTTGAATATGTTTGTAAATCCACATTGTACAATGCAGTGATGTTATGTAGTTTCAAATACAATATATTAACATTTTAATGTAGAAAAAGCCAACGTAGGTGTCTTAAGTAGCTAAAATACAGCATATGGGCTCTTATATGCTGTTGTGTCATCACTTATATTGCAAGTCATATCTCTCCGACCCCTCATTTGGGATGCTTTTCATGAACTGGCCCCCATGACAAACTAATTGAATATCCCTGCCATAGAGCAAAACAGATGGCAAAATGGGATAATGCAAGTTTGCGTACTCCTGGTTGGAGAAAGACGAGTTTAAACAGTGACTGAAACCTGTCGCTGAAAACAACCACGTCATTTATTCCTCAAGGTTTGTTTCTTCCGAGCTTATCTGAGCTGTTGCACGCTTGTGCTCCATTCATTTATTTACTGCAACTGTTCATTAGCAACTCTTTGATAAGTTAAAGGTTTGATACTGATTAGAACTTGAAGTGGTGATGAGGTCTTAAAATAATCCAAGAAGGTCTTTAAAAAGTCTTAAAAAGGTATTGAAATTTCCTTTTGGATTCCTGCATATACCCTGGACGAAGTTCATGAACACTTTAGCGTCGTCATCTTTCACTATCAGTGTCTCTGTACTGAGCGCCCCACAATCCCTGAGCATCACTGTTTGTCCGTTTCA
>CAIGQZ010032270.1:5833498-5845089 GCA_903798205.1 Danio tinwini | reverse complement strand
GTGTGTGTGTGTGTGTGTGTGTGTGTGTGTGTGTGTGTGTGTGTGTGAGTCACCGATTCCCCCACAGAAGGTAATAAATCTCAGACTCATCTCCTGCACTGAATACTGAACAATGTTCATTTGTCCTCATAAGGCAGAGCGAGATATATTTATTAAACACAGCAACAGACACAGAGAGAGAGGGGGAGAGAGTTTGTGAAGGACACCTGTCCTCCAAACACTCATCACTCAAAGCGACAACTTCCTGTTAAAAATACCCTTTTCTAATAAATTAAGGATGTTTGGACAAAATAGGACAAATTCAGACGAAACGGACTTCCTGTTGAGAAGCAGAACACAATGAATCTCACCAACCCCTCAGATAAAAATAGAGCCGCAAATCACAAGGACATTCATTCATTTTCTTTTTGGCTTTGTCCCTTTATTAATCAGGGGATGCCACAGCGGAATGAACTGCCAACTATTCCAGCATATGTTTTACACAGCGGATGCCCTTCCAGCTGCAACTCATCACTGGGAAACACCCATACACACTCATTCACACACACTATGAACAATTTAGCGTACCCAATTCCCCTATAGCACATGTGTTTGGACTGTGGAGGAAACCGGAGCACCTGGAGGAAACCCAAGCCAACACGGGGAGAGCATGCAAACTCCACACAGAAACACACACTGACCCAGTCGAGACTCGAACCAGCGACCTTCTTGCGGTGAGGCGATCGTGCTACCCACTGCGCTATATATGGACATATATGATATTAAAAACACATTTAAACACATATACAGTGTTGATCATGACTGAGTTCATGCTTCACAGATCTCTCTTTTACATGAACATATTCTCCAGGATGCACTCTCAAAAATAAAGGTACACAAGCTGTCACTAGTGTGGTAGCTTTTCAAAAGGTATATATATTTGTACCTCAAAGGTATATATTAGTACCTACAATTTTTAAGAGGTACACCTTTGTACATCTTAGGTACTAATATGTACCCTTGAGGTGTTAATAAGGACCCTTCAAGTACAAAAATGTACCTTTCAAAAAGGTACCACCGCACTGACAGCTCTTCACCTTTATTTCTGAGTGTGCTTTACAGCAATATATGTGAGCAGATAAATTAGATTAGTCAGTACTGAAACCAAATCTCGAGGTAATCTAACTAAATAGTTGAAGATCCCGTTAAAAACAATGAGTATATAAATTAATACTCATTAAAATATTAAATAAATTCCTAACAAACAGGAAAAAATCAAGAGAAACATAAAAAAAATATTACATTTAGTTGAAATGTTGTAGTTTTGGGGGGTCTTGGTGGCACAGTGGGTAGCACAATCGCCTCACAGCAAGAAGGTTGTTGGTTCGAGTCTCGGCTAGGTCAGTGTGTGTTTCTGTGTGCAGTTTGCATGTTCTCCTCGTGTTGGCGTGGGTTTCCTCCGGGTGCTCCGGTTTCCCCCACAGTCCAAACACATGCGCTATAGGGGAATTGATCAAACTAAACTGGCGGTAGTGTATGAGTGTGTGTGTGTGAATGAGTGTGGGAAATGAAGCTGAAGGAAAATGAATCAACACACACAAAGGGAGAGAGAGAGAAAGATAAAAAGAGAAAGAACGCAGGTCTACTTTGTTCTTCTTTAACACACACACACACACACACACACACACACACACACACACACACACAGAGAGAGAAATAGAAAGAGAGCAGCTCTACTTTATTCTTCTCTAACACACACACACACACACAAATGCATACTCACGCAAACACACGCACACACACAGATAGAAAGAGAGATCACAGCTCTACTTTATTGTTTTCTAACACACACACAAAAGAGAGAATGCAGCTCTACTTTACACTCCAACACACACATGCACACACACTCACAAATGCGCACACACAGAAAGAGGGAGAATGCAGCTGTACTTTATTCTTTTCTAACACACACACAAACACAGAAATAGAGAGAGCAGCTCTACACTTCTCTAAGACACACACACACACACACACAAATATGCACAAACACAGAAAGCGCAAGAGAGACTGCAGCTCTATTTTATTCTTAAAGACACACACACACACACACACACACACACAGAGGGAACGCAACTCTATTCTTCTCTAACACAAACACACACACACATACATAGACAGAAATAGAGACAGCAGCTCTACTTTACACTTCTCTACCACACACAAACACACACACACACACACACACACACACACACACACACACAAATATGCACAAACACACACAAAAAAAGCATAAGAGATTGCAGCTCTATTTTATTCTTAAACACACACACAGATAGAGACACACACACACGCAAATGCATACTTACGCAAACACACACAGCTGAAAAGAGATCACAGCTCTATTATTCATCTTAAACACACACACACACACACACACACACACACACACACACACACACACAGAGAATGCAGCTCTACTTTATTCTTACACACACACACACACACACAAACACGCGCACACCCACTCATCTCCTGTTAATGTAGTCACATCACTCTGAGTAAGAGGAAGACTTTTTTTCTACTGGTAAAAGAGCAGAAAACTACCTGTTCAGTTAAAAAGAAGAAAAGAGGAAGAAGAGAAACTGCAATCTGTTGCAAAACACTTACTGTAAATGCAAACCACTGCGTTTCTTTAAGTGACGCAACTCTCGCATTTAAAAAAGTTGCAAGAGCAGCATTGAGCTTCGCTGCGGCTCATCAGCATTTAAAACATTTACACCTTTATTTAAGAGTAACCCGAGGCCAGACCTTCATCATCATCATCATCAGACGTCTTCGCCTCGCTCTCACAGCACAAAGATCACCAATAACTAGCGCAAACACCATCTGTCAAGCGAGAGGCTGTTTTTCTGGTTGTCTCAGCGCTTTCAGAGAATGCCTTAAAGACAAAAACCCCTCTCCTGTTCACCGCAGCTTCAATCATGCGCTCGACCATCAGCAGATTTGAGTCGTCAGCGCTCCATCTTCAGCAGAAAGTACAGTGCTGATCAGATTACACCTCTCCACCGCAGCCTTTCACACACTAATTGCCCCAATATCACAATTAGCTGGAACTGTTATTGGGAGATTTCCGGTTAATGATGTAAACGGCCTCTTAAAAGGGTCTAAATGGATTTACATGGTTACATGTGGATGTCACTAAGAGAGAAAAAAACAGACTATGTTGTGTTTAGCATGGTATTGATCTGAGCACTGTGGGTTGACATGCAAATGACCCCAACACACATCTACCATGTCAGAAGTGTGTTTGTTACACCTGTCAGAGCTATTTACACACTGAATTGAAAATAATAAGGTAAAAATGTAGGACTAAGGGGATGTGGAATATGGAAAAGATAATACAGCAACATTAATATTCCACAAAATGAGCATATTAGAATGAATTTAAATAAGGTAAAAAAAATTGGGTTAAAATGTAGCAAAAAAAATATGAATTAAAATATTGGAAAAACAAAAACAAACGTAGCAGATAGCATGGTATTGATATAAGCACCGTGCGTTGACATGCAAATGACCCCAACACACATATACCATATCAGAAGTTTGTGTTTGTTAAACCTGTCAGAGCAATTTACACACTGAATTAAATGTTAAGGTAAAAATTTAGAAAAAAGGAAATGGGGAATATGGAAAAGAAAATACAGCAACATTAATATTCCACAAACAAAAAGCATGCTAGAATCTATTAAAATATGGTCAGAAAAAAAAGAAAAATGTAGCAAAAATGATGAATTAAAATATTGTAAAAACAAAATCAAATGTAGCAGATGATACAGAATTACTATTTAAAAAAAATATATTAGTTTATTTTTTACGTTTTATCTTAATTGTCTTATTTTTTACATAAAATTGTCTAAAAATACCATAGAATAAATGCAAAATAAATAATCATTTAAATAAAATCAAGGTTAAATAATATTCCACAAACAAAAAGCATGCTACAATGTATTACAATTTGGTCAGAAAAAAAGAAAATCGAGCACAAATGATGAATTAAAATATCGTAAAAACAAATACAAATCGTCACCTTAGAATTATAAGGTTCTATCTGACCTTTTTGTCAAAATTGAGTTATTGGCATATTCATATTAAATGACAACTTATTTACATTATGGTATGTTTTTTGATAAGTTGTTTACATTTTAAATCTTTTTTTGAAAAAACAAATGTTACAAAAACTTTGAAGCCCAATATCTCGAAATCATTCAGAACACAGATAGAACCTTATAATTCCAAGGTGACGAAATGTAGCAGATGATACATAATTACTATTTTTAAACTTAATTAGTTTATTTTTCACGTTTTGTAAAGTTATGGCATGCTTTATCTTAATTGTCTTTTTTTTTTGCATAAAACGGTCAAAAAATACCATAGAATAAATGCAAAATAAACAATCATTTAAATAAAATCAAGGTTAAATGCATCAAAATATGATTAGGAAAAAACTGACTATGTTGTGTTTAGCATGGTATTGACATGCAAATGACCCTAACACACATCTACCATGTCCGAAGTGTGTTTGTTACACCTGTCAGAGCTATTTACACACTGAATTAAATATTAAGGTAGAAATGTAGAAAAAAGGGGATGGGGAATATGGAAACTATTGAATATTGCAATAGTGATATTCCACAAAACAAGCATGCTAGTATAAATAAAATATGGTCAGAAAAAAAACTTTAAAAAATGAAAATTGGGTTAAAGTGTAGCAAAAAGTTTGTATTAATACAAACAATCAAAATATGATTAGGAATCGAAATATGATCAAATATTTGATCATATTTAATATTTGATAATAATCTAAATATGATTAGGAAAAAACGTTTAAAAAATGTTAAAAGGATAAAATGTATAAAAATATGCTACAATAAAAATCTGGTTAAAATATATCAAGGCATGATGCTGAATAAATCAGGAAAATATAGCATTAAACTAAATATATCGTCAATGAAGCATAAAACTGCATAAATGCAAGAGGTTAAGACACAAAATAAAACTATATTTTGTGTAATATCAAGTAAAAATGCACAAAAATTATATAGAAAAAATCAGAACCAAAATAATACATAGCATTATATGATCAAGAACATTAAATAATTTTATTTGATGCATTTTTTTGTTTAAATGTTTTACCTTCGTTGTAAAATGTAGAATTATCTGACAGGAAAAATGCAACAAAAAAAGAAATCAACAACAAAAAAAGACAAAATGACAAAAATATATTTTATGTAAATCAAAAAAAAAAATGAAAACAATACGATACAACAAAAAACAGGCTAAAATATAGCATGAATTAAAATATATCAATGAAGCCTGATGTAAGATGCAACAGTGCAGAGGGTTAAAGACGCAAGGAGAAAGATAAATAAAACATATTATGATAAGATCAACTTAAAATGCATCAAAAATTGATATAAAAAATAAATAGTAATTAAAAATCTAACAATAAATGAGTCGCCATTGATCTTGAAATATAAATCAAGTCAGCAGCTAATGGGTAAAAATGCTGATGATTGGGATCAAGACTGATGCACAGAAATGCTGTCTAGACTGAAGCATCAATTTACCTTCTTCATAACGTCATTAAAGCAGCCTAAATCACAGACACAAACGGCAGATTCCGACCATAATCAATACAACTGATCACATCTAGTGTAAATAAAACTTCAAACATCACATAATGATCAATTATGAGCTGTACGGAATCACGTGCGGTTTTGTATCGCCGTTATTTATGTCTCCGCTGATGTGAGACCGTGACTGATGCTCCGTGCCTAGAAAGCTGCCCGGTTCCGCGCGCTCCGATGTGCCGTGTTGCCATGACGCCCCGGAGCCCGGGCTCACGTCAAACAAACACCGGCGATTGATGAATCAGCATCTTACCGATCCGCTAAACCGACCATCAACACCGCAGATCTGATGATTTGAGCAGAATCCGCCGTAACGGAATTCACCTGTCAATCACCGGAAGATGCGCGCCAAACACTCCGTTAAACTAGTTCACCGATACACACAGACACACGCACACACAATACAACCGACAGCAAAGCAAGCATAGTACTTTCTATCAGCGTTCATACAAAAACTGTATAATTGTCTCTCTAACCCTAGTGTGCTCCCTACCTAGGGCTCGTTAAACCGTCCAAAGCGAGATTCCCGCTGAAATGGTGATGATCTGAGGTAAACTAAACACCATCGCTATTCAGGTATTTGTCAAAAGTACTACGAAAATACCACCGCGGAATCACAGTACTTTCGCTGAGGGTGTAAACCTGTGGGTAACCCCCGCGGAAAACACTTAGAAGCGAGTAAATAATGAGAAACGCACCTCGAACCCAGTGATCCGCTTCCCGCGCCGTCGGTTCTGATGAAGCAGCAGTTCAACCGTTCAGATCCGCGGAGCCGCGTGTGTGTGTGTGTGTGTGTGTGTATGTGTGTGTGTTGCTGTGTAACCTCTGCCTGACTAGAGGAGACACATACACACACTCTAAATATAACACACACACACACACACTAACCGAATCCCGCTGTTTCTGCAAATGTGTCAACGCGACAGAGACGATCAGAGCCGGCGATTGATCACAGATGAGGGTGTGTGAGTGTGTATCGATGAGCCCTTTGTCTGCTCGCTGTCATCATGGCTGTGTGTGTGTGTGTGTGTGTGTGTGTGGCGAGTGACCCGATCGTGATGATTCAGCACGGCGAGCCCTTTAAAACGCGCGTCCCGCTTTAACGCGCGTCACCAGACAGACGAGAAGCGCGCGTGTATATATAAATACATACATATATATAAATATATTTAAAAATGTAGTAATTATTTATCGAGCACTTATATTAGAAAAAGGGTTATCAGTGACTGTGATTATTTATTAATGTACTAATTGTTTATGTACTAATAATAATATTAAACAGTGAAGTATAGATAGCTTAACTATATTGTAAAATTGCATAACTATAAATAGGCAACATGAAGCGTACACACACACACACACACACACACACACACACACACACACCATATTTGAGACATATTTCTAAATATAGATTTAAATTATATTCCCTTGTCATCTTACTCCCAAGGCTTCATTTATTAAGCGGTGCTATTATCTCATAATAAAGTGGCATATATTTGTAAATGGTTCACGCACTAAAAAAAGAAACTGACATCTATCTATACACACGCACGCACGCACGCGCACACTCGTGCACACTCAGCAAAACACAGGAGCGCGCGACTCGAGCGCGTGTCCGGCGCCGTCATGAACTCACCGAGCGCGTCCCGGACAGCAGTGACGGTCACCGGTGGATAAAGAGCGGATCTGCGGGAGTTTGTCGCTGTTTTCGGTGAATTTGTGACCGTGTTGATCCTCTTTCTCTCGCGCTGAAGCCAGACGTCATATGATTTGGTTTGGTCACGTGGTTTCATTCATGAAGGATCCACGCAACGGCAGCGCGACTCTTAAAGGAACACGCGCGCAATGAAAGTGGAGCTAAAAACCTGGTGATTAACCGAATGAACATTACTGTTAATAAAACGCGACATCTTTAGAAACAGTGCTAGAAATGAGGCGTATTCTGAATATATTTGTTTTTATAATAATGCACACTAAGGATGATTTCAGACACGTGCACGAGCAGCCTGCTGTTGCTATGGTTACAGGCGAAACTTCTGTTTGCGCGCGTCTCCTTTCAAACAAAAGTGCGCGTCTTCAGTGAGTTGGAGATACTCAGGAGTTCAGAATAAAGCAGCATACAAGTGAGTAAATAGACAAGTCAATAAAAATGTTGTTTTTTTGGCTAATGGTTAACGTTCTGGAAATGTTCTCTCAAAGTTATGAGCAAACGTTTTTCTAGATTGTTCCATGAAAGTTGTTATTCGTTGTAAGTGTCATTTAAATGCAATAAAAATAACCTGATGTTTTTCGTATGACAGCTGTATTTTGACAGTTTAGTATAAGTATAATAAGAGTATTAATCATTTGAAATTGTATTAAATTATATTTTGAATATTTAATGAATGCTGAAGTAAAGTTAATCGTTGCTTAACAGCAAATTAATAATTAGGAAAATAATAAAAAGCCATAATTTTCAAATTGTGGGACAAAATTTCAGCAAAACATCCTATTTTTATGTTTTTTCTTGGTTACGTTTTAATTAAGTAAAAATTATAGGAATATTTGATTTGATAATTTTGTAAACGTTATGAGAATGTTAGTTTTAATATTATTTGAGTGTTTTTTTTTAACAAGCAGTAACATTACCAACGTAAATGGCTCAGATAAATCATTAAGTGATCAAAATATGCATAATAACATAGTAATATAATAAATAATACACATTTTATACAGTCCATGACGATAAAATAAAAATTTGAGAACAATATTAAAGTATGTACAATGTGTATGTTTATATTGTAGAATAATAATAATAATTCCTTAAATTAATATAGCTCTTTTCTCACCACTCGTAGCGCTATGTTCACATGTTTGGGGGGAATCTCCTCATCCAGCACCAGTGTGCAGCATCCACCTGGATGAGGGTGAAGTCTAGATCGGATACGCGGCCGGCTGAAAGTGTGATATGCACATTAATATAGCGGCATTTTTTATGACACTGTATAACAATAATTCATATTTTTACAGTACTGTGACGGTTGTGTTTAGGGTTGGGGGTAGGTGTTAAAAAATACAATTTATTGGGTAATTTAATAGATAGCATAAATAATACTAGGTACAACTACTGTTTTTACAGTACTGTGACGGTTGGGTTTAGGGTTGGGGTAGACGTTAATAAAATACAATAAATGGGAAATTTAATAAATAATTCTTGTTAACTTCCGGCCGCAACCATATCCGATCTAGCAACAACCCTGGATGAGGCAACAGCAGCCATATTGTGCCAGACCACACACTACACACCAAGGCAATTATGATATGTGGATGGTTAGGAGCAGTGGTGTAAAGTAACTAATTACAAATACTCACATTACTGTAAATGAGTAGTTTTTCTCAGGAATTGTCATTTACTGAGTAGTTTTATAAATGTGTACTTTTACTTGTTCTTGAGTACATGTTTACTGCAGTATCTGCACTTTTACTCCACTACTGTCCTTCATCCTGCAGTCACTACTTTATTTTTCTTGTCTATGAGCAGGGCCGGAGCAAGCCGAACTGCCGCTTTAGGCAATGGACTAGCACACCGCCCTCAACCCGAAAGTGAAAATGAACCTGACCAGTTCATAAAGTAAGGACAGGGGGTTGATGTTGCAGATGAGTCAGTACGTTGGGTTGGGCGGCGGGGAGTGTTTGCCGCCCTCACTATTATGCCAGACCCCTATTATGCAAGTGTTCTGTTGATGTTGTGGATGAAAGTCAGTACGTTGGGTTGGGCGGCGGGGCGCGTTTGCTGCCCTCATTATTATGCCGCTCTAGGCGGCCGCCTAGGTTGCCTCTATGGACGCGCCGACCCTGTCTATGGGGATTAGAAAAATCAGTCCTGAGATTCCTGTCCAATCAAATCACACATACTGTAGAAGGTAAATCACATCATAATGATCTACCTCAAGACGCGTGCACTTTATAATTGCAGCAAACTGTTTGGTAGTATTAAAAGTGTCCATGAAGATGTTCAAAATCTTTACACGCATTGACCCAGAGACTGTTTATATGCAGGTCACTGACGAGAAGATGACAGATGTTTACTGTATGATGACCGAAATGGCCTTAAACACCCAGCAGGCACAGGACGTCAACATGACGTCTGATTGACGTTGAACCCTAACATCATGGAGACTTTGCATTTTGTTTGGAAATGAAAATTGGGTTGACGTCAGAACTCAACGTCAGGTTAATGTCCAATGTCCAACCTAAAACCAACCAAATATCAATGTCTAATGATGTTACAGCTTGACGTTGTGTGAACGTTACCCATATGATGTCTATCAGATGTTGGTTTTTGGTTGCCGTACCTGATGAATAAATGTCAGTATTTGACGTCATGTATGACGCTGGTTTAAGATGTTGGCTCGACTTTGGTCACTTTCTAGCAACCTAAAATCAACCAAATATCAATGTGCTTTGACGTCATTATTGGACATCAAATTAACGTTGTCCTTAGCTGCTGGCTTGACGTTTAATTTTGGTCACCTGACATCACAACCTAAATCTAACCTAATATTAACGTCTCATGATGTTGTGTGTCTGCTGGGCAATAACTAACTGCACTACAGAATGTTACGTTTACACACACATGCACAAATGACATGTAAACACATCAGCTTTATACAGCGTAATACTCACTACTCTTGAGTACTTTTAAAAGGGCTACTTTTTACTCTGAGTAATATTTACAGCAGATACTTTTACTCTACTCGCACTACATTTTTTGGCAAGTAACAGTACTTTTACCTGAGTATGATTTTTCAGTACTCTTTCCACCACTGAGGCAAGGCAAGACCTTGGTTTAACGTCTCATCATCTCACTAAGCAGTATAGAGTCCCCATCAATATACTGGAGCGTTAGGACCACACAGACCGCAGGTTGAGCACCCCCTGCTGGCCTCACTAACACCACTTCCAACAGCAACCTAGTTGTGACCAGGCTCAGCCCTGCTTAGCTTCAGTGGGCTCCATATGAGAGTTGCAGACAGCTAGCTGCCAGCTATATGAAATTATATTATTTAAAATATTATAATCTTATGTTCAAATATTAGTTATATAAAACAATGATGATGCATGTACACAACCCTGTAATTATACATAAATAAACCATCATAGAGGTAGCTAAATAGAATGATTTGGGGCCAATAATAAACAGAAATGTTGGAAACACTTTATTTTGATGGTCTATTAGAGTATTAGTAGACTGTCTGCTTAATATCCGCTGATGCTGCTCCTTTAACAGACATTTAACTCTGACTAGAAGAAACTTAGCAAGCACACGTCAACTTACCCTAACCCCAACCTAACAGTGTACTTATAATCTCATGAGAATTAGTTGGCATGTAGATGCATTCATTCATTCATTCATTTTTTGTTCAGATTAGTCCCTTTATTAATCAGGGGTCGCCACAGCGGAATGAACCGCAAACTTATCCAGCACATGTTGTATGCAGCGGATGCCCTTCCAGCTGCAACCCATCACTGGGAAACACCCATACATTCACACACACACACACACTTATACACTATGGCCAGTTTAGTTGATCAATTCCCCTATAGCGCATGTGTTTGGACTGTGCGGTGATGGTTTACTCACATTCAAGTGGTTGTAAACTATTATAAGATATTCTGAAAAATGCTAAAAACTAAATCAACCATAGTAGAAAACACATGTAACATGGAGGGCAATGATCATCTTCTGCAGCGTTCTTCAGCATATCTTCATTTGTGTTTAACAGAAGACAGAAAAAGTGATTAAATGAGGACCGAATGTTCATTCTGTGTGTGAACTGCCCCTTTAATTACACTTCTGGAGGATATTTTTGTGAGCTGAATCGTCCTACATCAGGAATAAATGTCTATAATGCTGTGTTCTTCAGTTCCTCCAGA
>CAIGQZ010032270.1:5740252-5755068 GCA_903798205.1 Danio tinwini | reverse complement strand
GTGTGTGTGTGTGTGTGTGTGTGTGTGTGTGTGTGTGTGTGTGTGTGTGTGTGTGTGTGTATATGTATATGTATGTGTGTGTGTCTCTTTGTATGTGTGCATCTATATGTTTGTGTGCATCTATATGTTTGTGTATGTATATGTGTTTGTGTGTGTGTGTGTGTGTGTGTGTGTGTGTTTCTCAGATGATGTGGTGTATCTGGACGGTCCGGCTCGTCATTGGTCAGAGAGTCTCAGAGATGCGCCGCAACAGACGGATAATCTGATTGGAGAGCGCTGGTCATCTGACACACTCAAAGTGCTGTCCTCCATGCCCAGCCGCACCATTGGTCAGTGTGTGTGTTTACATAATATCAGAGATGTGTATAAATGACAAGATCTTTTAATATAATGTATTTCCCCGCCCACTGAACTGATTGATATGCACATATTAACATGTCTCCATAGTAACGCAAATAAATGTGTCCACAGAACAGGATTTGCAAAGAAACTGTGATTAAAGCTCTGTTCAGCTCTCAGTGATCAGCCGCAGCTCAACAATGAGTTTTACAGGGTTAATGTTTTTGAAGCAGAGCATGTTTGTAATAAAGACAGTAAAATTGCTGTAATTCATAACCGCTGGAATCAGCACAGCTGTATAGTGTTAATACAACTATATACAAGGATGCTTCAATCACGCTTAAATCAGCTTTATGTTGTACAGCAGCATGATGGATATCTATACAGCAGTGTATATTAACTTATCCTGTCACATTCACTGCAAGTAGATGAGCAAAAACAGTGCAAAGTTCAACGTGTGTGTGTGTGTGTGTGTGTGTGTGTGTGTGTGTGTGTGTAGCTTTGTAGCGGCATTTGTGTATGACTGATGGTTTCAGAAAGGCTTGGATTAACTCCACCACAAATTAGGGGTTGAAGACTTTAGATTCCTGGAAGTCGACTTGTATGTTATTAAAGTCGAGTCGACTAGTCGCTGGTGACGTTGTCAAGAAAACACAAGATTCAAATGTTTTGCAGTGCGCCACGATGTGCGATTTATTTGCAGGAAATATATCCACATGCTGTTTGACAGCTCACAACACGCTGCAAAAACAATGCAACATTACCAATGACTGATTTTAGCGCAAAACAAATGCAGTCAACACTGTTTCATTAATATCGTAACATTTCAAGAGTTCACACTGAGCTGATGATTGATTTTAAAGCTTGTTTGGCATGCTGTCCCGGGAGAGAGCCCTGAGCTCATAAGATCCTCGAGCCCGGGGCTCCCTCCCATTTGCAAGGCGACAGGGGAGTTTGAGCTCAGGTAGATCTCCAGAACTCCCCTGCTGTAGTGGCTAATGAACAGATAGTGATTGCTCTTAAGAGATAGCTACTTACTAGCAGCATTTCTATGGTGCTGATTTGGATTTGTCAATTAACTTAAGTTGCATGTTTTTGGATGGTGGGAGGAAACCGGGGAACCCGGGGGAAACCCACATGAGCATGGGGAGAACATATAAACTCTGCACAGAAATGTCGGCTGGCTTGGAAAGGACTAGAACCAGTGACGTTCTTGTTGTGAGGCAACAGTGCTAACCACTGGGCCACAGTGCCACCCATCTAGGAAAGGAGGAGGAGTAGGGGTGGAAGTATGGAATATGGAATAATATGGAACTGAGGGTATTAAAAGTGGCTTAGGAATCATCTGATTGGTGAATCATGAATTGGATAATGCGGGACTGACTGGAAGCAATCATAAGCATGTGATCCTCTCCAAATTAGTTTATGAATAAACTTCACTTACGCCAGTGGTTCTCAAACTATTTTTTCATCAAGTAGGATACCACCTTAGAAAAAATAGCCTCTCCAAGTACCACCATAATGACGAGGCAGATTAGTTTCTTTTTTTAAGAATATTTATTGTTGTCAGCCACTATAATCATTATAAATAGTTTTGTAAATGAACATTAACACTGTACTGTGCTTATAGGTAAAAAAAACAATCAAAATCAAAAGTCAATGTTTAAAGTGTGCTTTTAAAAGTTAATTAAAAATGGCAGGCTACTGTTCTTAAAGTAAACAGAAAACTGCTGTATTTAAAGGTGCAGTATGTAAGTTTGACACCCAGTGGTTGAACTAGGGTTTGCACTCCAGCATCAAAACAAATGCAAGCGCAGGTTGCCAGATTGAGTACAGGAGCAAGTGATTTACACTGTGTTTAATGACACCTTTATTCTCCATATTAAAGGAGTTTGGGTTCTAACCAACACCTGTAATTGAGATATTAGAAACGGCTTCTATTCCTCACAGCTGAACAACAGAAACCTATGACAGATCAGCTCAGGTAAACCTTGTGTGCTTTATTCAGTGCTAAATGCTAACAATGTGAGTCTGAATGCCATTTTACAGGACATTTATTGCCATATACTGAAAGCAGCAGCAGATAGTTCAGCTCAGATCTGGAGAATACAATAAACCGTCTGAAACTGAACTCTAGAACTAAACACATATGAGTGATTCAGCATCTACATTTAATGATGTTAAAGAGGGTTAACATGTATTAATAGTTTATAAACCTTACCGTTTGGTGAGTGAGTGCAGATTCTGTGCTGCTGAATGTCTGTATTTACATTTCTGTCGTGTTTCGTCTGCTGCAAACAGCCAAACTGCTCATCACTGCGTATCTCATCATAAAGCGTGTTGTTAGGACACATGGTTACAGTGTAATATGCTGACCTCATGTTTACACTCCTAATATTTACATCATTTGATAATTAATAACCTCATGTGGAACTGAATCTGTCTCATTTCGACGTCTGATACTGTCCGCTGACACTGTCTATTTTGCTCACGGACGCATGCTTTCAGAGTCTTTCTGAATGACTGAATGAAATACGCTGTTTTCCAACAAGGCAACCCGGAGTGCTGAATTATAATTGGCTAAACTGGCATTGAGCAGGTTAAATTGACCTAAACACAGACAGCGTTCCGGCACGGAAAAAACATTTTTTATCTGACTTCAGCATTGTTTTTTAATTAAACAAGTATGTTCACTTGGGATGTTTCTGAAATATCTACACACATATTATGGTGTTTTACGCTTTAGAAGAGTCAAAAACTGACATACAGCACCTTTAAATGTAAAGTATTATCATAAAGTAACCTATTCATCACAACCTGAAAATGTTGCTTGACCTCATAAATATAGGCTACATGTGATTATATTTATATCTAAACCATTATTGATAAATGTTTTAATATTCTGCATGTACACATGACATATTTGTATATCTTTGAAATCTAAACATTAACTTATATTTTAAATAAATTATTTGGAATTACATATTAAAAAAATTAGAAACAAGATCTGCTTACTGCTCTAGCGTGTATCTGCTTCGCAAGCGCCGTGGCCATGCTCCTCTTACTCTGGCTCGTGGCTGTGCTCCAAAGCGGGTTGATTTTTTTTTAGCATCTGATAACTAAAGTAAACATTCTAAGCTCACCGATGTGATCGTACGTTTTAGGGAACAGCCCATGCTGTTCAAATCGGTGTAATAGTTTGTGTCAAAGGGTTAAAAGTGTATTCATTTCTTTCATTATTTCTCAGCATACCACAAGAAGGAAGCCCACATACCACTAGTAGTACGCGTGCCACAATTTGAGAACCACTGGTTTATGATAACATTAGCACCAGGGCTAATTTTAATGCTAAATAAATGCAGCCAACACATTTTTCACTGCAGTAACAGATGTTTTAATGCAGAAGTAATGCACACATCCTCAGCACTAGCAATGGGTATCGTTAAGGTTTTAACGGTATTACTACTTTTATCGATACCACTTGTCTCTTCAGTACTTTAACGGTTCTCTTATCTGTAATTTTAGGACATTTTTTTATGAAAAACAAAAAACTAATTGAGCAGAACTAACAACATTTTATTTTATTATGTTTTTAATGTAAAATAAAATGAAACCAACAATTGTAAAACAAATAAATACTTTTTTTTTCCTGTGAAAGAATGTACAATGGTTTGAAGGAAAATGACTTTTAACCATTATTCTGGAGAATAATCAACATGTTTGCCTTTTCTGGCAGAAGTCGAGACCTTTCTTGGCTTATTGTTTCTTAGTTAATTGTCCAGCAATTTTCTACTGAATTATTACTTATTGGGCCTAAATCCTGCACACAGCAGTTCTCACAACTCGACCTGCAATTAGAGGATACAGAGTTAGCGTTAGCTCTACTATAAAAGATCTGGGTGTCATATTAGACAGCAATTTAACTCTTGAAAATCATATATCCCATGTCACAAAAACTGCCTTCTTTCATCTGAGAAATATTGCTAAATTATGAAGTATGCTATCCATCTCAGATGCAGAACAGCTAGTGCATGCTTTCATGACTTCTAGGCTGGATTACTGTAATGCTCTGTTTGCTGGTTGTCCAGCATCCTCTATTAACAAACTTCAGTTAGTACAAAATGCAGCTGCCAGAGTTCTTACCAGGTCTAGAAAATATGATCATATCACCCCAATTTTATCCTCCTTACACTGGCTGCCTGTTAAGTTTCGTATTGAGTTTAAAATATTGCTTCTTACCTATAAAGCCTTAAATAATCGAGCTCCTGTTTATCTAACCAACCTCTTGTCTCGCTACAATCCAACCCGCTCTTTAAGATCTCAAAACTCAGGGCTTCTTGTAGTACCTAGAATAGCAAAAGCGAGTAAAGGAGGTCGAGCCTTCTCATATATGGCCCCTAAACTCTGGAATAGCCTTCCTGATAATGTCCGAGGCTCAGACACACTCTCACTCTTCAACACTAGATTAAAGACCTATCTTTTTAGCAAAGCATACACTCAGTGCATCACATAGCGGTATGACGCATGAACATGCTCCACGCATCTCGTTTATACACACTATGAACAGCAGCTACGCTAATTATTCTCTATTTCCACCTGGGTGTACTCATCCTGAAACCCTCAGACTATGCAGCACCACTGATGCAATCCAAGACCAGCGACGAGATGATCCCAAGGTCTTCATAATCCTGTACCAGACCGTGTCCTGAGCAGCTGCTGTGGTGGTCATGGAGGAGTGGAGAGCATGAGACTGATTCCTCAGCTTTGTCCAGCCTCCGGTGCCTAGACTGCAGCTCTGCACAAGACGTTTGGCCATAGGAGAAATGGTCGTGCCCAACTGAGCCTGGTTTCTCTCCAGGTTTTTTTAATTCTTCACTTTCTCCAATTGGTGAAGTTTTGTCCTCGCCGCTGTCTCCACTGGCTTGCATGGTTCAGGATCTGTAGAGCTGCGCATCGATGGATTTGCTCTTCAGTGTTTGGACTCTCAGTAGTGATTATTAACCCACACTGACCTGAGCTAAACTGAACTGAACTGAAACACTGAAAACTGAACTGACTCAGTTTACATTCACTATAATCTTCTATGTGAAGCTGCTTTGACACAATCTACATTGTAAAAGCGCAAGAGAAATAAAGGTGAATTGAATTGAATATTGTGCTCTCTGCAGTTGAAAATTCCCTCTTTGAGCTGCAAAATGCAGTTAAATAATCAGATAATGTTTATGATTTTTCATTAACACATTCACATAAATAAGTTAATTGTGTTTTGGGAGTTATCTGCGTTTTTAATACAGTTTTGGAGCATCTTGCAGTGTAAAAAGCTGTTTTCTTATAATTAAGCATAGTTTATGATTAGGCTATATTCATAGGCTATATTTGTAAATACAGCTGATGTAAAAGCATTTTTAATGTTTAAGTTGATTTATTTAGGCTACTGCAGAAAAAATACTGTTTTTATTGTAACCGAATGTGTGTGTGTTTATTTAATTTGACTGCTGGCATAACGATATGGATGATGTAACGTTACCGTTAGTAGCTAAGCAATCATAAACGTTTCAGTTGTCTTTCTGCAGTTAATGCACTTTTGAAAGAGACTTTCAGTTAGCCAGATTGCTTGTGTTTCCGATTATACAAGAAAATAATTTGTTGCGTTGTTGCAATGGGCATTTACGCTGTCCACTCGGGAAATACAACTTGTTTGGTTCTCTTCGCAAGCTTACAAGCTGTGTGTGTGTGTGAGTTTGTGTTGCGAGATATGTGTGTGCGCTTAGCGCGAGCCTCCGCTGAGTGCGCGCACAGCTGATAACTGTGAAGGCTTTTATACTTGACGCTGGAAACCCGAGCATTCCTCATGTGAGATTGCCAACTGTGCAGACGAATATCAAATATGGCAAATTTAGAAAAGGTTGGTCAGTTAAATTATGCTACTAGTAATGTTTATTCAGCAATAATTCTCCAGTACCGATAGCAGAACCGTTAACATCAGAGCTTGTCGATACTTCGGTCTTTTATAATGTAGCACCGATACCGATAAAGTACAGAGTTTCGGTACCTATCTCTAATTCAGCACACAGATTCATGTGAAGTAATTTCATTCATTCATTCATTTTCTTTTCGGCTTAGTCCCTTCATTAGTCCGGGGTTACCACAGTGGAATGAACCGCCAACTTATCCAGCACGATTTTACGCAGCGTATGCCCTTCCAGCCGCAACCCATCTCTGGGAAGTGAAGTCATTTCATAACAACATAATGCATGTTAATATTAAACATATTAATACTTAATATTAAAGACAAAGGCTATAATATTAAGCCTCATTACACTGTCAGAAATTTTTTACCGTTGTGATCATGCACGCAAGAAAGCTGCTCTAAATCCTGCTCACAGTTTTCACTAGCTCATCTTGGTTATCAGGCGTCTACACGTTTACCGGGGATGATATTTACACATGCTATAAAGTTTGTCACACCTCCGGCGGCTGCGCACTTCACGTTTTTTGCACGCTTCGTGGTTCATTCACAAAATACACGTCATCGTCTACGATTCACAAAGAGCAACAGCCAATAGCATTACTTTTCTAGAGTTGCATAGACGTGATTGGCTACATCTGCTGTAGGGTATTTGCATGGAGTAAACTAACTGGCATCTGTCTGAGGATTTAAAGTTCACTCTAAGTTCAAGTGAATCACTGATGCTGACATAAGACAAATAACACTTTATAAATGACCTTAAATAATCAGAGGGCAGTTTTAATCAATGTGTAAAGCTGCAATGTAGTTCAGGTCAAACCAAGCAATCTGTGCTGCGAGACTAGCCGACGTCAATCAAAGAGCATTAAAGCCAACTAGTGGACTAGTCTGTGCAAGCCCTACCACAAATACATCAAAAAACCGTACTGTGAGGTTTCAGACTTATAAACTGGATCTCTGCTTTATCCATGTCTGTCTCTGACTGCTGTTTATTTAACTTGATGCTAGAGAAACACACATGTGGGAACAGTGGGTGGGAACAGAACCAGCTCATTTGCATTTAAAGGCGCAAACTACAAAAACAGCTACACATTCCTCTAACCCCAATATTCCCCTATTCCCCAATATTCCCATATTCAGCAGGGTATAATACATGATCTGATGGGTATTTAGAGCTGAAACTGTACACACACATTCTGGACATTCTTGTAAAAGGGGTCAAAGAGGAGTTTTTAAGCTGAATATTAGTATCTTGAAGAATATCTAGTCAATGTTATGTCAATATCAAATCAATGAGTTATTAAAACTATCATGTTTAAACATCCTAATTACCCCAGTTAAGCCTTTAAATGTCACTTTAAGCTGAATACTAGTGTCTTGAAGAATATCTAGTCTAATATTATTTGCTGTCATCATGGCAAAGAGAAAAGACATGTGTTATGAGAGATGTGTTATTAAAAGTGTTCTGTTTCTGAATGTGTTGAACAGGGCGCAGTCGAGGCGCGATCATCTCTCAGTATTATAACCGCACCATGCAGCTGCGCAGACGCAGACAGAGCCGACCGTCCATCCAGCACTTCCCTCGCTCCGCACGGCCCAGCATACGAGGGTACGGCGTGGAGGTAGACGGAGCCGGCTTTCAGGAGGAAGGTGAGACACTGAGGTTTCAGGAGAGTCAGTAACTACCTGAACACTCTGCTGATTCACTGTTCATTGACTTACAGTGGATGTCAAAATCATTTGCCATATTTTGAGTCTTTTTCAGATATTTCCCAAATGATGTTGAACAGATTCAGGAATTTCTCACAGTATTTCCTCTAATATAATTTTTTTCTGGAGAAAGTCTTATTTGTTTTATTTCGGCTAGAATAAAAGCAGTTTTGAATTGTTTTAAAGTCATTTTAAGGTCAATATTATTAGCCCCCTTCAGCAATATTAGTTTTGGATTGTCTCCAGAACAAACCACTGTTATACAATGACTTGCCTAATTACCCTAACTTTACCCTAATTACCCTAGTTAAGCCTTTAAATGTCACTTTAAGCTGAAAGAAATCTTCTCTCTGTTAAGGAACACCTGGGAAACATCTTTTAAAGAATTATAATTTCCCAGGAAAGTTAATAATTTTAACTTCAATTGTATGCAAATGTGTGTCAAATCAATATTTATTCATATGGTTACATTTAGGTCAGTTATATAATTGAGTAATATGCATAATATGTTTGGATGATTTGAGTATTTTGTTGGATGCTTTATATGGGAGAACTGCTGTAGTTTTTTTTGTTTACCAAACTAGAGCTTCTAATTTGATTTGAGTTCTAAACCTTAATGATCACCTTAAAAATGAGGGAAAATGAGTTTGTTTTGTTGTGGTTTTCAGCTTCTATACTCTCTAAGGGTGCTTTCACAACTGTAGTTCGCTTCATTAGGTCCAGACCAAGGGCAACAAATAATACATTGTAGCATTTGTAGCCGTGTTTGGGTTGTTTTCACACCACACTGATTGCTTTGGTCCAAACCAGTTGAACCAAAATGCAGTCATCTGACAAAACCCACATCACTCGTTGTAGAAAATATTTCCTAAACTGCTTTTCAATTGATCAGAATTTATGTGCAGGAAAATGCCAATGAAAGTCCTGCATGTAAACAAACGGGCAGACACAAAATGTCGCTTTTGATTATGGAGCTAGGACTGCGCTGGCTGATTGTATCCCTGCTCATAGTATACTATATAGTTTGTGTCACTTTAGACAAACTATACATTTCGAGAGTGAAGCGCGGCTGTGGCTGAAAAACAATGTTTTAAAGCATTACAAACGGCGAAGGTGCATCGTTAGTCACTTTAGGAGGAATTAATTTAGCTAAACTGCGACATGGTCATGTTCCGGAAATATTACCAACGCTCCATCAGCTAATGTTTTCCCCCTCTCTCTCTCTGTTGGAAAAGCGCTGTCAACAAATGTTTTCCTCCACATTCCATAATGCACAGCGCATCAGCCTACAGCAACTGAGTTAGCCCAAAAAGGGGCAGTACTTTTTGCGGTTGGGTCTGTTTTAGTTCGGATCATATTCTCACCACAAATGAACCGCTCCAGGACTCGTTTGAAAGCGTCTTCGTGGAGGTCTCGGTACACTTTTTTTGATCCGCTTTTGGTGCACACTTGAGTGTGATTGCTTCATTCACACCTGCCCAAACAAACCACACCAAGAGGGAAAACGAACTCTAGTGCGATTTAACCCAACTAAATAAGGCAGGTGTGAAAGCACCCTAAATTATTTCGCATAAATCTGCAGGGTTTTTTTTTCACAGATTTTACAGTATTTCAGGAAAGTACTTTAAGTATCTGTAATAAACTAACAGTAATTTCTTGCTGTATATATTTTAGTGGATAGGTAGTTTGATTGCAGTAACTTGCTGAGTGTGTGTTAGGGTGCTTTCACACTAGCACTTTTGGTCCACACCCGGGTTCGTTTGACATCAGACTTTGGTACGTTCAGCTAGTTTGAACTAGGGCTGGGCGATAAAATCGGTATCAATGTTTATTAACCATTGTCAATATCAATAATAAAAAAAGATTCAGTACGCAGGTTCAGTGTGAAGCGATATAGTTTTAGTAATATGTAGCTGCTGAAGCCTTGAAAGCAATGCAAATAAGCTTAGGGAGTCAGTTTGTCATCTCCAATGGAGGTGCGCAACTTGCTAAACACGCATATGGGAGCGACGTGCACATGTTTGCACTTTATATGGAATATACACATTTCAGTAATAACGGCAGATTAATGACCTCAGACAAACACAGCGCATCCAAACACTGCAGCGCTTTTCCTTTTCCCCATAAATTTGCATCAGAGCTGCAGCAATGGTTTGTTCACTTGACATCCATTGTAAATGGTGAAGGAAGCCACTCGTGCACTTGTCACTTCAGTTTAGAATTACAATACACAAAACACATGTGAAAATGAGTGTCGTATAGCAGCAGTGAGGAGATTGTAAATAAAAAAGGATGTTGCCAGAGTGGCTTTTTAGTTTGCATCCCAGACACTAGCTCCCCATCTGAGAGATTTTCAGCATAGGGACTAATACAGTCATCTAACTTCACAATGTGTAATGTTGCAGTGTGTATCTGAATAATGAAGGCTGGTTCCTTCACCTGAAAGCTCAGATTTGATGATCATTGGTTTTGTTGACAGAGTTTGAGGTTTACTGTATCATTATTATTCACGGCTCAAAGTTTGCTTTGATTGTTCAGTATTTAGGCTTCACCATTGCACACACTTTAACAGTTTATTAATCAAGTTTAAGATTCTCTTTAACACTTCTGTTTGTTTTATCATGAAAAGATCAGATATTTAGATTAAATATTTTTGTTCAAAATTTGTAATGTTGGTCAATTAAAATAAAGTGGTTAAAATAAATCCTAATATTCCTAAATGTATTGTTTTAAAAATATTCAATAATTATCGAATGATATGAAACATGATATCGTGATCATTTTTTTGCAATATCATCCAGCCCTAGTTTAAATGATGTCTTCTGAACTCTGGTGCGCACCTGTGAACCCCAGAGGTACGTGCGAACTCTGGTCTGGTCTCTTATGAACGCAATCATACCAAACAACGGAAGTGAACCGCCAGCTGTACAACAAACTTTAGTATACATGACGTTCATTCGTGTATCTGTGTATGTCTGTGTATCATCTAACATTACCTTGGTGACAAGCGGGACTGACCCAGTGCAAAAACAGTGATATTAGCCCCTTTCACACATACAGACATGGTGTGACAAACCAGAATTGCCAGCAATATATCCAGACAGGTCTGTATGTGTGAACAGGCCCCTAAAATACTGGTAAATTCGTTCCGACAATTTTCCGGAAAGGGAAGTTGTAACATTAGCGGTAATTTACAGGAATGCTGCTGTGTGTGAACGCAGTAGGAAGATTGCCGGAAAGATCGCGTTTACGATTACAACGTGCTGACGTGAGACGTCTACTCCAGCCAATCAGAACACTCAGATGCATTCACATCCGCGCAGTTTATGAGAGTAAAAGCCTTTGAGTATTTTTCCAGACACATTTATCTGCTAGATGTTAGTCAGATAACGTTTCTATGTTCATTATTAATGCCAACTGTGTAAATAATTAGCGATAAAATGCTGATGATAAACCGCTGTTTGTTTACCTTTAAGCTCTACTTCAGTTGCTTTATGCGTGTGCACAGGAAGTAGGGCTCCGGTGGGCGCCAGCACACACACAAACACACACACATTATGAACATCTCGATATGTGAAAGTGTTCCTCCATATGTTTTCATTGAAGTTGTTCACAATACTGATCCATCCACAGAATGTGTAATGTAGTCAAATGTGTAAACATTAGCTGCGGTTCTCTTCTGCCTTCGGATGTCTCTGGGACAAAAGCAGCTGCATGAATGCTGAAGCTTTAAATAAAAGTGAAACCATCAACAAAAGCCCACCCCCTTCTGTTTACAAACACAAGTGCAGCCGTTTAGAGCTCATTTCTGGTTACTGATGTAGATTAGATTAGATTAGATTAGATTAGATTCAACTTTATTGTCATCACACATGTACAAGTACAAGGAAACAAAATGCAGTTTAGGTCTAACCAGGAGTGCAATAGCAGCAAGTGCAGGATACAGGTATAAGTTATAAAGTGCAGTTATAGAAACACTATGGTGATATTTACAAATGGATGTACTATCAACATTATATACAGGTTGTGTTAGCTATGAACAGATTTACAATAGATGGATAAATGTACAGGTTGCTATTAATAATCAGAAGTGTGCAGATAGATAAACATAATTACAAATGTATATGTACAGTGGATGTGTACATAATTTACAAATGTACATGTGCAGTGGGTGTGTACAGTTCAAATAAATGAATCAGTGCAATGAATATGTGCAATTTTTAAATGTGCAAATGTTAAGTAGTGCAGTGATTATGAGGAGTCTGAGTTATGAGAAGAGGAGAGTGGGGTGTATTAGGGGGGCAAAAAGTCAGTGGGGAGCAGAGTTCAAGAGGGAGACAGCTCTGGGGAAGAAGCTGTTCTTTAGTCTGCTGGTTTTTGTCCGGGGGAGCCTGAAGCGCCTGCCAGAAGGCAGGAGAGAAAACAGTCTGTGAGCAGGGTGAGAGGAATCTTTAAGAATACTGCGTGCTCGGCGCAGACAGTGTTTCCTCTGGATGTCCTCTATGGCTGGCAGTGTGGTCCCTGTGATGCATTGGGCAGTTTTCACCACCCGCTGCAGTGCCTTACGCTCCACAACAGAGCAGCTTCCATACCAGACTGTGACACAGTTCGTCAGGATGCTTTCTATTGTGCAGCGGTAGAAGTTCACCAAGACGGCTGATGACAGCTGGTTCTTCTTAAGTTGCCTTAAGAAAAATAGGCGCTGGTGAGCCTTCTTGACCAGGCTGGAGGTGTTGGTGGTCCAGGAAAGGTCCTTGGAGATGTGGGTCCCCAGGAACTTGAAGGATGATACAGGCTCGACGGCCATCCCATTGATGTAGATGGGATCATGTGAGCCTGTTCGTCCCTTCCTGAAGTCCACAATGAGCTCCTTGGTCTTGTCGGTGTTAAGGAGCAGATTATTGTTGGTGCACCACGTGGCCAGATGCTGTATCTCCTCCCTGTAGGCAGTCTCATCATTGTTGCTGATTAGACCAATCACTGTGGTGTCATCTGCAAATTTGATGATGACGTTGGATCTGTTCACAGGCCTACAGTCGATGGTGAAAAGGGAGTAGAGGAAGGGGCTCAGCACACAGCCCTGTGGTACACCAGTGTTGAGTGTGACGGTGGTGGAGCAAATGTGGTCTGATCTAACATTCTGAGGTCTGTTAGTCAGAAAGTCCATAACCCAGTTACAGAGAGACGTGTCTATATCCAGGTCTCTAAGTTTGATCATTAACTTAGAGGGTATGACAGTGTTGAATGCTGAGCTGAAGTCAACAAACAGCATTCGTGCGTATGTGTTTTTATTGTCCAGGTGTGTGAGTACAGAGTGCAGTGCTATGGAGACTGCATCTTCTGTGCTCCTGTTGCCACGGTAGGCAAACTGATGTGGGTCCAGTGTGGATGGCAGAGAGTCTTTCAGATGTGCCAGGACCAACCGCTCGAAGCACTTCATGATGATGGGTGTGAGTGCTACCGGGCGGTAGTCATTCAGGCATGTTGGGCTGGAGTGTTTCGGCACTGGCACAATAGAGGTGGTTTTAAAGCATGTTGGCACAGCTGCTAGGTTAAGGGACAGGTTGAAAATGTCTGTGAATACCCCAGCGAGCTGTTCTGCACATGCTTTGAGGACACGCCCAGGAATACCGTCTGGTCCAGCAGCCTTACGCACATTGATCCGACTCAGTGCGGTGTAGACTTCTGAGGAGGTGAGTGTAATGGGTGAGTGGTCGGTTGAGGAAGTGATCCTGATGTAGGGTTCATTATTGTCTCTTTCAAAGCGGGCATAAAAGTCATTAAGCTCGTTCAGGAAGGAGACATTTGTGGCTGTGGGTGTGGAATGGCTGGGTTTGTAGTTGCTGAGGCTGGGTTTGTAGTTGCTGGGTTTGTAGTTGTTTGTAGTTGCTGTATCCGGTATTTTGGAATGCATGTGTGAATGGTCTATTCCTTAACTCCAGGACGTCCTCGTCTGTGTGAACAGCACTTACTTGAATTTACCGGTGAAGTGGTTTCGGTAATTTTCTGGATATTTACTGGTATCACTGTGTGAAAGGGGCTAATGTCTGCTTGTCTCCTCCAGAAACACATCGCGTTAGACATTCTGGACGGTTTTAATATTTTTTGCGGCTAAAAGACACGAGTCTCTGTCTGTATGTTGATTTGGTAACAAAAGAAAAAAGATTCAGTCAAAGCAGAAAGACCGTGATGTGTGGACGTCTTTCCATTTTGGCGCCTTGGCTTTTGTGGCCATCACCTAGCAACAGATGTACACAAAACAGAGGCTTGATGATGCAACCGTCAAGGGGGGACAATCGAACTTAAGTACGGTCCAGGCAATCAATCCAAATGTGAAAGCACCCTTAATGGAGTCTTTGTGGTTATTTGGATGGTGTGTTGTTTTACTCCATATTAGTCTTCCCCCCAAAAAAAAACAATCGTGTGTGTGTGTTTGTAGAGAATAAGAGAGAGCGTTTGGTGAATAATCTGCAGAATCTGTCTGTGAGTGATCGAGTGCGGATGCTGAGAGCCATGCCACTGAGTCTGGCAGAGAAGAAAGAGCTCCGGTAAACACACACACATAACACGCACACGCACACACACACACACACACACACACACACACACACACACACACACACACACACACACACACACACACACACACACATATATATATATATATATATCACACACATGTACTCACACAATGTACTCACACATCACACATATGTACTCACACATCACACATGTACTCACACATATGTACTCACATATATACTCACACATATGTACTCACACATGTACTCACACATAT
>CAIGQZ010032270.1:5709156-5719933 GCA_903798205.1 Danio tinwini | reverse complement strand
GAAAAGGTTCTACTCTTCTGAAATAACTGAGAGATCTGTCTTCTTTATGTGATCTAAAATAGGTTGCCAGCTGAGAAAAAACATATCAGCCTCTTAAAGTATGTCGTATTTTTTCTAAGGTCAGGTGGTGTAGGAATTCATTAAGCCATTGCTTACAAGTAGGAAGACATTTTTCCTTCCATTTCAGCAATATTAAAGAGCCCCTATTATGGGTTATTGAGAATGATCTTCATGTAGTGTGTAACACAGCTCTGAGTGAAGTGAAATATCCAGCTAAGGCTTACATCTGAAAGTGGACAGTGTTTAAACTATTGATTCATCTATAAAAGAGTCGACTCAGAGTGCTTCAAATGAATCGTCTTGATAACGAGTCTTTAGCCGTTTTAGCGTGATGTGGATATGAAACTTTAGCCCTGCCCAACTGTTGCGCAACCAAACCCGGGACAATTGAAATCTGCAGCCCCGCCCACAAACACTGTAGCAAAGAAAAAGAGGAAGACAAGCACTGTAGCAGACGCCGGTTAAATTAAGTCATGAAGACGCTGTGGCATATTCTGCTGGATATTATTGGAAGTGTGAGGGGAAAGTTAGTGCTATTTTCTCTACCCAAAGATGAAACTGTGAGGAGTCAGTGGTTGAGGTTTATTTTTGCAAAAATACCTCAGTATTATAGCCCAGCCTTGTGCTGTTCGAGTGCTTCTGGAATCTATTGTGAGGTTCGGGGTGAGGTGTCTGAATAACATTCAGGGCCGGAGCAAGCTGAACTGGTCCTCTAGGTGAACATCGATCACGCCGCCCTCAACCCGAAAGTGAAAAAGAAAGTGACCGATTCACGGATGAAAGTGAGGACCGGAAGGGTGAGGGTGGGTGTGGTGAATGAAAGTGAGGACCGGGGGGTTCGTGGACGCCGCTCACACTGTTCTGCCTCTATGGACAGTCCAGCCCTGATAACACTATTGAGATAAGTTGTTTCAATTCAATTCACTTCACAATTCAATTCACTATAAACTTCCATGTGAAGCTGCTTTGACACAATCTACATTGTATAAGCGCTAGAGAAATAAAGATGAATTGAATTGAATAAGTGTGTGTGTGTGTGTGTGTGTGTGCATATAATTGTGTGTACAAAACTGTACGTGTGCATGTGTGTGTATATGTGTAATATATATATATATATATATATATATAAATAACTGTGTGTGTGTGTCTATATAATTGTGTGTGTGTGTGTGTGTGTGTGTGTGTGTATGCATAACTGTGTGCATGTGTGTATATAACTGTCTGCGTCTGTGTGTGTCTGCATATACATATGTGTGTGTGTGTGTGTGTGTGTGTGTGTGTGTGTGCATGTATATAACTGTGTGCAAGCATGTTTGTGTATATAACTGTGTATGTGTGTGTGCGCATGTGTGTATATATATCTGTGTGTGTGTATAACTGTGTGTGTGTGTGTACCCCGGCTTCTTGTTGTCCTCTGCGTGGTGAACGGACTCGTCTGCGCTCATGAATATCCTGCAGTCTCATGATCAGAAACTTCTTATCCTCGCCCTCCTGAACAAAACGGGACAGGAAGTGATGTCAGTCTACACCCGTCAGTACTGTGTTTATTTCCCATGATTCCCAGTCTCACATTCTCGATCTGCTCCTGAAGGAGTTCGATGATCTTTCTTTGGCCGTCCAGCACCTGACTGTGGAAGTAGATCACGATCCTGCAAACACAACAAACCACAGAGAATCACTCAGGACTCGCTCTGTAAGACCCGATCACACCAGCAGGAGCAGTAATGGAGACTTCACGTGTGTGAAGACGTGAACATAGTGTGTAAACTCAGAGCACAGTGAATGGGGCAGTACAACACATCATTCATTCATTTTCCTTCAGCTTAGTCCCTTTATTTATCAGGGGTCGCCACTGCGGAATGAACCGCCAACTATTCCAGCATGTTTTACACAGCGGATGCCCTTCCAGCTGCAATCCAGTACTGGGAAACACCCATACACACTCATTCACACACACACACTCATACACTACGGCCAGTTTAGTTGATCAATTCCCCTATAGAGCATGTGTTTGGACTGTGGGGGAAACCGGAGCACCCGGAGGAAACCCACGCCAACACGGGGAGAACATGCAAACTCCACACAGACAAAACTGACCTAGCCGAAACTCGAACCAGAGACCTTCTTGCTGTGAGGCCACAGTGTTGACCACTGAGACACTGTGACTTTCAGAAAGAGGAAACAATAGTGTGAGACTGATAATGGTAGCCAGAAGAGAGGATAATGTCAGATTCACTGTCCTTCCCCCATACACAGGGCTCTATTTTAACAATCTAGCTGCAAAATCTAAAGCTCATGGTGCAAAAGCATTAAGGGTGTGTCCGCATCAACTTTTGCTGTTTTTAGGGTGGATAAATCCGCTCTGCGACTCGGCACATGGTCTAACAGGGCTGTGTTTATTCTCTTAATGAGTTCTGGGTGTGTTTTGAGCATAACCTGCATTAAACCAATCAGAGTCTCGTCTCTCATTCCCTTTAGGAGTCAGTTGCGTCGCTCGATGGTGCATTTTCTACTTACATGGCCACTTTGTAAGTGTAAAAAATGAACAATTCACTAGCGAGAGAACAGTTAAACAGAGCATCTGCAGCATGAGGATAAAGAACGAGCCTCCTCCATTCAGCCTCTTTACTTTCTCTTTACTCTTTACTTTACTCCTTTACTTTGGTAAACTCACTCCACTGAACACATCCATTAGCCCACATGTTTAATTTCCTTTAAGCACAAAGATTTGTGTCTAAACTATTTCTAAATTCAGTTCTAATCTCCAGCAAAGGAATAAATAAACAATAATAATGAAGTGTGCTCAGAAAACTGAGTCGAATCCAGACACTATTTCAGTTCCTCAAAAGAGCAACGCGCCAACAATGTGCTTTAACACACCTCTTTTATAGACCAGCACACACATGAGTCCACAGAGTGGCGCAAATGGATTTAGTATTTAAACACTGTGATGCAAAACGTTAAAATTAGAGTGGAGCTGGTCTGAAAATGCAACAAATCACGCCAAAAACGTATTGCACCTTATTGCGCCGGGAGTATGATAGGGGCCACTGATTTACACACACCTCACACAAGCGCTCATTGGTTTTCATACTTTGATGCAATATACTTTGAGAGAATACAAACATGACAGAATAACAAAAAATTCTGAATATTTAAAAACTAAAAACGCATCAGAACACTCTTGTGAGAAGGGTCTACAAAGTGAAGGGAGACTCACAGGAAGACGGCAGCGGACAGGAACAGGAAGAGTGGGTTCTCCACCAGATATGTGTGTGCCGACTCCAGCCACCACAGACTGGGGTTTGCCAGCGCCAGATCCCGAACCCACAGCTTACCGGCCTCGAACATCGTCTTTAGACCCCGAAATGGCCCACAGCCGGCTGATGGCTTCATACTGACACACACACACACACACACACACACACACACACACACACACACACACACAAACAGACACACAAAAAGATAGACACGCACACACATGCTAAAATACACACAGATACACACACACACACACACACACACACACACACACACACACACACACACAAAATATAAAGACCAACTCACACAAAAGCATGCACACATACACAAACTAACATAAACACACAGACAAGACACACACACACACACACACACAATACAGACATACAAATAAGGACACACACACACATAGGCATGCACACACATACACACACAAGCACGCACACACATACTAACATACACACAGACAAATACACGCACACACAAAATACAAAGACCGACTCACACAAAAGCACGCACACATACACAAACTAACATAAACACACAGACAAGACACACACACACACACACACACACACACACATACACGAACATACACATACAGACAAATGAACGCACTCACACAAAAGCATGCACACCTACACACACTAATATAAACACTCAGACTAGACAGACACACACACAGGCATGCACACACGCACAAAAGAAATCTGAAATACACATAAGGACGCACACACAGACACACACAGAGATGCAAATGACACTAACATACACACACAAGCACACTCACACACAGAAACAACACATATAAGCATGCACACACAAGCGCGCGTGCACACACACACACACACAAGCATGAACACACACAAAAAATACACAAACACACAGAGTAAACATGCACATAAAAGCATACTCACACACACTAACATACACACAGTGACAGACACAAACACACACACAGAAAAACACACAAAAATACACACAAGGGCTCACAAAATACACAGGCACATAAGCATGCACATATAACCATGCACTCACACACAAACAAACACACACACACACACAAACAAACATAAACACACGCACACACACACACACTGAATAAATGATTGAAACAGAGCAAACCCCACTGATCAATCAGAACAGACAGAGAACAATAAAAACTTCATTACGTCTCTCTAAAGAAGAGTGTGTGTGTGTGTGTGTGTGTGTGTGTGTGTGTGTAATAAGTAACAGGAGAAAACTAATGGAAACACTAAGTTGATGAAGAAAACAAGAAGCAGTGTGTGTGTGTGTGTGTGTGTGTGTGTGTGTGTGTGTGTGTGTGTGTGTGTGTGTGTGTGTGTGTGTGTGTGTGTGTGTGTGTGTGTGTGTGTGTGTGTGTGTGTGTGTGTGGTTTCCTGGCAATGAGATCATTACATCAGTCTGTGGTCAAAAGACATTTCAAAATCTTTCCATAGAAGATCTTAAGACACACACACATGAACACACACACTCACTCTGTCTCACTGACTCTTTAACATACACACACACACATTGATTCTTACACACTCTATATCTCTCATATATATTGTCTCTCTCTCTCTCTCTCACACACACACACACACACACACACACACACACACACACACACACACACACACTTCATCTTTAACACATTAACCTTAATCTGTGAAACTGTATCCACCCATTGTTGTGCACTCTCTATTCCTTGCATTAGCTGCATGTTAAATCCAGTTTGAACTGAAGTAGCAAGACTTTCGTGGCTGATAAACTCCATTTTGCACATGCATCATGGGTTTCTGCATGAAGTCTGCCATTAAATGTGATGTTTTCAGGTTCAACAAAGGCAAACACAATCGATTAACATCCTGCAGATCAGTCTTTAAAGGGCTCATGAACTGAGAAAGCTCAATTCCCTTTCTTCTCTGATACATCACAGCTCATAGTGTTATAAAGACACCCTGTGAGTTTCAGAACTCCACACTCAGAGCTTCCTCTACAATCAGCTTATATTGAAGCAGATCTGATAAAACAACAGCTTCTGGAATATCCTACTCGATGATGTAATGGTGGATAAGACCCGCCTCCACAGAACAAAAAATAATCAACACCCACTTGTACAGCCTGTTTAGCTCTGGTAATATTCAAAACTGTCAGTCAATCACAGCAGTGGGTGTTTACTTTTGAGTCAAAATAGGCCACACCCCTTTAAAAGGAGCATTCAGATGAGGCTCAGAAACAGCACAGAAAATAGTATGCTCATTTTCTACAGGAACTAAATGTCTCTGTGATGTCTCTAGAGTGTGTAGTGAAGTTTGAGCTGAGAATATCACACAGATAGTGTCCTCTAGCTCTCTGAAACTGACCTTTTTAGGCTTTGATCCTAATTGTGGCGTTTTGGAGAGAGAAGAGGGCGGAGCTACAAATGCATATGCATGAACATAGTGACAGATGTAAAACAGCAGTGTGTGTGTGTTGTCAGTGCTGGTCAGGTGTGCTTCATGCTTCTGTCAGTCTATGTCGCTCCTGTCGCTGTTCATTTGAGCTTTCATCTAAAACTCCACATCTATAATCCTCTTAGTCTATGCTGACATTATCTTCACTTTAATGGCTAATGGACAGACGGCTGCTTCTCACTCAGGGCTGCTGTTTATGCTAATGAGGGAGAGACGGGCACTTGTGGGCGGGGTTTTTCCTCTCTGATGACACGTACAAAGAGAGAATGTCAATCAAAGTGTTTCCTTCATCAAGTCTTTCATGTTCACCATTAGAGGCTGGAGATATTCACACACTGCTGCCACACACACTACTGGGTTTAAACTCCACATTAAAGTAATTTCTGCATAATAGGTGCCCTTTAATATAACAGGTGGACCCCAGAGTAAAGTACTAAATAAAAAACAGACACTTTGTGAGTTTTAAACAGTATCAGCTATATATAAAAATCATTTAGGCTACTTTTGCTTCTAATAAGGGAATGAATTAATTAAATATACAGCCTGAATGCAATGTAAATGAAAGCATCTGCCAAATGCATTAATGCACAACAAATGTTAAACTGCACAGAGAGTCTGAGAGTGGACTGTATTACGAGTGTGGGAGCGCTCATACGGCTCTCTAGGGGACAAATATGTGATTTGAAACAAGTCCAGGGGAGGGAGATTTATATAAGACACAGTCATTGTGTGAGAACAGCAAACAGAAGAGCCAGAAACAGATCAGATTACTCGAGCACATCTGGAACTGGAGGAAAAAGTAGAGTATATGGTCACGTTACACGGAAACTGCTCTCCAATAGAAGGAAATAATGAGCACACTGCAAAAAAAAATGCTGAGTTGTTTCTTGTTTCTAGTCCAAATGTCTAAGAATTCTTTAATCAAAACAAATTTTGTAGACAAGCAAAACATGTTGTCTTGTTTACAGAAATAATGAGTCAAAATGAAGTGAGTTTTTACTTAAAACAATCAAAATAATCTGACAATACGAGAAGAAAAATAATCTAGTTTTTTCTTAATGATTATTTCACTTGTTTTAATTAAAAACTTGCTTAATTTAGACACATTAATTCTTGAAACAAGAAAACATGTTTTGCTTATCTAGAAAATTCTTACTGATTTAGGATTTTTTTCTATATATTTGGACTAGAAACCAAACAAAACAATAAGGTAATAGGGTAAAAGAGAAGCAGCAGAAACGCTAGTTCCGGAAATAATTCACATGCATTCACCTGAACACAAAGACTGAATCAAAGACACAATGGGTTTTGTTCGGTTTGCAGCGCATGACGAATGACACAAAATATCTGCCAGAATTCATTCAAACTAAAACACAAGCATCCTTTCAGATCGCACAATAATAGTATTCTGATCTCATTCCCATAAATGCATGCATTCACATCTGCAAAGGAAAAAACTAGACTTTCATCTGTTTTAAATGCTTCCTGCCTCCTCCTCGTTGTTTGTGCATCAACAATCCCCAATGAAATCCCCAAATACTTTGATATTAAACTATATCATTTGCATCAAAATACATTTGAGACAGGATATAAGATAAAGTTGAAATTAAAACTATGATATGGCATTATTGAAAATGTACAAAGACAAAATTAATTATAAAAGTTCAAATGCAACACAAACCTATGAAATATGTGAAAAATAAACATGTATTTTCACTTTTGGGCTATTGTAAAATACTTCTCAGCTCCCTACCTAGACAGCTTGTCTGTGCATCAACAAATACAAAAAATACTTTGGATATTACACAGTATATACATCATATTTAAATACCAGATTTAAGGTGTTTGAGTTAATGAAGCTAACAAAATATAAGTAAAATATACTATGCAGGCATGTGCGGAGGTGACGGCTTTGGATTCTTGAGCCCCTGCCCTTTTTTCCTGGAGATAAATATTTTTAAATACTAATAATAATATATGTATACGTTAATGCGTGTTCTTTTAAGGACAGCTTTCCCTGTCAGATAATAAAAAACAATATTTTATGTATATCTTGGTTTTAAAAACAAATACCATGAAAGTCAATGGTTACAGGTTTCCTGCTTTCTTCAAAATATTATTTTGTGTGTTCGACAAAAGAGAAAAAAGTCAAATAGGTTTGGAACAAGTAAAAGTTGAGTAAATGGTGACAGAATTTTCAGTTTTGAATGAACTATCCTTTTAAGAGTGAGTATATGGTGAATTTAGAATAGAATCTCCTATATTTTATTTATTAAAGTACAATAATTATTATAATTTAATTAAAAGTGCCCTTTTTTCTACTTGAGCCCCTGGCCCTTAAAAGGTCTCTGCACGTCCCTGATGCTATAGTAGTAGTACTATGACTTTAGTAGCAGTAGTAGTTTTCTTCTTAAAGAAAAAAATATTGTAAATATCAGATTGTTATTTAAATTCAAATAAATAAATGTCATTTCTCACTGTACACTTAACTTAACACCTAGTGAGCTCCCTGAGTACACACATCATTCTCCCCCCAAAAAAACTTATGACAGCGATAAAATCTAATATTTACACACTACTCGATTATTTTGATCGACAAAACTAAACAGAAGTAGTTTTACCATGCGTTTGTTGTTTGTTTTGGTCGTGTACCCCGACAATATCAAGTTCACACAGGACAATACCACTCGATTTTCAATCAAATTGACTGGCATTGTAAATCCTGCAACAAATAATACTTTATACTTGAGGTTTATGTTTCAAACTTAGTTTAGTTTACAAATAATACGATGTTTTGGAGATATACAATGAAACGGCACGAGTACTTATACCACGATATACACAACATAAACAATATATGAATGTGGAGCTCATTCAGTATGGTATATAGTCGAGTAACACTGATCATGTGAAAAAATAACGAGTTTGTTACTGAAATATGATTATTATGTTACTGTTATTTTACACCTGCCACAATGATTCGCTCAAGTTCCTGATCGACTCAAAAGCTCATTTTCTCACACTCAAATAAACTTTCTCTTGTCAGTTTCCATCGCGTGGATGATTTAAACTCGATTAACACCGTTTTAATTACTCATATAAGAAGTAAATAAGCTGTAACTCACCACAGCTCGAGTCAGATCGCCAAATACACACTTCACAAACTTCTAATGAGCGTCGAACCGACTGAACTGCAGGTAGAATGAAAGCGAATCGGTTCATTTGAACGGTCAGCCGCTGCGACGTTTGAACTCCCTCTAATACAGCGCTAAATGAGAATCGGTTCAACTGAATTATCGGAAAGATCCGACTCGAACGAATTCGCTTGGACGGAGTCACTTTCGTTTCCGTAGGGGGGGGTACATGATTAATTATATACTACAAAAAACACTCTGATGTTTTATAAACACATAAAGCATGTAATGAGTATATGGGTAAACTGATCATTACGTTAAATAAATGACACAAAGATATATGAATAACCACACTCACTTAAAATGGTACGAGCCGACTCATTAAGTTGACCGAACTTATACTCAGAGAAAGGTTCGCACGCAAGTCAAACACGCGTTTTTAACTCAGCATGATGTTAAATCAATCGCTGATTATGGACAGTGGAGTTATAATAATGAAATAAAAGCAGAGATCCGTCAGTGTTTGTGGAGTTTAGTTCAGTTCAGAGGATGTGGTGCTCCTGCAGTCTCTGAATCACTCATCTCTGCCCCTTTTCTGACAGTTTCTGTGTCTTCAGACCTCACTGAAGAAAAGGTCAATCTTGACTGACACACTGAGGATGTGCGTCTGCAAACAAACACTGGGCTTCTCTCGTGGTTTGAGAATGATTTGTTTCATGAGGTTCTTTGGTGATGACGTCATGACGTCGGATTTCCATGACCGTAAACACCAACCACAACAGCACAATGCAACAGCACAACACAACATCATGCAACACTGCAGCACTCACCACTGACTTTACTAGTTTAGCTGCATACGGAGTCTGCGGGGTTCCCATGATAGAGGATAATGATAAAATATACATTACACCTCCACAGGGTTAGAGGTTCGGTTCCCAGCAAATGCATGATGTGAAATGAATTTATGCCTTTAGTGCAATGTCATTTGCTTTAGATCAGAGGTGACAAACAGTCCTGCCATACACACCCTGTAGCTGTAAAATATGCCTGAATGACTGGATTAGCTGAATGAGGAGTGTTTAAGGTTGGTCATACACTCTGCAGAGCTGTGGCCTCCAGGAGTCTGAAACATCACCTTTAGATAAAAGCTTCACGTCACAGAAATGTCTGATCCATTATTTTTTTTCTCAGCTCAAACTTGCTGTGATGAATAATAATAACAGTATAAAGTTGACATATTTCTGTGGCTCAATGAATTTGCATCATGCATGAACTTTACACGAAACATTTGCATATTTCCCATCCACTTTAACATGAAATATTAGCATATTCTCCGCCCAACCTAAACATGAAACAGCAAAGTGTCTGCCCACTTGAACATGAAACATTAGCATATTACTGGTTCACGTAAAAAAAAACCATTAGCATAATCCCCACCCACTTGAACATGAAACATTAACATATTCCCTGCATATCTGAACATAAAACATTAGTATATTCCCTGCCCATTTGAACCTGAAACATTAGCATGTTCTCCGCCTAACTAAACACAAAAAATTAGCATATTATCGACCCACCTAAACATGAAACATAAGCATATTCCCGCCCACTTGAACATGAAAATGTTAATTAGCATATTCTATGCCCACTTGAACATGAAACATTAGCATATTCTCACCCACTCGAACATGAAACATTAACATATTCCCGCCCATTTGAACAAGAAACATTAGCATATTACCCATTCACTTGAGCATAAAACATTAGTATATTCCCCGCCTACTTGAACCTGAAACGTCATGTTCTCTACCCAACTTAAACATGAAACATTAGCAGCATCCGCCCACATAAATATTA
>CAIGQZ010032270.1:5675765-5688300 GCA_903798205.1 Danio tinwini | reverse complement strand
CTGCACAGGGGACAGAATGACTGCACTGTATTAAGGAGAGGATGAACGTGGCCATGTATTGTGAGATATTGGGCAAAAACCTCCTTCCCTCAGTCAGAGCATTAAAGATGGGTCGTGGCTGGGTCTTCCAACATGACAATGACCCAAAGCACACAGCCAGGAAAACCAAGGAGTGGCTTCGTAAGAAACATAACAAGGTTTTGGAGTGGTCTAGCCAGTCTCCAGATCTAAATCCAATAGAAAATCTTTGAAGGGAGCTGAAACTCCATGTTGCTCAGCGACAGCCCTGAAACCTGAGAGATCTAGAGAAGATCAGTGGGCAAAATCCCTCCTTCAGTGTGTGCAAACCTGATGAAGAACTACAGGAACCCTTTGACCTCTGTAATTGTTAACAAAGGCTTCTGTACTAAATATTTAAAATGCTTGACTCAAGTGATCAAATACTTATTTCACACAGTAATTTACAAATAAATTGTTAAAAAATTATATGTGATTTCCAGATTTTTTTTTTTAGATTCTGTCTCTCACAGTGGAATTGCAATTATGCTGAAAATTCCAGACCCCTCCATGATTTCTAAAATTTCTTAGATTTGAAAAATCACAGTGTGATTAAATACTTATTTCCCTCACTTTATTAGAAACGGCTTCTATTTCTCACAGCCGAACAACAGAAAACTGACAATGATCTACTCAGGTGCAGCTCATGTGCTTTATTCAGAGTTAAATGCTAATAATGTGAGTTTGAATTACATTTATTGCCATACTACTGAAAGCAGCAGCAGACAGCTCAGATCTGGAGAATAAAATAAAACGTCTGAAACTGAACTTCAGAACTGAGACTCAGTGCAAACCAACACATATCAGTGATTCAGCATCTACATTTAATCATGTTAAAGTGTTAAAGAGGTTTAATATGCATTCATTAGATTATAAACCTCATCATTGTGCTAGAGTGCAGTGAGTGCACTATTCTGTGCTTCTGAATGGCTGTATTTACATTTCTGTCGTGTTTCGTCTGGTGCAAACAGCCAAACTGCTCATCACTGCGTATCTCGTCATGAAGCGTGTTGTTAGGACACGCGTTTACAATGTGACCTGATCACTTAATGTTTACGTTGGTAATATTTATATGAGTTGCTAATTAATAACCTCATGTGGAACTCTGAATCTGCATCTCATTTCAGAGTCTGCTACTGTCCACCAGAGGTCGCAATTCAGTCACGGACGCATGCTTTAAGAGCCTTCATGACTGAATGAATGAAATACTCTGTTTTCCACAATCTGGCAACCCGGGCTGCTGAAATATAATTGGCTAAACTGGCATTGGGTGGGTTAAAGAGACCAAAACAAAGACAGCCGCTCCGGCACGTAACACACATGTTCACAGCAGAATATCTGACTTCAGCATTGTGTTGCAGATAAACAAGAATGTTCACTGAGCATGATTCTGAATATGTACAAACACATTATGGTGTTTTTATGCTTTAGAAGAGGCAAAAACTTACATACAGCACCTTTAAAGTTATATACTATAGTATTTGTTCATGTGGGAGTGTTTAGGCTACAGAATATGCTGACCTCTGACCTCTTCTCCAGATGGATCTAGAAGAGCAGGCGTTTCATGCACGAGTCAAGCAGCGAACGCTCACACAGTGGGTTCGCCTCGTCCTCTTCCGGATCCTTCTGAACCTCGCTGTGCTGTTTCTTCTGGCCGGTTCATTCATGCTGATTTATTATGCCATCCAATTGCAACAAAATGTACAAATATATGATATAAGTGAACATGATTAAAGCTACACCATGCAAAATTCAGCTCTCTAATGGCCGAAGCGTAAAACTACAATATATTTTTCTAGACATTGTTTGGGTCCACAGCTGTAACTCTGCAGTTGAGATGTTGTGTTTGAGAGTTTATTTGTCAGGTGTGTGTCTTCCTCAAGCATCTCCTGTATATGTATAAATATTGCATAGTGTAGCTTTAATAAATAGTGTAAATAATCACATTTATGTTTGTGTAATGGTTAATGTCCAGCCGTCATTGTCTCTCTGTTTTCTTCCTTCAGTGCACTGATGAATCGACTGTGTGTCTGATATTGAAGTATTTACCTCCAATCACCATGACTTCAATAAACATTGTGTTGCCGCGCATCTTCAATAAGATCTCAGAGTTTGAAGATTATTCACTGACGATCCAGCTCAACCTAACTCTCATCAGGTCAGGCAGGACTCTGCTGTGTTATACAGTACAGTACAGTATGTTCCTGTGGTGTTAAATTAATGTGTACCAACTCCATACACAGGAGTATTTTCCTCAAGTTGGCATCTGTGGGCATCTATCTGTTCTTTTTCATTTGTGCTGGCAAAAATCAGCAGGTTTGTTCACATGGGGCCAAACGTTCAGCATGGAGATTACATTACTATCGTAATACCACCTTTTTGTTTTTCTTATATGTTTGTATTTGTTTTTAGTTCTGCCATTTTCACAAGGACTGCATGGAAAATAATACCTTGAATACCTCGCAGGATAGCAGGACTATACTGGTAAAAAAAATTAAGGATACATAAAATCAATTTAAAAAAATAATACTTTTTCTTATACAACAATGTGCTAAAATACCAAAGTCTGTAGAGAAAAGATCTTTCAGCTTTATCTTCCTGTTTGCATGTGTTCATCAGTGCAAAGAGAATGAGTTTGGGAAGGAGATGTACAAACTCACCATATTCAACCTCCTGGAGGGTATCTTCAGTGCTTTTTGTGTGGCCTACCCAAGAGCGTGAGTTATACTGAATTCCTTTTTCAATTCCTTCTTGAATATCGAAGGAATATCGTTTCTGTTTGAATGGAGAAACATCAAATTCCCCAAAACTATTTGCCAAGCTCAAATAAAATTTCATATTTTAAATTACCAATAAAATGACACAACAACCGACTCTTAAATGTAGTGTCTAGTGCAAACTTAATATGCACTTTTTGCCCGAGCTAATGCACACTCAAAGAGAACGAGATCACGACACCAACCTCATTTATGGCTGTGTTACACATTACACAATTAGCAATTCACAAATTGGTCTTGATGGCAAATCTTCTCCCAAAATCAGTTTATGGATGTTCGAGTAATTGCTGTCATGTGATGTGTGTTTGACGGGATGGATTGTCCCTTGTGTTCACTGCACACAAATTACAAAACCAGAGAACATTTGTTTTCAAGTGTAGTTGGTTCGTTTAAAAGTAGAGATTTGAAGCTTTATGTGAATATATTTCTGAGATTCCAGTGTGTTTGCTGACCCCGGAGGATTGCTAATAAAGCTGTAGAAACTAAACATCGTAAAAAAGCATGTCTGTTCTAAGCCCTCACCTGGAGAATTCAGTCTATAGTGATTGATGATTGGCTGCTGTACTAGTAGGTGGAGCTTCATTCACTATATTGACTGTTAGACTTTTCCCCATTCTAACCTATGAGAGTGGGATGTCTTGTGTGTTCTGTAGTCTTTGTAAAAACACACCTCAGCCAAAATAACTGCTTGAGACACTAGAAACTTCAAGGCAAGTTTGTTTTTAGCTGGTTAAGGGTCAATTTTGCGAAACGTTGGCCTCTAGAATCAGAATAACACATATTTATTATGTATATGTGATATACATATACATAAAACAAGATAACGCATAACAGTTTTGTTACATTTCATGTCCCAAGAGTCAGTTTCTGTGCCCAGCGATCAAGTTGTCATAGTCCTAATATTCGCTCCTTTGAGCTAAGCCCGGCCTGGGAAAAAACCTGGCCACTAGTCACTAGCATTCAAGCCCCAACCCCAGGCCTGGCCCCAAGGGTGGGCCCCCACTGTGCTATACAGTTTGACTCAGAGTGTGGCGTGGCTGGGATGACAATCAGCACCTTCAAGTCCAAGGCCATGGTGCTCCACCGGATAAAGGTGGTTTGCCACCTCTAGGTTGGAGGAAAGTCCTTACCCCAGGTGGAGGAGATCAAGTATCTTGGGGTTTTGTTTACAAGTGAGGGAAGGATGGAGTGTGAGATTGACAGGCAGATCAGTGCAGCAGCAGTGCCATGTACCAGTCTGTTGTGGTAAAGAATGAGCTGAGCAAAAAGGCTAAGTTCTTGATTTACCGGTCAATCTACATTCCTACTCTCACCTGTGGTCATGAGCTTTGGGTAATGACCGAAAGGACAAGATCTCGGATACAAGTGGCTGAAATGAGTTTTCTTCGCAGGGTGGCAGGGCGCACCCTTATAGATAAGGTGAGGAGCTCTGTCACCTGGGAGGAGCTTGGAGTAGAGCCGCTGCTCCTCCACATCCAGAGAAGTCAGCTGAGGTGGCTCGGGCATCTGTTTCGGATGCCTCCTGGACGCCTACCTAGGGAGGTGTTCCAGGCATGTCCCACTGGGAGGAGGCCTCAGGGAATACCCAGGACACGCTGTAGGGACTATGTCTCTCGGCAGGCCTGGGAATGCCTAGAGATCCCCTCAAAGGATCTGGAGGAAGTGTCTGGGCAGAGGGAAGTCTGAGGTTTTCTCCTAAGTCTGCTGCCCCTGCGACCCGGCCCCGGAAAAGTGGATGAAAATCAGATGAGATGAGTTTTGTTACATAAATATAATTTTTTTAATAAAATTTGTATCATATAAATATTTTCCTAAATATATGCATGCATGTGTGTATTTATATATACAAAATAAATATACACAGTACATAAACAAATTATGTCAAAAAACTTTTATTTTGGATGCGATTAATTGCTATAAATTTTTGCCCATCACTAGGCCCACACGGAATCTGCGCGCGCAGAACTCCGCAGATTTACGCAGATTTTCAGCCCATCATTAATTCTGTTTATTTACCTAAGTAAATGTGTGTAAATCTGAATTTATTCAGCTTTTAAATTACAAATATTTCACATATTAAGGTTTTAGTTATGAGACTCCCAAAATAATTCCGCAGAAATCCGTAGATTTTTACCAAAATTCTCTGCAGAAATTACAAAAAAACACAGATTCCGTCTGGCCCTACCCATCACTAATTTTAATATAACTACTGCAAGTAAACTTTAAGTTTCTCAGGGAATGCAAACATTTCTAAGAATGCAAGATATTAAAAACTGCAAAAGTGTTGACAACAAATGCACAATTAGTTTTTGTGGAAATGCAAAAGATTTTAATAAAAAAACTTTTTTTGTAGAACATTTTTCAGTGGCATGCAAAAGTTTTGCATACAAAGTATTTTTGTGTGAAAATTTAGGTTTTGTTGTCTAGAAAGTTTCTTGGTGGAACAGAAATGTTTTATGCCAAAAAAGCAAACACAAAAGTTTCTCTGGAAATGCTGAACTTTGTGAGAAAATGCAAAGTTTCCTAATGTAATACAAATGTAAACGCAAACTTTAGGAATTAATTAATTATCAGTTCTTCCTCAACTTACCCCAGATCAGATGACTTTGCTTTAGCTGAAGACTGTGTTTTGTAGGTTTCTGGTGGAGAAGTTCCCCTCCACGAGGCTGGCGCAGATATTAGGCAAGAATCAGTTTGAGATCACTTTGAATGTTCTGGATCTGGTCAACAGTCAGACGATCACGTGGGTCGGTGTGTTTTACTGCCCGCTGCTGCCCGCTATCAGCACCCTCAGACTGCTGATCCTCTACTACATCAAGAAGGTTTGATTCATCTCAGTACATCTGCATACAAATTTACAGTTCAATTTACAATTATTAGCTCCTGGAAAATGTTTATTTTAACACATTTTTTACACATTTTTATTTTTAACACATTTATTTTATAACACATTTTAAACATAATACTACTAATAAATTAAGTATTTTTTGTTGTCTTTGCCATGATGACAACACATAATATTTGACTAGTTATTTTGCAGGATACTCGTATTCAGCTTAAAGTGACATTTAAAGGCTTAACTAGGTTAAGGCAAGTTATTGGACAACGGTGGTTAGAGGGCTCCTTCACAGGATGTAACATGCATCTCTGCTGTCTCTGGTTTGTGTGTGTGTGTTTGGGTTTGAGCTGAGAATAGCACACTGCTAATGTTCTCTAGCTCTCTGAAACTGACCCTTTTAGTCTTTGGGCCTAATTGTGGCTTTAAATTCAAATCAGATTGTGCTCTTTTCCGAAGAGCGACAGATTAATAACAGGACTAGCGTTATCAGTGTTTGAGAAGTCTATGGAGACAGAAGCTGAATCACACACAGACTAAAGTAATATGCTGTTTCTGGTTGTCAGTTCACAGTGATGCGGTGTTGTGCTCCAGCTCAGAGAATGTTTCGGACCGCCAGCTCTTCTGTCCTCTTCCACTTCACGCTACTGTTGGGTCTGTTCATGTCCGTGGTCACGCTAGTGGTCAACATCAACAGGTACTATAGTGACTGCTGGACTATATATAGCTTTAATAGCATGTCTTCTTTCAGACTAGACTTTTTTCTCCTCAGGTTTAATCCGGGCAGCTGCGGCCCATTTAACGGCACCAAAACTGTGTTTAATGTGATAGATGAGTGTAAAGCAACACTCCCCAACGGGATCAAGAGCACCATCAACTACATCTCATCTGAAGCCTTCGCTTTCACTTTCATTTTGGCAGAGGTGTAAGTGTGTGTTTATTTCACTATAAGGGACAGTGTACATTAATCAACGCTCCTCTAGAATGACCCAAATTACCCCAAAGACTAGTTTTCACTGGTGGTCCCTTTGCCTTATCAATAAAAATACTAATTCAAACTAAACACAATACTCAAATGAACAACAACAATAAAAACAACCACCACAACAACAGTATCAGACAGCCTAATGTTCACAATGTTGATTATTAAGAAGCCGTTACTTAAAATTATACTTAATTTATAATTCCAGAGGTTTTACAACTGAAGATTTTGTGTTAGACCAACTTATCAAACAATGATTGATATGAGGATCAACAAATTTAAATACATTTTTGATAAAGAATTTGTAATAAACCTAAAATGAACTATATCCAATTTGACATTTTATGTGTGTTTTAAAACCAAGACAGGAGTCCAGATAAACCCCTACAGTATGTATTTAAACTCTGAGACAGCTTGAACTTTCCTCCCAGAGATAACAACATCCTGTTTTGTATCAACACCATGTCCTAATGTCCAAATACATGCGAGCTGTTTTCAACACCTTAATTTTAGCTTACACTTATTTAGCCATGCTTGTACTTTTGTTAAACCATCTTTGTTCAAATTTTTTATTGCGAAAAAACAAACACTAATTTAGTACAAATAGTTATATATCATTATCTTTGTTGCTTTTTTTTACAAAAGAGAAGAAAATAATAATTAAAAAATACAAAAATGTATAATAATAATGATAAGAGTAAAAGAAAAATGAAAACTGAAAACAAGAGAAATAAAAGTGTACAGAAAATTACAACCAACTGAATGCAGACATTCAACAATCACAATCAAATGTTCAGATACATTGTCAATGTTGAAAGTAAATATTTACAAATAAACAGTGTAAAATAGTAATAGTTAAAAACAAACAAAAATTTAATTACTATAAAATAAATAAATTTAAAAGGAAGGAGAGTGCATCTATTAAATGGAAGGCAAAACCTTAAGAGAGTTAAAGTAAGTTATAAAACATTGCCACTTTTTAAAGAAGTTAGTTTTCCCAGAGTGTCTAACCTTTTCTAACTTTAGAAAATGCATGGTATCCACAAGCCGTTGGGATGTACTTGGAGGCTTATTTGATTTCCAGTGAAGTAGAATATGATGCCTGGCTAATAATGAGGTAAAGGCCAAAATATCTAGTTGTTTAGAATTAAACTGGGACCAAATCTTTGGAACTCCAAAAATGGCAACATAAGGGGATGCATCTATATTTACCTGAAACACCTTAGACATAATTGTAAAATAATTAATTCAATAAATTTTGTAACATAAGGCACATAAAGAACATATGACTTAAATTACACTGTGGTGCATGACATCTGTCACATCTATCATCAATATTGGGAAAAATTTTAGAGCCTGGATTTTGAGAAATGGATTCTGTGAAATACTTTAAATTGTATAAGGCGAAGACGAGCACAAATTGTACTAGAACGTATTCTCTGCAGCTCACCAAGCCACCATTCTTCCTCAAAACATAGTCCCAATTCATTTTTTCAAGAATTTTTAATTTTAGTAAGGGAACAATCATCCAAGCTTAAAATGCACCCATAGATTTTAGAAACTTGTGATTTGTGTTGAGGGTTTAATTGCAGTAACTATTCCCATACCTGTAGCTTAGGCAGAGATGGATAACCTGAAAATAAAGTAGCTGAACAATGTCTCACCTGTAAGAATCTAAAAAAATGGGATTCTGACAACTCCATTTCAGAGGAAAGTTGTGCTTAGGTACAAAAAAGACTATCTCTATACAGATCCTGAAAATTTCAGAATCAGAATCAGTTTTATTGCCAAGTGTGCTTCACACACACAAGGAATTTGTTTTGGCAACAGAAGCTTCCAGTGTACATAAAGTGACAAGTGACAACACAAAATTAAATACAAGAAAGAAAAGGCAATAAACATTAAACAGAGATGCAGTCAGTCAAAAAGATCTGGATGTTGAGTTGTATGTACAGATATGCTGAAAATATACAGGTTATAAGGTGCTGTGTACAAGTGCGTATGAGAAAGTATGAAGTGCAGAGGATGGATTGAATGACAGCTGAGTAGAACTGTACGAGCAGCTCCTGTGGCAGGTTGAACTTTCTCAGCTGACGAAGGAAGTACAGTCTCTACTAGGCTTTCTTTACAATGGAGTCAATGTGAATGTCCCACTTCAGATCCTGAGAGATGGTGGTGCCCAGTAACCTGAATGACTCTACTGCAGCCACAGTGCTGTTCATGATGGTGAGTGGGGGGAGTGCAGGGGGGTTTCTCCTAAAGTCCACTATCATCTCCACTGTTTTGAGCGTGTTCAGCTCCAGGTTGTTGTATCTGCACCATAAAGCCAGCCGCTCCACCTCCTGTCTGTATGCAGACTCGTCACCGTTCCGGATGAGGCCGATAACAGTAGTGTCATCCGCAAACTTCCAAGAGCTTAATGGAGGGGTCTTTTGCAGTGCAGTCGTTTGTGTACAGGGAGAAGAGCAGTGGGGAGAGAACACATCCCTGGGGGGCACCAGTGCTGATGGTGCGGCTGTCGGATGTGATTTTGCCTATTCTGACTAGCTGTTGTCTATCTGTCAGAAAGCTGATGATCCATTGACAGACAGAGCTAGGGACAGACAGCTGGGTCAGTTTGTTCTCGAGCAGTGATGGGACGATGGTGTTAAAGGCAGAACTGAAGTCCACAAACAGTATCCTTGCGTAGTTCCCTGGTTTGTCCAGATGTTCTAGGATATAATGCAGTCCCATGTTGACTGCATCATCCACAGACTGGTTTGCTCTATAGGCAAACTGCAGGGGGTCCAGCAAAGGTTCAGTGATGTCCTTCAGATAAGCTAGCACGAATTCTTTCGAATGACTTCATGGCCACAGATGTTAAGGCAACAGGTCTGTAGTCATTGAGTCCTGTGATCTTTTAGCCCCTTTATTGCCTTTAGTTTTCATCTTCGTTGTACAAGATTAGTTTAAAATGAGTTCCGTTAGGCACAATTATCTGCAGGCACTTGTTAATAAGTTAAAATGTGCATTTATTCAGAAAAAAGGCAAATTCTGCAGGTCCTCCTAGCGAACATGTCCTACTCCATAGCTCACCTAACCGGAAGTCGTTAAACCATCTTTTAACTTCTTTATAACCTTATCAAAATATTGTGTGTGAAAATGACTGTATCGTCAGCATACATAATGATATTACACTATTGACACACTGTAGGTAAATAATTTATGTACATGCTGAAGAGTCATACCTGTTAACCCTCCCGTTTTTCCCGGGATTCTCCCGTATTTTACAGTTCTATCCCGCTATCATCCCGTAAAGGTATTTTCCCGTATTTCTCCCGTATATTCGGTCTTTCTTTGAAGGGTGGCAATAAACATTAAAGAGCAGAGCCTCCCTATATGCAACCCATACCGCCAAACCACCAGGGGCCACCCCTTGCTCTTAAATTTGAGTCTGTTTTGGGCTTTCGCTTTGTTTAGGAATGAAAACACTGAAATTATATAAACGGCGGGATTCCCTTTCCTTTCATTACAGATGCCGTCTCCCTTTCATATGCAATCCTCAAAACATATACAGGGTTCTTACACCTTTTCCAACTTCAAATTCCAGCACTTTTCAAGCACTTTCAAGGTGTATTTTTATGCTTTTCCAGCACCTAACAACCACTGTAAATTACGTTTATATATGCTGTGTGTACTTTTTCACATTTAAATCCATTGTGCTATTTAAAAAAAACTATAGCATTTTAACTTAAATTGTTGAATACCTTGGAGCATAGATTTATTGGGATAGTTCACCCAAAAATGGTAAAAAAAAAAAAAAAGTTCAGTTCACCGACACAAACACGGGGAGAACATGCAAACTCCACACAGAAATGCCAACTGACCCAGCCGGGACTCGAACCAGCAACCTTTTTGCTGTGAGGCGATCGGGCTACCCACCGCCAAGCTTTCATCAATATTACTTTTTATTATTGTCAATATTACTTTAGGTTAGGACTAAGGTACTGTTGTAAATGTATGCAAATGTCCCACCTGTCAAATGGTGACAGTTAAGGGGTTAAAGGAAAACATGTTTAATGGTCCACTCCAAAATGTGGGTGATTTTTAATAGTTTAAATAGTTTGGGAATTTTATATAACATATATATATATATAATTGACAAATAATCACCAGAGAGATACCTTCTGCTTATCTTGAGTAGCTCTTACATAGCATGGCATGAATAACACAATCAATAATTTAAATTGGCAAGGAAGTCTGTTCCTGAGTTTAGGAAAAAATCTGCAAAGAAAATAGTGCAAAAATGAAACTGCACTGAACAAAATATAGTACAAATCCAGAGTAGGCCAAACAGGGTAGGTAGATATGGACATATAACATATTATTTGCATACGTCATCTTAACAGCAATAATGGTCTTTTCATGAGCTGCAATATTAATTTAATCATAGTGAATGCATGCCCTTTTGCGTTTTGCGATGGTGTACGCGCTGCAGTTGCATGACTGACAACATCGTGTCGAATACATGAAGAATTAAACAGAACAGGGGGGCATCAGGGGAATCCTTTATTATGGTGGGCATATTCCTTATTTTCACATCCTAATGTTGACAGGTATTGTGAAGAGTTTTGGCCCCAATATTGACCCTTGTGGAAAACCAATTGAAAAGCTCATTGCCTTAGACAAATGATTATCATTAAACGTGTGAATGGGTAGATAGATGTTTATGTGTGTGTGTACTTATAATGCTGGATTATTGACCTTTTTCTTAACGTATGAGCAGATGCAGCTATTGGAATCTTTTTGTGCTCCAGACTTCCGCTCTCATTCACTTCCATTGATTTTTAGACATTAAAAACGGCTGGTTCTGCTGCTTGATGTTGCATACTGATATATTCCTATCATATTATTCCACTTTGTATTGTAATATAATATGTGTATTTATATAGCACATTCATGGCCATACACAGCACTTCACAGTCATGAGGGGGGGGGGCGGTCTCTCCACACCACTACCAGTGTGCAGCTCCACTTGGATGATGCGATGGCAGCCACAGGACAACAGCACCAGTGTGCTGACCACACACCAGTTATACATGGAGTGGAAAGATGGAGATACAGCCAATTCGGTGGATGGGGATGATTCTGAGGCCATGATGGTCAGAATTTGGCCAGGACACACCCCTACTCTTTACGAGAAGTGCCATGGGATTATTAATGACCACATAGAGTCAGAACCTTGCTTAACGTCTTATCTGAAAGACGGCGCTCATTGACAGTGTAGTGTCCTATTGACTACTGGGGCATACACAGACTGCAGGTTGAGCACCTCCTGCTGGCCTCACTAACACTACTTCCAGCAGCAACCTAGCTTTCCCATGTGTTCGCTTCAGTGAGTAACTGGTCTTAGGCTGCAGGGTGTTATGGCTGTGTCTGTATAGTCATGAACACACTTGTTTGTACAGCGAGTAGTTTGGCCGCTTGCTGTTTATTGTTCCTAGTCATTTCTCCCATACTAAATCAGAAATTCTAAAACATATCATTTATTTACATGCAACATTTTTTACAGTGTCATCCTGACGTCATATGTGTCTCGAGGACGAGCGAACCGTAAAACCATCGAGAGACTGAAGGACATGCTGGTGATGGTGAGCACAATAATCTAAATATAATAAATAAACTTACTTCCATTGATTCTCATTCTAATAGCAGATGTTTTATGCTAAATCACATGTAAATAAAGACATATAGATGGGCGATGTGGAAAAAATGTAATCTTTTGTCATATTTTTTGTCCTTATTGTTCGATAACAACATTGTAGGCATGGGCCGGTATAAGATTCTGACGGTATGATAACCTTGAACAAAAATATCACGTTTTCACGGTATCACGGTATTGTG
>CAIGQZ010032270.1:5656259-5672727 GCA_903798205.1 Danio tinwini | reverse complement strand
TGTGTGTGTGTGTGTGTGTGTGTGTGTGTGTGTGTGTGTGTGTGTGTAAAATTAAATTGTAAAAGCATGACAGTATTTATTATATGTAATAATTCTGTTATGCTTTAGTTTTAGCATTAAACTAAATAATAATATTTTAAAGAGCATTAATATTTTTGTAATGAAAAAAATGGATTTCTAATGTACTTTAGTAGTACTTTAGTTAAACTTAAACCATGAAAATGAGAAATTTTAGAACATTTTATTTGACTTCAGTCGATGTTTATTTTAATATATGAACATGTTTTGTGCGGTTTTTGTGTATAATTATGTAAAAATGACTCCTCACGTGAAGCTCCATCATTATCTCTGATGAACACAAGATGAGAAAGACTTGCAGCTTGCTGATATCACACACACACACACACACACACACAAACATATACACACACACACACACACACTCTCTCTCTTTCTCTCTCTTACTTACACACAATGTTAGTATGTGAGTGTATGATGAGCCGAAGCCTGTGTTTTCTCCTCATTTCACTTGGCGGTGAGTTTATTCACTACAGAAAATCATCAACTAAATATTCACACAGTTTACAGTTTAATTCTCACTGTATATATTTACTGCATTCTCCTTTGTGTCGCAGTTTCATTGGGACCCGTGGCCAAAATTGGTACTCCTATTATTTCTTGATTTCACTAAGCTTGTGATGAACGCTCATTTAAAAGTGTTTTTAATATTTTACAAACATGTACTTGTTGTTTATTGCACTAGACTGCTGTTTTCTTCATAAAGTTTGTTTACATTTTATTTTGCATTGTCCTTGTTTTTAGAGTAACTTATGTATATATTTAAGTACTAAGTAATATTAATTAAGCATGTATATGGCAAGGGTTGATGATGGTTACGGTAGGTTTAAAGTTTTTGCATGTAATTATGCATAATTTAATGTTATTATATAGTAAGTACATGCAGATCTGAATGGATTAAATATGAATATTAATCAGTTACTGATTACAAATTACATGACAGAATGTGATGTGTAATCAGTAATATAATCTATTAAATTACGCATTTATGGTAGTGTAATATGGCTACTTTTGGATTACATTTTGTAAATGTTGTGCTCTTTTGTAGAATACTTTTGGATTACATTTAGTTACATTTGTGTTCTCTTGTAGATTACTTTTAGATAACATTTAGATTACTTTTGTGCTATTTTGTAGATTACTCATTGATACATTTAGTTACATTTGTGCTCTCATGTAGATTACTTATAAAACCCATTTATATTACCTTTGCGCTCTTTTGTAGATTACTTTTGGTTTACATTCAGATTACATTTGTGCTCTTTTGTAGATTACATTTGGATTACATTTGATTACATTTGTGCTTTTTTGTAGATTACTTTTGGATTACATTTAGACTACCTTTGTGCTCTTTTGTAGATCACTTTTGGATTACATTCAGATTATTTTTGTGCTCTTTTGTTGGTTACTTTTTAACTACATTTAGATTACTTTTGTAGATTACTTTTGCATTACATTTTGAGTACTTTTGTAGATTACTTTTGGATTACATTCAGATTACTTTTGTGCTCTTTTGTAGATTACTTTTGGATTACATTCAGATAATTGTTGTGCTCTTTTGTAGATTACTTTTGGATTACATTCAGATTAGTTTTGTGCTCTTTTGTAGATTACTTTTGGATTACATTCAAATTTCGTTTGTGCTCTTTTGTAGCTTTTGCGCTCTTTTGTAGATTACTTTTGTATTACATTTCGATTACTTTTGTAGATTACATTTGGATTACATTCAGATTACTTTTGTGCTCTTATGTAATTACTTTTGGATTACATTCAAATAAATTGTGCTCTTTTGTAGATTACTTTTGGATTACATTCAGATTACGTTTGTGCTCTTTTGTAGATTACCTTTGGATTACATTCAGATTACGTTTGTGCTCTTTTGTAGATTACCTTTGGATTACATTCAGATTACCTTTGTGCTCTTTTGTAGATTACTTTTGGATTACATCTGTTTTTACATTTAAATATCTGTTTAAAGTGCAATGATGGACAGTTAATACTTCATAATAATCACACTAATATACCTCACTGTCAGTGTTTGCTGAGAAAAACACTGAATAACACTGAAGCACCGTTGATGAGTTTAAAACATTCACTTCATAGTAAGTGCATTTAGAAAACAACTTTACAAAAAAATATATTGATAAACATTAATTTCACAGCATTATTCAAATATTTAATTTAAAAAACTTTAAATAACAGCAACATTGTAAACGTGAAAATCCCAAATGTATATAAGCATTACAAATGAAAAATATAAAGGTTAAAAAACTGAAAAATTAGAAAAATCAATGAATTGTCAACAACTTATTGTCATTGTATAAATAAGTAATCATGTAACTAATAAGTAACTGTAGTCTGATTGGGAGTATTTTAAAAAGTAGTTTGATTACAAATACTTGATGTTTGTAAACTGATTACGTAATCTAGATTACATATAATCTTCTACTACTCTCTGACACGTGAAACGAGTAGAAATGACACTGTAAAATAAAACAATAACACATATTCAAAAGCTGCATGAGTTTTCATTAATAATCAGTGTGTGATTTTAAAATGTGATTGTGCTCTACAGCTGGTTTGCATCTGAAACCGGTTCTCTCTGGACCCCATCTCGCTTATCGAGGGTCTCAGGTCCAGTTCGAATGCAAAGTTCCAGACTGGATTTCACCCTTGACCTTTGAACTCTGGAAGGACACAGAAGGTCTCATTGCAACCGAGCACAACGACAAGGTAATCTTTGACCTCCAGGTCACCGAGGGATCAGAGGGGAAATACTCCTGCAGGGTGACCAGCGGAGGACTGAGCAGCAACACCATCAACTTCAAGACAGTGAGTGAGTACAGTCACTATTACTGACATTCATTAACAGTCTTTATTTTAATAGCGCACATTCTCAGCACTGCATGTATTAGTTGGTGTGTTTTGATTTCAGTTCCAGTGTTGGGTGCGCGTGTGTCTGCAGACCCGGACCCGCCGCTGCTATATGAAGGACAGACACTGGTTCTGAGCTGTGTGGTCCGGAAGGGAACACACCTGTCCTTCAGCTGGTTTCATGATCAGCAGGAGGTGAACGCCTCTTCAGGACTCTACCGCATCAATGCAAGCACGCTCACGGTGGACAGCGTGAATGAACGACATGCTGGGATATACTCCTGCATGGCTGAAAACCAGGTGACAGTCAACCCGAGATTCTCCAGCAGTCCCAACATACAGGTCATCGTCAAGAGTACGACATTTGATTTTAAACTATTCTTTTTCAACATACTGAAGGGCATGCTGAGTTAAACTTTAATGTTTGTGTGCTGTTGGGTTGTTTTTATCCACTCTGGGCTGATTTTGAGTTTTAATTTGGCCTCATCTTTCTCTGTGTTTCAGCAAGTGGAATGATTTTTGCTGACAAAACTTGTTTTGACACATATTTTGGGAAAAACCTTTCAAATTTTTCACAAACTCAACACTCTGGGCAGATTGACTCCCCTTTGGTGATGTTGATGCTGTTTTTGACCCCTTATTGACTTTCATTATAATCGCATTTACTGATTGTAAAGCCATGACAGAATATAATCATGCATTCTTGATTGCTTCTGGTTTTCGCTGTTGTGAAGAGGGACAATGTGTCATTTTTACTGCTTATCATCAGTTGCAGTGCAAAAAATGTGAAAGCCAATGGGGCAAAGACAGCACCAACATCACCAAAGGGGAGTCAATCTGAACAGAACATATTGTGATGTGTTTTTCAGAGCAGATCTCTCAGCTGTCTGCGTCGTTTTGGGTGTGGTGGGACAGCGCCGCCCTGCTGGCCAACATCAGCTGTGTGGTGGCGTATGGCTCTCCGCCGCTGCTCTTCAGTCTGCTGCTGGACGGACGGCAGCTGGAGCAGAAATATGTAGACGCTCTGAGCTCCAGCTTCTCTGTGCCGATCCGCACAGGTCAGGATCTGGGCTCTGCTCGTTGTAGAGCTCAAACAGACAGCCGGATGCTGCTGTCGGACCCTGTGCACTTACACGTGGGTGAGCACAGAGATACCAAAGCCTAGTGCACACTAGTGTTGTCAAAAGTATTAAGTTCGGTACCAATCAGTTCTGAACATTTGAGCACTGTAATGAATGACTGTGATTGGCTGTAAAGGTCATCAGTTCACCAATGTTTACTGAGTGCAAACACACACACACACACACACACACACACACTGGAGCGTCTTAAAGCCGTGAAGTCCAGCTGGTCTTTCTATGAGCTAACATACCAGAGATCTGCTGATGGATCTGTGACTTTGTATTCATTCATTCATTCCTTCATTTTCCTTCAGCTTAGTCCCTTATTTATCAGGGGTTGAACCGCCAACTTTTCCAGCATTATATGTTTTTCGTAGCGGATGCCCTTCCAGCCTCAACCTAGCATTGAGAAACACCCATACACACTCATTCACACACACACACACACACTCATACACTACGGCAAATTTACTTTGTCAATTCCCTTATAGTGCATGTGTTTGGACTGTGGGGGAAACCGGAGCACCCGGAGGAAACCCACGCCAACATGGGGAGAACATGCAAACTCCACACAGAAACACCAACTGACCCAGCTGGGGCTCGAACCTTGACCTTCTTGCTTTGAGGCCACAGTGCTAACTGCTCTACCACTCTACTTAAACTAAATTACAAACTAAAACCCAATTTGTTTTTACTGTTTCGCAACAGAAATTGCTAATAAGTTTCATGAATAGCTACAAAGAAACAAAAAATAACAAATTATATTAAACTAAATGTTTTGAAAACTGTCTCAGTCAAACCTTTAAAATATTATAGTTTATCAAAATCTAAATAAAATAATTAAATTTAAATAGAAACATTTTTGAAACTAAAATGTATTTTAATTTGCTAAGGTAATAAACTAAAATAAAATCTATATAAAATAAAATGCTAAAAATCTAATAAAAATAATTGTGCCTTGTTAAATAACTAAACTAGGTTCACTGAACTGAAAACCTATATACAAATGTCTAAAAACTCTCTGTGAACTAACCCGTGTGTTAGTTCCTGTAGGTGGCGCTGTGCATGTGATGGTGACGTACCTTTATGACCTCAGTGTGATGACAGCAGCCGCTCTTCTCAAATGCGTCCCAGAAAGAGGAACATTCCCCCAGTTCTCCTGGTCTGTGAACCATTCCTCCCTTCCAGCAGGGGGCGACGCTCATGCTCTCAGTCCCCACGGACAGATCTTAATCCTCACAGATATCAGCTCTGGTTATTACCGCTGTCATGTACGGGACAGTTTCAACGAGAGCTCTGTCTGGCTGGAGAGTGCAGAAGTCTTCGTTCAGAGGACAGGTGAGCGATTTTCACATTTACCGATTTTAAAAACACCATGATGATGATGTTTTCGTATGTTCTTTACAGATCCTGCATTGCCGTCGATGGAGGTTATCGCATTAGTCTTCTGTGGTTTTCTGTCGATGGTGATCGTCGGAGGCTCAATTTTTATGTTGTGGAGCATCGGGCGCAAAAACCACACCTGCAAACAGCACAGCAATCGTCAGTTCACATTTGTACTATTTTGTTTAAATTTAATAATTTTTTACATATAATTTGCTAATAGTTTTAATTGAATACACTTGTTTTTCAGCCCCAACTCACAAGAAAACAAATATTTTACGTATTGTCGGAAAAGTGGCTAATTTGTATAAATTTATATGATTTATTTGTATGAAAATGTGGAATTTTTATAATATAAACCTAAACATACCCCTCATTGTGGGATGAGCAGATTGTACTAAAATGTACAAATGAGATGTACGAGCCACTATATCATTACGATGTAATTTGATGGAACGCTGACAATGGAGGTGCAGATCTAAATGCAGGGTTTATTAGGAAATTGGTCAGGCAATCAACAGTCAACACAGGGGCAAACCGGTACATACAGATCATCCAAAAGGCAAATGAAACATGTCAAAACGTCACAAATACAATAAACAAGACTCAAAGATGTGTGTGTGTGCGCACTAGAGATCTCTAGCAAATCTCTAGCACGGATCAGCTGAAATGTCACCCGAATCGGCTCCTTCATCCTAATCATCCACCCGCCACCCGCCCGCACATATTATTTTATCTGATATATATATCTGCACCCAACCAGCACCCGATCGACACTTTATTAATTCTAATTCTTTGTTTTGGCATGATGATAGGTCACTGTGGATCATTGGTTATTAACAGTAGATTCAGCTTTTACAGGAAAAAGAGAACAAAAATGGCGCCACTTCAGCCTAAACAGCAGCTATGTTCTGTTTACTTGGCCTTTTTCTTTGCACTGTGCAAAAACAGAATAGCATCTAGCCTACTGTGCCTGGATTGTTGCTGCACTAAATGAGAGTTTGCGCGCACCGCTTGTTGCAGGAATGCACAAGCTTCTCCTTGCAAGTAGGGATGCTACGATTAACCAGTTTCACTATTATCCGTGCTTTAATTCTTGACGGTTAATTAATCGTAAAGGCTTCTCAACACCGCATTTCTGCACGGAATAAAACTGCAGCAACTAAACAGTTATGCTAACTAGGGCTGTGCAATATTATCAATACATCTAACTATCGTGATAGTTTCTTTTACGATAGTGTATCGATAGTCCAACCTCAAGTATCGATGCAAGTTGTGCCAAATGACCTCCTCCTCCGCTCCTGTAGATGTCCCTAACTTGCGATCAACAAAACGCCAAGTTGTACGGTATCAAAAGTAAGCAAGAGTGAGCATGGCGGAAAATATAAAGGTGCCTCCAGCTTTAAGAGCTGACGTGTGGCTGCACTTTGGTTTTAACGCTATTAGGGTTGGGTCGATAGATGATGCCATCACAGATGGCCTATAGACATCATGATGCTGCATTGATTGTGTTCAGCGCAAATGTCCTCTAAATGTAAAATCTAACACTGTATACACTATCGCCAAAGAAGCTCGCCTTTACTAAGTTTAAAATGAAACTGCGGCTCATGACAAGGAACGGTATTGCGCCGGTGGTCATCGCGAGAGTCCTGCTCTGCCCCGCTTATATATTGGGTCGGCTGACTCGCCTGCTTTATTCCACACTCAGAAAAATGAAGATCAGCTCTCATAACGAGACTGAGCATTTAAAATAACACAAACCAAAACTTTTAAAAAGGTGCATAAGTGAGACTTTTCTTCCTTTCTTATGTCCATGCTTTTTGTTTATTAAATTGACATGCATATAAAACAAGTGCAAAATAAATATTTCTTACTGCAATGCTTAATTTTTGTTTGATGCAAACCATAGATTTATTTTTCATAAAGTAACAGTAGGACTTTTTATAGCAGATAACTCACATTTAAGCACATTCAAGGCAAAATGATAATGAGAAATGTAATTCTTTGTTAGTATTATTGTCATCTGCGTCATCATTAATATTTTATAATTATTAGACATTCATTTTGGAATTATTGCACAAATATCAATAAGTCATCACAGAATTAGATAGTTGTTTCTAAGTTGGGAGCACCGGTGCTACCAGGTAAAATTAATGTAAAAGCATTAGACAAATACTGTTTTTATTTTTATTTTTATTTATTTATTCATTGTTCTGTCATTTATTTACAGTGTAAAATTATTTATGTTTAAATGTCAAAAACTCACTTATTTTTAAGCCCAAAGAGAGAAATGGACTATTGTCTGTTTTTAATATTATTATGTGCTGTATTAATTGGTTACTGAGCAGCAATAAATAACACTGTAAAATATAAGGGGTTTTCATCTTATTTTCTAAACTAGTGGTGTTTGAAATTAATGAATGCATAATAATCTTGATAATTGTAAAACCGTGATTATTTCTCACACTATAATCGTACAATCAAAATCTATAATCGTTGCATCCCTTCTTGCAAGGCGCTGCAGTGGTGTAAATAAGTGATCTTGTTTCTCCCAGAATGACAGCAGATTTTCCTCTGATGACTCCTCTAACTAAAAGTTTGCACAGTACTCTTGCACTTCATCCATTATTTTGGGCGTCTCTCTCATCTTCACATTCTGCGATCACCCGCAATTAATCATAGTGTATTTTTTTTATTACCCGACCCACGGATTATCCGCAGCGCCCGCGGATATAACCTCCATCTGCGCATCACTAGTGCGCATTGTACTTAAAGTCCCTGCAATAACCCTGTAATGATCCTCCGGCTGTGTGTGTGCATGTGTAATCAAACTAAAACAGTTGTGTGCGAGGTGCATGACAGAACTTGTAGTCCTTTAAAGTGGCAGATTTGTAGTTCTTTAGTGAACTGCGTGTTTACCAACGATCTGCAGCCACTGGTGATCATAACATATGAATTGCTGCATTTAGATATAGCATTGTTTTTAGATTATTTTATATCAGTGCTTTTTTTTTTTGATTATCTAACATCAGTGCTTTCACTTAAACCGATAGTTTGTTGAAAAAGCCACATATTAGATTTTCATTCATTCATTTTCTTTTCAGCTTAGTCCCTTTATTAATCCGGGGTCGCCACAGCGGAATGAACCGCCAACTTATCCAGCACATGTTTTACGCAGCGAATGCCTTTCCAGCTGCAACCCATCTTATCTCTGGGAAACATCCATACACATTCACACTCATACACTACAGACAATTTAGCCTAGCCAATTCACCTGTACTGCATGTCTGATGTTGTGACTAAAATTGATATATAACAGCTAGAGTGATTAATTAATGCTTCATTTATTGTTTCATTGTCATAATGTGAATTTATTTACCTTTGCATTTATATATGCTGTTACTTAAAGAACAGTTTTCCTATGATGCTTAGCGCTACTGAAAGCGCGCCTGTAACCATTTGGCAACTGACTCAGTGTAAGAGTGTCCAACTTCAGTTCATTATCGTTTTAAACAAAGTTTCCAGTCATTATTATTGCTGCTAAAAGGAAAAGACAGGACATCTTTGGACTGTGGGGGAAACCGGAGCACCCGGAGAAAACCCATATGAACGCGGGGAGAACATGCAAACTCAACACAGAAACGTCAACTGACCCAGCCGAGGTTCGAACCAGCAACCTTTTTGCTGTGAGGCGACAGCACTACCTACTGCGCCACTGCGTCGCCCATTTTAGATTTTACAATATTTAAATAATATTTTAGCTAAGTTGTTAGTAATTGTGTTTGATTTTGACATTTTTATTAGATTTTGTTATAACTTTTTTCGGATAAATATTACTGTTTAGACCTAATTTATTTATTAATGTCCATATATTTAGAATTTTTTGGTTTTGAGAAGTACATTTTCATGTTATTCTCTCTTCTTTTGTCAGAGTGTGTCCAAACTGACCTTATAATGTGAGTTTTCTTTTAGTATATTTATGACATATTATTTGGTTTATTTGTATGTTATGTTCTGCATTAAAGTCTTCCTCTTGTGTTAACCTCAGCAGTGTGAACTCTCCAGCAGCTGATGTTTCCCCTGAAACCCAAACTCTGGAAATGAAAACTGTTATCATGGAATTTGAGGCATAAAACCGACCAATCAGAGCTGGAGGACTGAATGCTGTAGTCCGGCACCAACGCACATCCAGAATCAATTAGAGAACATCATCGTTTGTTTGCAAAATCTCTCTAAAATGCAAAGGAAAAACTTTATTATCACTGTTGTTGGGATGGGCCAAGAGAACGAGAGGGGTTTGGCTGCAGACTCGGTGCAGTGCAATCTGAGCTGCATCCAATGCTTTTTAATGCACTCACCTAACCCCACCCCTATCCCTACCCCTCACAGTGACGTGACTAGCTCTGTTGAGTGCATTGTGTCTGAGATTGCATCTCTGAGCGATGCAATCTCAGCCTGCATCATAAAGGCTGCATCCAGATACTATTGAAAGAGAACTGGTATATTATTGGACAAGTATAATTGAGTCAATAGCAGACTACCGATAAGCTTTAGGATAAATCATACAGTTACCAATAATCGCGCTGCTTTGTCTGTTAATAACGAACTAGAAGTTGCTGCTTATCATTTTATGTTTCTAATTAATGTCATCATGATGTCTGAAAATGCAATGTATATGCAGTAGTGCAATCGTGAACAAGGTTGCAACGTTATTTAAATAACAAAATATTTACGAATAAAACACACCATTCAACTGAAGCGATGTGCTGTATTTAGTGTCTCCTTGCTTCTGTTTACTTATATGTATTTATCAGTCGATTCAAATGTTATCACTCAATAGACATGGACCAGTAAGAGGCTGTTATTATCCATCCACATAGTTAATCAGCTATAGAAAACATACGGCTGCGGCTGAAGTTAACGAGAATTATTTATATTATTTATTAAATTTCCCATTAATTGTATTCTTTATGTCTGGATCTGGAGTCTGCTCTATTAGTAAAGCTGATTAACCGTGTGGATGGATGATTACAGCCTTCTGAGCCTACTAGAAGGCTCAGAAGGTCTCTACCGGCCCATATCTATAACATTTGAAGTGGGTGGTATTTATTAACTGTGCTAAAGTATTTATCATGAGATATTTTTGCATCAAATTATTGAGAACAGTATATGGATAAGAACGAATATTTATATGTGGTTTATTTATCAATACCAATAAATGATACACATACCTACACTGTTGTCATGCTAACATATGGTTCTGATGGCCTTAATTAGGGTTCAGGTGTGGTTTATTAATGCTGGAAATAAACCCCACTGGAAAATCACAACTGTGACATATTTGATCTTGTGTTTTTTAACATAGGTTTTCTAAAATTGCGAAGCTTTTGAATTAGAAATATTACTACTGAATTTGCTTTCTTGGAAAAAAAATATATATATAAATATTGAAATAGCATGTCTAAACCAATGGTCTAAACACCTCACAGACACTGATGTATTAATAATTACATGCTACAATTTTGTAGAAAAGATTTTGTAGTATTTTCGAAAGGTATAAATAAATAATAAGTCAAAAACCATAGCAGCTATAGTCTATATCCAGGTATGTGTTGTATATATTTGTATGTGTTGTATAGATGTTTCTCCAATTAAAACTGTTTAATTTATCTCCTCTTTAGCATCACATATATATTTTAACCTGACTTCATCACAGGACGTAATGTATGCAAATTAGTGCATATTTCATTTTGGTATGTCCCATTTGCATATTTAAACATAACATTTTCAATTCAATTCAATTCAATTGAATTTTCCAAAAAAAAAGATCTAAAAATATTATTTGAAATCTATAAATGTAATAAATCAACTGGAAAAGCATAATAATAATAAATATGAGTTAATTAGTTGGTCAGTTAGTTAACTTGTTTTAGTTGATTGCTTTAATCAAATGCTCCTGCAGTGAATGTCCTTTAAACACCACCTTAATGAGGCTGTTTTAAAGCGCATATATTTTATAAAAATACAGTTATTTGACTTATTTTCGAGTTTATAGTAACTGAACGTCTATCCTGAGGTAAACGTGACGGACTGTTCTCGAGCTGTTTTCTCGCGAAGTTTCGCAGTTCAAACACAGATTTGTGAATTACACGAGTCAGGAATCAGCACAGTAAATTAATCTCTTTCTTCAAACTTACCTTCTGATGTTCAGTCCTGTTTATCTAGTATATTATCTAGTAGTGAAGGGGAAGAAATTAATTATCGGTTAATAACCAGCCATTTTGAACTAGGCGGAGGGCGCGTACGCGCAAGCTGTCCATTACGGGTTGCCAGGCATGCAAAACTAAACTAAACTAAATTAAACTAAAAACTAAACTAAACTACACTAAACTACCACAGTAATTTGACTCAATAACATAATTAAATTAAATAATTAAAAATTATTGATTACAGTTTATGCATTAAGCTTTAACTTGTTAATACAGATTAGCGAAATATTTGGCAACCCTACTTTGACGTCTCTTAAGAGTATAATTAAAAGATTAATAAAAGAATTTAGTGCTCCAATGACAGAATTGAGCTTTTATTAGTTATTCTTCCAGTTATTTATTTTATTTTTATTTGATCACTTAGTAAAGTTTTGTCTCTTACTTGTGAAAATGTATCCTCATTCAGTGTAATGTCAAAAATAAAACAAAGCAGTTCTTATAAAAATGAACGATGGGCATCATTGCAAAGAATAAAAAATGAATAATGTTCAATTTAATAATGTATAGAAGACAAGGAAGACATAGTTTTATGAATAAAGAATCCTTTTCGTAATCGATGCACTCAGCATCATGAAAATTACCAAATGATCAATGTAGGAATGACTAAAAAACACTGTTGATCATGCTTGAAGAATCTAATAAGATGCCAAGACTTTAATTATTAATAAACCAAACAACCAACCAATCAATCAATCTATCAATAAACCAATCTATAAATAAATAAACCAACCAATCAATCAATAAACCAATAAATGAATAAATAAACAAACCAAGCAATTTATCAATGAACAAATAAACAAACCAGCCAACCAACCAATCAATCAATAAACCAATAAATAAATGAAGCAACCAACAAATCAATAAATAAAATTAAATTTAAATAACTTAAATATAATAAATAACTTAAAGTACAATTAAATTTCAAACTAAATTAAATATAAAAATAAAAAAGAGTGTTTGGCACAGAATGAGAGTTGTTGTGGCTCATCTGCATTAGTGCATTAGTAGTAGTAATAGTATTGATAATATTAATGTGTATACTGGTCGTCTGTGCTATCAGTGCTCGACACATGCAGTGTTCAGGGTGGACCCAGCAGCTCTTCTCATCTGCTTTCTTTTTCTGCATGGTAATCTGCAGTCTGATATGTTATTAGTAATAAAAGTTCTTCTTCTGTTTGGATCTGGATATTGTGCTCTTCTTCATCTGCAGGGATAAAAATGATGCTTCTGACTCTCATAGGTGGAGGAAATGTCTGACGAATCTTTCATATGTTTGATATTGAGCTCTATTCTTACTTGTATGCATCTATTTTTCACCAGGTCTTTCTGTTCTGCACGCAAGGACGGGCAAGTAGCTTTACTTCTCCATGTTTATTTTGGCATTTATACTGTATATGTTTATGACTAGAGTTCAGGTTATTAACGCTCTTTAAAAAAAATGGTATTTTCAAGCAACAATAACAGTGTAACACAGCTTCAGCTTTAGAATGTGTTTATTTCTTCTAAGCACAAAATAATCCTGTATTTTTCAAAAGGCGGACACTAAAATGTCACAACAGTTTTATGTATTCATGCATTAAATAGAAATGCATATTTATGTATATTTATATTAAGAATAACTTCTTAGCATTTTAAAACACTGTACTGAAGATCAAGATCCCATAATAAAATTAAAAGCCATGATTTATGTTTTTATTTAAACATTTATTTCTGCTTCTGAATGTCATTAGGGGATCTTGATCTTTCTTCCAACACCTTTTAACCTCTAGAAGTTGTAAAAAGTGACTTTTCTGAACATTATTAATTGTTTGCAGTGCTATATTGTCTGGGTTGGTGTTGTATATTATGCTATAAAACCTTGTAATAAACTGCAGCACATTTACTGTTATTTTACAGACTTATTTCTCCAGATATTATTTCTTATACATTACATTATTTCAAACGACTAAAATGACAATTAAAGTCATTTTGTTAAACTGTAAAGTTAAGTTTTCATCATCAAAAGTGGACAGAGCAGAGATCAACATCCCATAATACAATTCACAACCATAAATAAACATATAAATATCACAAAATACAGAAACCGTAAGGTGCAGTATGTAAGTTTGACACCCACTGGTTGATCTAGGTATTACATTCCTGGATTAAAACAAACGCAAGTGCAGGTTGCCAGATTGAGGACCAACAAGGCAGATTTAAATCATGTTTAAATAAAAGCAACGGCATGCGATAGAGGGAATGTTTTCCATATTTAAAGCAGTTTTTTATTCTAACCAACACCTTGAACTGATGTATTGGAAACAGCTTCTATTTCTGACAGCTGAACAACAGAACACTGACCATGATCAGCTCAGGTACAGCTCATGTGCTTTGTTGAGTGTTACATGCTAACAATCTGAGTTTGAATGCCATTTTACAGGACATTTATTACCATATACTGAAAGCAGAAGCAGATAGTTCAGCTCAGATCTGGAGAATACAATAAATCGTCTGACATTGAACTTTAGAACTGTGAAATAATGCAAACCAACACATATGAGTGATTCAGCATCTACATTTAGTGATGTGAAAGAGGTTTAATATGTATTGATTAGATTATAAACCTCACCATTTCACCGGAGTGCAGTGAGTGCACTATTCTGTGCTCCTGAATGGCTGTATTTACATTTTGTCATGTTTTCGTCTGGTACAAACAGCCAAATTGTTTATCACTGTGTATCTCATCACGTAGCGTGTTGTTAGGACACAGGGTTACAATCCAACCTGCTCACCTAATGTTTACACTCGTAATATTTATATCATTTGCTAATAAATAACCTCATGTGGAAATCTGCATCTCATTTCAGAGTCTGCTACTGTCCACCAGAGGTTGCAGTTCGGTCAATGGACGCATGCTTAGAGAGTCTTTATCAATGAATGAAATATGCTAATTTTTAACAAGGCAACCCGGGGTGCTGAAATATAATTGGCTAAACTGGCATTGGACGGGTTAAAGGAACCAAAACAAAGACAGTATTCTGATTGTTTTTTAGATAAACAAGAATGTTCACTTGACCTGGTTCTTAAATATCTGCAAACATACTATGGTAATATTATGCTTTAGAAGAGTCAAAAACTTACCTACAGATATTTTATAGAGTATAAACTAATACTATGAAAGTTGATAGCTGCTTTTCCCAGCATTCTTCAGTATATCTCGTTTAATATTCAACAGATGAAAAAAACTCAAACCGGTTTGATGACCGAATTCAGGGCTTTACATTAACACCCGCCAACCCGCCAAATGCAGGTAGATTTCAGCTCTGGCGGGTTAGACAGACACCTCCACTAGCCACTTTGGCTGGTTGAAAATAATTTTCAAATTATAGTTTTCTTAAAAGCAGGGTTTAACAGTAAGGATGGCCCAATATTCATGCAAATGTGATCTTAGAATCAAGAGGCAGCACGACTGATGAATATAATTTGATGACTGCGACTGTTTAAAACACGTGCGCGCTCCCGTTTCCTTGCTTGAAGCAACCGTTTCTGGAAACGCAACTGGTGTGATCGGTTCTCTTTCAAATAGACTAGACAAAAAGTCATGCACTAACAGCCCTGCTGCTTTCAAGAGCTCCATAGTGGTCTTTTTGTAAGCAGCACCGGTTGCTTTTGCTTTAACCATTATTTAAACAGGATATAGGATATTAACTTCCCATTTATGTGTAGTTTACTGGTGTTAACGGCTTTTTTTTAAATAAATGTTTTGTTAAATAAAATGTATAGTATACAGCTATATTTTGCTTGTTATGACACATTATTTAACATTTGTGGCTAAGAAATAATTATTTATTTTTAGTGTGGTTAGAGAAATCCTTTGAGCTTTGAAAAGTCATGTGAAATAAAAACTAATTGTAATACAACATTATGAAACCATGACCTATGTGCTCATGCTCACTGAGCAAGCTCATACACAACATACACAAAAAGTGACATGAATGAGGAGGCGTGTGGACATTCCACAAAATCTAAATCAAGTCATTTTAGCATGTCAAACTCATATTTATGCATTTAAAATATATTTTCCCAACAACAAAATTGTGGCTAGTGAAAATGGCGAGTGGCTAGCAATGTTAGAAAACTACTAGCCACACTGGCTGCTGATCAAAAAAGTTAATGTCAAGCCCTGACAGAATTGTCATTTTGGGATGAACTGACCCTTTAATACTCTGATTCATCTATTTCAGGAGGCCTGAATGAACAAAAGCTTGATAAACCAGTGCTGAAAGGTCCATCCATCGCATTAAAAGATTCATTTGAGTATTTCTACTGTGAGATTCCTGGACACCCGGCGACAGTGCAGGTCCATTATGAGCTCTACGTCGAGACAAACATGAATAAGACTATTTCACAGCACACCTCACTGACTGGAGATACAGCCACCTTACTTTTGCTAGTAAGAGAGCATCACGATGGTCGACTGATCTGCAAGGCCAGCGCACACAATAACACAGACATCCAGAGCTCCTTCAGTGACGCCTGGGACCTCAGAGTCATTAGTGAGTGAAAAACAGATTATCACTATTAAAAAGAGACCTATCCTGCCCTTTTTTAATGTGTCTCCGCTGTCTCTAAAGTGTGTGTGTTTTAGTTTGAGCTGAGAATAGCACACAGATAATGTTCTCTAACTTTATAAAACTGACCCTTTTAGGCTTTGATCCTAATTGTGGTGTTTTTGTTTTGTTTTGTTTTGTTTTGTTTTGTTTT
>CAIGQZ010032270.1:5629244-5642512 GCA_903798205.1 Danio tinwini | reverse complement strand
GCGGGCCTTATTCGCCATATAGCGATCGACGATTGGCTCCTGTACTAGAAGGCGGGCTTTATTAGCCATATTGATCGTTACACTTTTCTCCATTTAAAACAACATGAGTGACATGTCTTGTGTATTCTATAGTCTCTGGTTTTACTCTCCCTCAAGACATCCTATAGATAACTCTTGATTTTAGTTAACATAGAATTTATTGCATATGAACTTTTATTTTCTGAAACTCCATCAGTTTTGACAATAATATTTACACTCCACTGTTATTGCAGCCCTCAAAACTATTTAGTTTGGTTCTACAGAAGAAACCACTGTTATACAATCAGTTGCCTAATTACCCTAACTTTACCCTAATTAACCTAGTTAAGCCTTTAAGCCACTTTAAGCTGAATACTAGTGTCTTGAAGAATATCTAGTCTAATATTATGTGCTGTCATCATGACAAAGACAAAATAAATCAGTTATTAGAGATGAGTTATTGAACTATTATGATTAGAAATGTGTTGAAAAAATCTTCTTTATGTTACTATATTATGTCACTATTCAACAGGAGGGATAATAATTCTGACCTCAGCTGTATTTGTGGTGTGTTTCAGAGCCTGTAGGTGGCGCTGTGACGCTGACACCCTTTACACACATAAAAGACTTCCAAGTTGTCGGTGTGGGGTTGTTGTGTAAAGTGGAGCGAGGGACGTTTCCGGTGTACCGTTGGTTTCACAATGGCAACAGACTCACTGGTCGTGGAGATTTCTATGCTGTGGCCTATTCAGATGAATCCTTCCTCTCGCTGTCTGTGCGTCGAGACAGTGATGGGTTTTACCACTGTGATGCTGCGGACAGCTTCGACAACAGCAGCAGCATCAGCAGCGCAAAGATGATCATCAGTAAAGAAGGTTTAGAAGATTACTTTTTAACACAACCCCTGCTGCTTAAGTATAGCTTTTAAATAATCTGACGTAAAACAAATGCAATAAAATATGACAATTAAATAATGCAATAACACTCATCTGCTCTCAGTCTATCTAAGTGCATAAAAAAATCAAGATAAAAAAAAAATTCTAACATTTTTTGTGAGATGCTAATGGTCTAATCCGATTCAATGATCTATGCTAAGCTAAGCTAAAAGATCAGCTGAGTGGAATCCAAAATAGCAAATCACAGCTGTAAAATGAGCCTATTTCTAAAATAAGCAGAATGTTTCTTTAAAAATGTAAAACCATAATACAGATAACCGTTTATATATATAAAATGAAATACGATTCTTGGTTTTCACTATAAATTATTCATTTTTTATAACGTCCAAAATATTGACAGTTTTTTATTTCATAATAATTACACAAAATGTTTCATTAATATTATACTTTTTTGTATATTTACACATATTTATTTTATTCATTTAAAATAACATTTAACGAAAACAAATAATTAGTATTGTAATATAATTAAAATAAAGTTGTTAGAAAATATTTAAGTGCAGCGTAAAAGCATATTTATAAAAACAACTCTTTAACATAATATTTTTTTTGTTTTTACTTCTGTCTCTGTGTTTATTTCAGAGCTGAACAGAGTCTCTCCTTTGGTTGTGGTCGTCGTTTTCACCTGTTTTGCTGTGCTGATTGTTGCAGTGACGACTTGCTGCATTTATGGAGTTGTGCTGCGTGAGTTTATCAAGGAAAATAACTCATATTTATTGTTCATATTTGATCATTTTTGATATTTACCTATGCACTTTTTTATGCTCTCAGGGAGACGATATTCAAGTAAATGCCCGTGAGTTTTATTTTAATTAATTCATTATTCTGCCAGAAAATGCCATAAAAAAGACTTTCTGAATTAATATGATTTCTTTTTTTTTATTCAAGACTCAATGAACAACGTGCAATAAACAAGATACTTGTTAAAAAGGAAGATGAAGATAAAGAAGAGGATGAAGATTATCTAGTGAGGATGCATTTGTTTCATCAACCAACATAAGAACAATCTACAGTAATCTATAGTAAATGAGCCATACTACAGTGAAGTACTTAAATGAATCTGTTGTGGTGATTCTATAGTTGCTATAGTAACACAACTATAGTAATTGATCTCATGTTGTAATTCTATAGTTGCTATGGCAACACAAAGCTATAGTAGTTGATCTGTTGTGATTTTCTATAGTTGCTATGGTAACAACAACTATAGTAATTGATTAAATGTGGTAATTCTATAGTTGCTATGGCAACACAAAATTATAGTAATTGATCTCATGTGGTAATTTTATAGTTGCTATGGCAACACAAAAATATAGTAATTGATCTGTTGTGGTAATTCTATAGTTGCTATAGTAACACAACAACTATAATAATTTATCTGTTGTGGTGATTCTACTGTTACTATGGTAACACAACTATAGTAATTGATTTCATGTGGTAATTGTATTGTTGCTTTGGTAACAACAACTATAGTAGTTGATCTGTTGTGGTAATTCCATTGTTGCTCTGGTACCACAACAAATATAGTAATATAAACAAATGAGCTAATACTGTAGTTTTCTGCAGCTGTGGGGTATATGATACTACAATACACACACACTTTACTGTAGTAAAAACTGAAGTACACTAAACAAAAAGCGTTTCTGTGTGTTTTTCCTCTGTTTGATCAGATGTTGGAGGGTTATAATGAAGACGTCACCCGCGCTGACAGAATGAGTGATTCTAATGAGGTATTATTTATTATATTTAGACCAAATCACATGATTGACTCTCCATAACAGTTCTATCTCAGTTAACACAAATATGTCTGAAGCATGATGCTTTTGCCTTCATTCCCTTTCCACTGCATTATAAAACTCCGGACTGTCCTCTGAACTGTTTAGTAAATGTTGTCTTGTTAATGTTTTGTCATTGAGCAAATATTGCAGGAATATTACTTCTGACTGTTCTCTACACCCTAACACAAGTTGTATTAAAACATTAGCCAAATTAGCAACTGTTCAAAAAACTGCATTCCATCTTATATGGCACAATACTATAGTAATAAAGTAAATAATGTAGTGCTTTTGAACTATAATATAGTAAACTACTATAGTAAATATGTTGTGGTGATTATATAGTTGCTATGGCGATACAACAGCTATAATAATTGATCTGTTGTAGTAATTCTACAGCTGCTATGGTAACTCAACTACTGTAACTGATCTGTTGTGGTAACTATCGTTGCTATGGTAACAACAACTATAGTGATTGATCTGTTATGGTAATTCTATAGTTGCTATGGTAACTACTTAAGTAATTGATCTGTTGTGGTGATTTTAGGGCTGCTATGGTAACTCAACTATAGTAATTGATCTGTTGAGGTATAGTTGCTTTGTTGACTCAACCATGGTAATTGATCTGTTGTGGTTACTCTATAGTTGCTATGGTAACACAACAACTATAGTAATTGATCTGTTGTGGTATTTCTACAATTGCTATGGCTACTCAACAATAGTAATTGATCTGTTGTGATATTCTATAGTTGCTATGGTAACTCAACTATAGTAATTGATCTGTTGTGGTAATTCTATAGTTGCTATGGTAACTCAACAGTAGTAACGGATCTGTTTTGGTAATTCTATAGTTGCTATGGTAACTTAACTATAGTAATTAATTTGTTGTGGTGATAATATAGTTGCTATGGTAACTCAAAAAATGGTAATTGATCTGTTGTAGTAATTCTGTAGTTGCTTTGGTAACTCAACAATAGTAATTGGTCTGCTGTAGTAATTCTATAGTTGCTATGGTAACTCAACAATAGTAACTGATCTATTGTGGTAATTCTATAGTTGCTATGGTAACTCAACTATAGTAATTAATCTGTTGTGGTGATTCTAGTTGATATGGAACTCAACAATAGTAATTAATCTATTGTGGTAATTCTATAGTTGCTATGATAACTCAACTACAGTAATTGATCTGTTGAGGTATAGTTGCTATGTCGACTCAACCATGGTAATTGATCTGTTGTGGTTACTCTATAGTTGCTATGGTAACTCAACTATAGTAATTCATCCATTGTGGTAATTCTATAGTGGCTATGGTAACACAACAACTATAGTAATTGATCTGTTGTGGTAATTCTACAATTGCTATGGCTACTCAACAATAGTAATTGATCTGTTGTGATATTCTATAGTTGCTATGGTAACTCAACAATAGTAATTGATCTGTTGTGGTAATTCTATAGTTGCTATGGTAACTCAACAATAGTAACGGATCTGTTTTGGTAATTCTATAGTTGCTATGGTAACTCAACTATAGTAATTAATTTGTTGTGGTGATAATATAGTTGCTATGGTAACTCAAAAATGGTAATTGATCTGTTGTAGTAATTCTATAGTTGCTATGGTAACTCAACAATAGTAACTAATCTATTGTGGTAATTCTATAGTTGCTATGGTAACTCAACTATAGTAATTAATCTGTTGTGGTGATTCTAGTTGATATGGAACTCAACTATAGTAATTAATCTATTGTGGTAATTCTATAGTTGCTATGGTAACTCAACTATAGTAATTGACCTGTTATGGAAATTCCATAGTTGCTATGGCGATACAACAATTATAGTAATTGATCTGTTGTGGTGATTCTATAGTTACCATGGTAACAAATACAGTAACATAAACAAATGACCCAATACTGTAGTTTTCTACAACTATGGGGTGCATTATACTACAATACACCACAGTTTGCTGTGGTAAAAACTAAAGTATACTACAGTATTTATTACAGTTTATCAGTTCACTATAGTTAATACTACAGTATGCTGGAGCATTCATTAACAGTTGTAAATAACATTATTTATATATATATATATATATACAGTAGAATAATGCATTTTACTTTAATATTTATCAAAAACACTTTAGTATTTACTCTAAATTACTGAAGTATTGTTTTCATGTGAGATGACTAATCTATAAATAATGCTTTTGTACTCAGTTATTAACTTTAAACCACTGGTGTGTTCATATCTGTCTTGTGTCTGGCAGGATGAAGATGAATCTGTAGATGAAACTCTCCTGTATGAAGGCCCTGCTTCTGAATAATTCTACACACTCTTTTATTAATCAGCTCCACTGGTTGAGTTTGAGACTGAGATCCACTGTTTGCTTCCTCGCAGACGCAAGCATATCTACACTTATTCATCGCATGTTATTCATTCAGACAAAGCTTTATTCAAAGCAGGACAATAGACAAGCGCTCATGGGTTGACATGACTGTGACCAATCAGAGGAGAGAGCAGCCAACAATGTGTCTACTGTCAGATTCGTGTGAAATAGCAGTGTGTGTGTGTGTGTGTGTGTGTGTGTGTGTGTGTGTGTGTGTGACTGGGGTGGGAAAACTACAAATCAGTAATAAATAATTATATGTTTTGATAAAGCAAACAATGTTGATTTTATTGACGAGATTAAAACTTTTGATTAAAATCAATTGGTGTGTTTGTCATTCTTTATTTGCACACAAGATGTATGTTGATTTACTTTAATATAATTTTCACACTGAATACACAGTAAGGTCATTTTGCAGTAAATGTTCTTTTTTAAAACTGAAATTAATACATTCAAATTAATAAATACTAAATAGTTTATTTGAATCATAATATAATAAAGCATATTGTACCAAATGGTGAGAAAACCATTTGGAAGCATTGAAGATGTCCAAAATCTTTACACGCATTGACCCAGAGACTGTTTAGCTGCAGATCACATATGAGAAGATGACGGATGTTTACTGTATGATGACCGAAATGGCCTTAAACACCCAGCAGGCACAGGACGTCAACATGATGTCTGATTGATGTTGTACCCCAATGTCGTGGGGAAGCTGCATTTTGTTTGGAAATGAAAATCGGGTTGACGTCAGAACTCAACATCAGGTCAACGTCAATGTTCAACGTCCAACCTAAAATCAACCAAATATCAACATCTGATGATGTTACAGCTTGACGTTGTGTAAACGTTACCCCTATGATGTCTATCAGACGTTGGATTTTGGTTGCCGTACCTGATGAATAAATGTCAGTATTTGACGTCATATATGACGCTGGTTTAAGATGTTGGCTCAACATTGTATTTTGTTCACTATCTAACAACCTAAAATCAACCAAATATCAATGTCATTTGACGTCGTTATTAAACATCAAAATAACGTTGTCCTTAGCTGGTGGCTTAACGTTTAATTTTGGTCACCTGACATCACAACCTAAATCTAACCTAATATTAACGTCTCATGATGTTGTGTGTCTGCTGGACAATAACTAACTGCACAACAGAATGTTACGTTTACACACACATGCACAAATTACATGTAAACACATCAGCTTTATACAGCGTAATACTCACTACTCACTACTCTTGAGTACTTTTAAAAGGGCTACTTTTTACTCTGAGTAATATTTACAGCAGATACTTTTACTCTACTCGCACTACATTTTTAGGCAAGTAACAGTACTTTTTCTCGAGTATGATTTTTCAGTACTCTTTCCACCACTGATACGGCATATATTATTGTATTTACAACTCGTTGTTATTGAATTCTCCAGCATACTGTAGTATTAACTGTAGTGAACGGATCAACTGTAATAGTGAAGTATTGTCATATTGTACAATAAACTGTGGTGTATTGTAGCATAATATGCCTTATAGTTGTATAAAGCCCCAATATTGAGTCATTTGTTTATATTACTATAGCGGTTGTGTTATAAATCAACCACAACACATAAATTCAAGTATTTTTAGTTAAACACTAGTATTTACTACATAAATTAGTATTTTTTTCATGTGGTAAAGTGAACATAATCGATTATTCGCTATCATTCAACTGCATTGGTCACGACTATGTGTTAATGTCAGAATTCGCTCGTTATTAATCATTAAACATTTTGTCTTTCATTGATTCCCAGCATGTGTTTGAGCGAATCGGTTCCTTTGAACGGTTAGTTTAAACAAAACTTGTCATTGCGCTCGCCTGCATCACCAAAAAGATTCGGTTCAATTGAAACGATTCATCGGGGAGTCTGACAGCGGTTCAGAAGTAGCAGCTGCGCCGGTTGTGTGTGTGTGTGTGTGTGTGTGTGTGTGTGTGTGTGTGTGTGTGTGTGTGTGTGTGTGTGTTTGTGTTGCGCTCTCAGCTGTCGTTTGTGTGTGTGTGTGTGTGTGTGTGTGTGTGTTTGAGTGTGTGTTTTACCGATGGAGTCGCGCAGTGTGGCGTACGGAGCTTCTCTCGCCGGAGCGGGATTCGACCTCGTCAAATTCATCAAACAGCCGCAAACGGTGGTTCGATTCCTCAGCTGGGTGAGTCGCGATCCACAATCTGATCCAAATGTGCTCAAAGTACTGGAGTTTCTGTGCGCGCGACACTTTTACTCGTTTGATGAGGAGTCTGCGTGTTTGATTTAGGTTTTTGTAGGATAAAACCACAATAGTTTGATGGTATTATTTATATTTAAGTTTCAATAACAAACAAAGTTTATAAATTCGCACTAAAATTGACAACATGGACACGATTTGACCTGAATTTATCTTAATAAAACACTATTGTGTTCAGCAGAGCGGCAGCTGATGGTCAAGCAGTTTGCAAATCCTTTATTTAACTTCATTAATGTTGAACTAATTGGAATGAATTTGCATATTATAAAGCACTAGTCTACAGAAATAAATGTAAATGTTTACAAATCAAGCTGTATGACTCAAGCTGTATGACCCTGTGCCCAGCTCAAACCCCATTATTATTGATTGATTGATTGATTGATTATTGTCTGTGTTGTCACATTCATCACTTTAAAAAAATAATAGAGGTAAAGTTGGTTTTATATTCGCACATTCAGACTTTCCCCTTAATAATATAATTTAATACAAGTATTATTTGCAAACTCATATTAGCAGCCGATGACTATCACAGTACAACATTGTTCACAGTCAAATTAACAGTGTTCATGTTGTTTTCATGTCACACTTGCAGGTTATTTCAGAGCGAATACTCAAAGTGCCGTGGTAAACAATATAGGGAGTGTGTCACTGAACGAATATGTGAATATAAAACCAACTTTACCTCTATAAAAACATATCTAATAATTATTTAGTTTTTGCCTTTTTACAGTCCAAATATCTCAAAATTCTTAAATAAAGCATTTTGATTTGAAAAGTCACAAGTTTAAGCAAAAAAACTTGTTTAAGCGAAATTTTACAAAATTATTAAAGCAAAGTAATCTAGTTTTTGATTTAAAATAATAATAATATATTGCTTACTTTCATTATAAGAGCAATTCCAGTGTTATGGATGTGACATTTGCAGTAAAACACAGAGTAAGTATATGTTAACGTCATATTGAAACATCGGTTTGTGGGAGTTGTGGGATCAGAAACTGTCAGTCTGTAAGCATTTTTTAGATTTTAAATAAGGAAAATAAAGATGCGTCATGAATGTGACCAAAAGTTAGTGAGTTTACAGTGTACAACATACTTTGTAGAAACAATTCTGTGAATTAAACTGCACAACCCAAAGTAAATAATGCTAATCAAAAGGATAAGAGTTGCTCGCTATAGAATAAACATGACTGATTTTATTTTATTTGACATTTTTGCATTTAATGAGGAAAAAGATTCATTATGGATGCGACGTCTTTCTGTTATGCATGTGACAGATGTGAAGTTGGCACTTGTGTGACTTTGGTAAATCTTATATAATTGTTTGTAAACGTTGACAGAGACATTTTTGAGTTTTTTTACAGCACTGTAAAATACAAGCTTACATTAAAAACACCTAGAAGATGTTCAGTATTTTGCTGAAAACTTTATTTTTTCATGGCAAGGTTGACATTTGCATGGAATTGCTCGTAACTTAATGAATGCAAGAATTATAACTTAATCTTTACTCAATATACAAGTTAACTTAATCTCTAAAAACAAAAATATAGATATATTCTTGTCTAGAAAAGGCTTTTTCCCATACAGAAGTGTACTGTGAAATCTGGCCATATATGAACATATATATCATTTGAACATATGTACATATTTGTAATGTGTATATAAATAATGTGTGTGTGAGTGTAAGTAAATGGTATTTTTTTTGCAATATCTGTGTATATTTGCCATGTATTTTATATATGTGAAATCCAAACATGACTCGCATGTCATAAATGTGATTTACATATATTGTCATATATCAGATTTCTATATGGGTTGATTTTTAGATAAAACCTTTATTTTTTTTGCATCAGTACATCAGAAAAGGTTAGTTAAGAGGCTGTTTAGTTTCAGAATAAATGCTGGTAAATAAACCTGATTAATTTAGCTGTTGTTGAATATGAAGAGATTTTCAACTCATATCTGCTGGTATCTGCTGACCATGTCAAATGTGTCAGGATTTTCTCTCTTTACTTTGTTTACCACACACAGACACACACACACACACACACACACACACACACACACACAGGTTTGTTTGCACAGCAGTAGTGTTAGTTAGTTGTTAGTGTCTGGTCATGTGGATCATGTGATGGTCTGCAGTACAGAATGTCCCCGCACTCAGCAGATGGCAGGTAACATGAGAGCTGAACCCCATAATGCTTCTCTCCAGTGATTGTGAAGTGTGATTTGTGAGCTGCTGTGGCACTTTTGCATAAAAACATGTTGGCAGGAAGGAGGTGTGTGTGTGGCTGTGACCTCTTTCAGCTCTCGCTGCTCACTGTATACTTCAGGGTCTGTAATCAGAGGTCGTCAGAAAGCTGCTTCATGTTTATGTGAAGTTGTGCGATACTGATATACGTGTTGGACGTTCAAAATGTACATTTTAAACTGAAATAATGAACATATGAACAAATAATATAGTACTTTACTGTGGTGCTTTTATTATACTATAGTGAAATATTTGAATTATTCTAGAGTTGCTATGGTAACACAACAATTATGGTAATTGATCTATTGTGGTAATTTTGTAGTTGCTATGGTAACTCAACTACAGTGATTGATCTGTTGTGATATTCTATAGTTGCTATGGTAACTCAACCACTACAGTAATGGATCTGTTGTGATATTCTATAGTTGCTATGGTAACACAGCAACTATAGTAATTGATCTGTTGTGATATTCTATAGTTGCTATGGTAACACAACAACTATATTAATTGACCTGTTGTGGTGATTTTGAAGTCGTTATGGTAACACAACAACTTTAGTAATTAATTGTTCTGGTAATTCTATAGTTGCTATAACAACTACACTAATTGATCTGTTGTGATATTCTATAGTTGCTATGGTAGCACAGCAACTAAATTAATTGACCTGTTGTGATAATTCTATAGTTGCTATAGTAACACACAACCACTAAAGTAAATGATCTGTTGTGAAATTATATAGTTGCTATGGTAACTCAACCACTATAGTGATTGATCTGTTGTGATATTCTATGGTTGCTATGGTAACACGTCAACTAAATTAATTGACCTGTTGTGGTAATTTTATAGTTGCTATGGTAACTCAACCATTATAGTAATTGATCTGTGGTGATATTCTATAGTTGCTATGGTAACACAACCACTACCATAACTAATCTATTAAAAATCTATCTATTAATATTTTCCCATGCTTCTACTCTGGAACAGCAGTGTTTCTCTGATGATTCTGATTGGGCGAAATATGCGTAGCCACGCCCCATCCGACCGTTAGTTTGCTGCGAGTGAAATATTAGAATAGGAGCTCAAAAATAAAGCCCCACCCCCTACTTAATATTCATTTTCAGTCTTAGTGTACTTGTGTAGTATTTTCATGTGTGTGTTCTCTGGACGTCAGGTGTTTGCCATCGTGGTGTTCTCTTCCATCACCGCTGAAGGCTACGTGAACAGCACTGATGAAGCCGAGGTCAGGTGTGTGTTCAACAGGAACGACGGCGCCTGCCATTATAGCGTAGGCATTGGTGTGATTGCCTTTCTGGCCTGCGTGGGCTTCCTATTGGCCGATGCGATTCTGCCGCTCATCAGCAACGCTCAGGAGAGGAAGTACATCGTGATGGCGGATCTGGCCTTCTCAGGTCTGACTTTACACCTTATCTACAGTTGAAGCCAGAATCATTCACCCTCCTGTAAACTTTGTTTTCTTCTTCAGATATTTCCCAGATGATGTTGAACAGATTCAGGAATTGTTCACAGTATTTCCTCTAATATTTGTTCTTCTGGAGAAAGTCTTATTTGTTTTATTTCGGCTAGAATAAAAGCAGTTTTTAATTGTTTTAAACGCATTTAAGGTCAATATTATTAATTATTAATATTATTATCAATATTAGTGTTGGATTGTCTCCAGAATAAACCACTGTTATACATTGACTTGCCTAATTACCTAACTTTACCCTAATTAAGCCTTTAAATGTCACTTTAAGCTGAATACTAGTGTCTTGAAGAATATCTAGTCTAATATTATGTGCTGTCATCATGGTGAAGATGTAATAGATTAATTATGTGTTGACTCTGTTACTGTGATATTTCAGTCAACTCACTTTTTAAAAACAATAACATGATGAAAATGCATAAAACTGTGTTTTAGACACGCCATGTGGAGTCTGCTTTGAGGTTAGCATCTGGAAATAAAGCACAACATGATGGAAAATGTCGACTCAGTTATCATTTAAAAAGCTTAACAATTAGTAACAGCATCAAATGTTCCCCTTCAGATTTAAGCATTATTTTACACTAATAATGGATTCAGTTTACTGTAAATTATACCTTTATTAATCATTCCAGAGAAATGAATGGAAAATGTTGATGTACCCGCAAGTCATAATCAGTCTGAAAACTAATGTTCATTCTCATCTATATTCAGTGGCATCTCTTCCGTCAGTGGAAAGTGTGCTGCCGCTTTTTTCCACACGACCTTTATGATATTATAAGTGTGCCAGTGTTAGACCTGCAGACTCTAAAAATGTTTGTTGACTGTAAAATGAGTCAGATTTAAGCTCATTTCACTCATGGCCTCTTCCTGTGTTAATGTTTGACACTCCGGATGCTTTAATCCTCTGCATATTTTCATATTAGTTTAATAAACCAATCCAAATATCATCTATTCATCACTTGATGTAGCTCACAATGTGTTAAAAACAAACTTCTCCCCAACTACCAACAGAAATTGGGGAATAAATTATACAGGGGGCTAATCATTTTGACTTCAACTGTGTATAAACTATTGATTTAATTTACAGAAATGGTGCTACGCTCCATTGATATCTTGATATATATTGATATCAGCACTTGTATTTGATGATATGAGGTTTTTGTCAGCTCTATTTGTTGTGATCGTTCAGTGCTGTGTGTATTTTCCCAGGCTGCTGGACGTTCCTGTGGTTTGTGTGTTTCTGTCTGATGGCGGATCAGTGGTCCAAAACCTCAGACCGCAGTGGGATTCCCACTGACGCTGTACATGCCGTCATCGCGTTCTCCTTCTTCTCCATCGCCTCATGGGTGAGTGTGTGTGTTTGTGTGTGTGTTTGACACCCAATACAGCAGAAACACATGTTTACAGGCAAAACACTACAGACAGAAGACCTGCTGTGGCTTCATCTGTTACGACCTTGATGTCTATGGCTGGGGTCAGAACATAAAAAAAATAAATAAACAGATTATAGGTTGAAATTCAGTGACCCTCGTGTTTTTTTATTGTAAGTTACAGCATCCTGTAGAAAATTTTATATAATATTAATTCATTAATGCTGAGCATTTTAATTTAAAGTGTGAAATTTTTTTTAACAGAGCAATACATTTTTCACAGTATTTCATCTAATGTTTGTTCTTCTGGAGAAAGTCTTATTTGTTTTATTTCGGCTAGAATAAAAGCAGTTCTTAAATGTTTTAAACGCATTTTAAGGTCAATATTATTAGCCTCTTTAAAGGTGCTGTAAGTTTTTGCCTCTTCTAAAGCATAAAAACACCATAATATGTTTGTAGATTTTCCTCAGTGAACATTCTTGTTTATCTGATGACCAATGCTGAAGTCAGATATTCTGCTGTGAACGTGTGTTACGTGCCGGAGCGGCTGTCTTTGTTTTGGTCTCTTTAACCCGTCCAATGCCAGTTTAGCCAATTATATTTCAGCAGCCCGGGTTGCCAGATGATGGAAAACAGAGTATTTCATTCATTCAGTCAGGAAGGCTCTCAAAGCATACGTCTGTGACTGAAATGTGACCTCTAGTGGCTCGTTTCCACTGACTGGTACAGTACAGGTCGGTACGGGTCACCTGTATCAGGCTTGCGTTTCCACTGCTAAAA
>CAIGQZ010032270.1:5599338-5619244 GCA_903798205.1 Danio tinwini | reverse complement strand
GTGGGTTTCCTCCGGGTGCTCCAGTTTCCCCCACAGTCCAAACACATGCGCTATAGGGGAATTAAGTAAATTGGCCGTAGTGTATGAGTGTGAATGTGTTGCAGCTGAAAGGGCAGCCACTGTGTAAAACATGTGCTGGATAAGTTGGCGGTTCATTCTGCTGTGGCGACCCCTGATTAATAAAGGGACTAAGCTGAAAATAAAATAAATGAATGAATCTGACGAAATTAAGATTTCTCCCAAAAGTCTGACTTTTTTATAATCCACAGATTATTTTCTTAAATCTTGAGCTAATAATAGCCCACAAAGTTAATTTCCCCCACTATTCTGAGTTTATTTCTCATCTTATCCTTACTCTTTTTCCATTTCAACTTAATGTCCCACAAAATTAAGTTTATGTAGAACTAAATGTATTTTTCCTTCACTAGTTTGTTTAAATATGACAAATTGCAGATTTTCCTCAAACGTTTCACTTCTTTTTTTTTTTACAATTCTGAGTTTTTACCCCTCAGAGTCACTTATATCCCACAAAATTGCTTTTTCTTCAGAATTCTGGTTTTATATCCCACAAATTTAGATTTATCCCCTTATTTCTAGATTTATATCTCATCTTATTCGTACTCTCACAAGTTAATATCCCACAAAATTAAGTTTGTTAAACACAATTCAGTTTTTCTCTACAATTCTGACTTTATCTCAATAGATTTGTCCTCATTATTTTGAGTTTAAATCTGACGAAATTGAGATTTTCCTCAAGTCTGACTTTGTTTTTTTAAATTGAGTTTCCTCAACTCTTTTATATCCCACAAAATAGTTTTTTCTTCAAAATTCTGAGTTAATATCTTACAAAATTCAGTTTCTCTCAACTCTGAATTTATTTCTCATCTTACCCTTACTTTTTCTTCCGTTTTGAGGTAATATCCCACAAAATCAAGTTTATGAAGAACAACATTCTGTTTTCTCCTCACAATTCTGACTCTCAAAGTTTTTCCTCATTATTTTGAGATTAAATCTCACAAAAACATAGATTTTCCTCAAATGTCTAACATTTTTTTGAGTTTCTCACAATCCTGAATTTGTCATTCTGGTTTTTTCCCTTCATTATTTTGAGACTTTAAGTTTTGTCCTCTCCACTGATATCCCACAGCATGAGTTCCCCCTCATAATTCTGAACTCATGTCTCAATATTGTTCAGAATGTCCCAGAAAAATGCAACTTAAACCAAACAATTTAGTTTTATTCCTCTTCAAATTTCTCCTTGCAATAGTTAAAAATGACTATTACTTTGTGTTGAGAATGATAAAACAAAGTGCAATGACCGCTTATTTTTCTGATTTTGTGGAGGAAACGAGCTTCACTGGAGCCGGATAAGAACAAGTGTAAATCTTGATTCTGGAGAGACTGACTCTAGATCAGCCGGTGTATTCATATGAACCACATAAACACCTGTAATGTTGACCCCCGGTGTGGTTTATCTGTTTACCTGCATGAAAAACAGCAGAGGCAGCATTTATATAATATCCATTCATCAGTATTATTAAATCATTTCAGGTGAACTTTTACAATGTTTTAGGTTTGAAATCCACCTTTTTTCTCTCCAGCAGATCTCTCGCAGCTTTTCAGCATTTAAATTGTGTATTTATTTCTGTTTCATAAGGTTTCTCCTTACAAAGGTCTTTTTTTTTCTTTTGAGTAACTGGATTTTTAATTAAATGCACATACAAACAAAAACACTGGTGTGTATTCTCAATAAAAGACATGACTCTTTAAGAAATGCCATTTTTTATTTACAGTCGTCTTTGATTTGAAGCTACATCATCTATTAGTTTAATCAGCCCTGAATTGAGGAATTGTGAAATAAACTCATTAAGTCACAGGTGTGATTTAGCTGTAATTACATGCTGAAATGTATGTATACAAATGCTGAATTCTGAAGGAAATTCCCTTCATTTTTAGTAAAAAAAAGAAAATAAAAAGTAACATTTCTGTCAGATCTTCATCATCATTCTAAGAAAATAAAAAATTTGCCCTCCTGTAAAATTCTATTCAGATATTATATTTAATATGTATTAATTCAACAGAGCAGTACAGTATTTGTGAATATAGTAGAAAGTCTTAATTTTTATACATTTGGATGGAAATGTTTTAAATAATAAAATAAAAAGGTCAATAGTATTACTCCACTAAAGATTACATTTGAATTGTCTACAGAATAAACCACTGTTATACAATAATAATTCCTTACCCTTATATAACGCTTTTCTGGACACGTAAAGCACTTTACACTCATGTTTGGTGGGGGGGTGATGAAGCCAGAGTGATGAAGCCAATTATGATATGGGGATGGTTAGGAGGCCATAATGGACAGAAGCCAGTGGGCAGATTTGGCCAGGATGCCAGGGTTAAACCCCTACTTTTTTAAAGGACATCCTGGAATTATTAATGATTATAGAGAGTCAATAGGTGCGTTCGACATGAAGCACAGCTGCAGCCGGTGATCAAAGAGATTAGCCGTGCGCAGGCGGGGGCGGAGTTGAAAACGGAGCCGTCAAGCCGGACACTTCAGGGCTCGAAGTTGCTGCTGTCATGATGACCGATCACATGGCGTGATCATTTATTTTTTGCAATAACAACAAAAGATTTACAGTACAAATAAAACAAAATACAGTCTCTACAAACTATAGAATTATTAATTAAATTTAAGTAGCCTACATAACAAACGCATGAGAAATAAGGGGAAAACGAGAGAGCACATAAAAAGGAAATAAATATCCACAAATAGACCTATTGAACACAACAATAAGCACAAATTCTTGGAGTTTAAACATCAGTTTTTGGGCTACTAGATGTTGAATGCGATGTCAATAATGTTCCAGTGCTGGTTTGAACATGCTAAAAAGGGTTTACATTTATAGATATAAAACGTTCCTATATATTAATGTAAAACCCAAAACAAGGTGTTTTGATTAAGTCTTAAACAATGATTATTTTGGATAATAAAACATTTTTTAAAAAGCACTTTAATCCATAGAGATTGAACAAAAGGACCACAATAAATGAGCTACACTAAATAGAAAATACCAAGAAAGAGCAGCTACATCAATGACACTTTTAACATTTCTGCATAAAATGGCTTAACAGGAAATAAAATATTTCATACTTTATTTGTTAAGAAATATTTATAGGGGTGTCAGGATCAATGATGATAATTATTTAATTATAAGTCTGAAAGACTTATTTGAGTTAATATTTGGTCATTCACTAAAATGTAGAATACAGTAGTCTGTATAAAAAAGGCAGAATAAACCTGTTCAAACAATCTAGACATTATGAACAAATTATTAAACAAAAGATGACACTGCAGTGAAATATGTGTAGTCTTTAATAAGCATCATGTGTACAAGATAGAGAGGGTATGAACATTTAATTGTTTGTTTTGCAGTTTCGGAATTTGTCCAATAATAAACCCGCAACACACGTGGTTGTTGTCATGCTGTGAAGTTGGCCAATCGTGTAACATCAGCAGGCACTCTTCAGATGCTGCGCGGGCTGAGTCAGTCGTCTGATCTCGGAGCGCTGTTGCGGTACTTTGATGCCACATGTGACAGTCACATGATGTCAGCGCAGCATCAATCCGGATAACATTTCTAACCGGCATGCACCGCTTTAAGACAGATTTCGATCGGTCTGCGCAGCGCTGCATGAAGTCGAACGCACCTAAGATCTCGGTTTAACATCTCATCCGAAAGACGCCGCTCACTGAGCAGTATAAAGACCGTAGGTTGAATGTCCCCTGCTGGCCTCACTAACACCACTTCCAGCAGCAACCTAGCTTAACCATGTGGTCTCCCATCCAGATACTAGGTGCGTTCTACTTCATGCAGCGCTGCGCAGATCGATCGAAATCGGTCTTAAAGCATGTGACTGTCACATGTGGTATCAAAGTACCGCGACAGTGCTCCGAGATCAGACGACTGATTCAGCCGGTGCAGCATCTGAAGAGCGACTGCAGGAGCTACGATGACGGCACTATTACACGATTGGTCAAGTTCACCGCATGACAACAACCACGTGTGTTTCGGGTTTATTATTGGACAACTTCTGATTCACAAATTTCAAAACAAACAATTAACTTTTCATACCCTCTATCTTTTATATATCATGCTTATTAAAAGACTACAAATATTTTACTGCAGAAATCTTTTTTTGTTAAAGGTTTATTTTCTACCTTTTTTTAATACAGACTATTTACTGCATTCAGCTCCATGAACGATTTAGATGATATATTTTAGTGAATAACCTAAATATTAACTCAAATACGTTTTACAGACTTGAAATAAAATAATTATCATCATTGATTCTGCCACCCTAAAGGCTTCTTAAATGAAGTTAAAGAACTATTTTATTTAATAAATATACAAAAATTTATATGATTATAAAAGATTTTCCTGTCTAGGCGTTTATGCACAGGTTTACAATGTGACATTGATGTACCTGCTCTTTCTGGGAAACTTCTACTTATTTTAGGAATTTTTCAATCTTTTTGGATTAAAGTGCTTTTTTGAAAATGCTTTTATTATCCAAAACAATCTTAAATTATTGACTTCATCAAAACACCTTGTTTTGGGGTTTTTTCATTATTATATATTGGAAATTTTTTTAGCTATAAATGTAAACCCCTTTTAAGCATATTCAAACAAGAAGTATTAGCCTAAAGCATGTTTATACTCCTAGAATTTGTTCTTATTGCTTTGTATTTAATAGGCCTTTTCATTTTTATGTTTATATTGCCCTCTAGCTTCCCCTTATTTCTCATGCTTTTATTAAATTCATAATTCCCTTGTTGTTTAAAATGCACTCTAGTTTGTAGAGACTGTATTTTGTCTTATTTGTACTGTAAATCTTTTGTTGTTATAAATTAAAAATTATGATACCATGTGATCGGTCATCATGATGCTGCAGCTTTGAGCCCCAAAGTGTCCGGCTTGAAGGCTCTGTTTTTAACTCCGCCCCCGCTCGGCTAATCTTGTTAATCACCGCCTACAGCCATGGTTCAAGTCGAACGCACCTACTGACTTAGCTTCAGACCGTGTGAGAGTTACAGAGAGCTGCCGACAATGACTTGCCTAAGTACCCTAATTAAGCCTTTAAATGTCACTTTAAGCTGAATACTAGTGTCTTGAAGAATATCTAGTCTAATATTATGTGCTGTCATCATGACAAAGAGAAAATAAATCAGTTATTAGAGATTATTGTTTAATTATGTGTTTGCATTTTAGAAATATTCACAATATAATTTCACAGGAGGGCAAATTTAAAACTTGTAACAGAGATAGTCAAACATTTTTTTCGCCTCTTTGACAGGAAACAAGAATTCAGAAATTCCTGAAACATGCATGCACATAATAATAATATAAAGAAAACCCATCTAAAATTCATTTCATTGACTATTACTCTTAAGACGTCAGTGGTTGGCAGTGCTTCATGGTGTCAGCTGGTCACTTCTGAGACAAATATAAATTAGCTTTAAGATCATTTAAATAAAACTAAACATACAAAAGAGTCACTTATTTTAAAACCAAAGATACAAACACACACACACACACACATGATCTGTTGCTGCACACACACACACAGTAAAATTACTTTAAGATATATACAGGAAATGCAGCTAAATAATGCACACAGACATCAGGTGTGTGTGTGTGTGTGTGTGTGTGTCTGTGTTTATATACAATGTGTGAGAGCGAGCATGTGTTTGAGTCTTCATTTGTGTAGAGTGTGTGTATTGCTGTGATTGTGCTCAGATTAATATGCATTGTGTGTGTGTGTGTGTGTGTAAAAGAGTGTGTTTGTATGTGTGAGAAATTGTGTGCTCACAGATGAATTAGTGTGTGTGTGTATATCTGTAAGAGATGGTGTGCGAGTGCGTGATTGTGTGAGATTTTGTGTGTACACACAACAGTGTGTGTGTGTGTGTGTGTCTGTGAGAGATGTGTGTGCTCACAGATGCAGTGCAGTGAAGAGTTTGCGCGTGGCTGTGCTGTACTCGTGTGTTTTAGCGGCGTTAGTGTGCGGCGGCGTCTCCTCTCTCTGTGGGCTGCGGTTCTCCTTCATCAGGCCTCCGTAACAGCATCGACACACGGCGTGATATTTATCTGAACCGCCGATCACCTCCACCTGCACAACACACACACCGGTGAGACTCTTATCCTGGCAGGAAGAGGAAGTGATGCTTGTATTGTCTGCAGACACACACAGGTTTCCTCTCACCTCTTTTTCAGCTCCGAGGCGTTTGGTGTACGCTGCTTCTTTAAAACACTGCATGCAGACGGCGTTCAGCTTCACCACACTCTCCGCCAGAGGAACCAGATTCAGGATATTACCAAACGCCTGCACACACACCCCAAATGTCACAATTCATACTCGTGTGTTCACTTTTAGGAAGGTTTCCACGCTGATTTAATGAATGATCTGTCATGATCACCTTTCTCTGGAAGGTTCCGTCCAGCGCCGCCACAATAATGGTTTTCCCCATGTTGGCCATTTCTTCACAGAACTCAACAGTGTCTGGGAACTGCAGGACGCACAGACCAACACGTCACACACACTTACAGACAGACTGAATCATAACCGATGTATAATGGAGTGTGTTTGTTAAAGAGACGTACAAACTGTCCCTCGTCGATGCCGATGACGCAAGCCTGGAGAGCCAGAGGAGCGACGTCACGCAGACGGTTTGCTGGAACAGCCTCCATAGTGTTCCTGTAGGAGAGACACACACTGATCAGACACACATGTACAGAAACACACACTGCAGGGGCACACAACAGATCAAACACTGAGAACACACACAAGCCCACTGCAAAAACACACACAATGCAGAACCACCCATAAAAGATACTGCAAACACATCTGGGGCCTGTTTCAGAATGGAGGTTAAGTGAAACTCAGAGTATTTTAACCCTGAAATGAGAGAAACTCTGGGTTTTCTGTTTCAGAATGGCAGGTTTGTCAGACTGGAGACAGCGGGGTAAGTCAAGCCTGTTTCTGAAAGAGACGTAACTTTAACTCAGAGTCAGTTACTGTGTTACTCTGTGAAGCTAACCTGGTCAGGAGGTTTATTTTCTAAACTCTGAGTTTCTGTCCGTCTCCTCCCCTTTATTAAAGACAAAGCGGTGTTTCTCGCCTTAGCCTTACGTTTCCACTCACCTATTTTAATGCTCATTTTGGATATGCGCATAAAAACGCTTGATGGAAACGTCATGATGCACATAACTTTTGAAAATATGCATAAAAACATGCACATAATAACTGAGGATAAACTTTAATTCGATAAAGATGCTCATAAACTGCGATGAAAACACTTTTACTGAACAAATTCCAGTATGTGCATTAAAAAAAGGTTTGCTATAAGAGATGATGATGAAAATGTGTGTGAATAGACAAAGCAGCAGGCTGAGCACACTGTAAAACCTGTGACATGTTGTTTTGGTCATTTTAAAAAGCCTCAACCTTTTCAGTATTAATGTGTATTATTAATGACCTCCAGAGTGTCTGGAGCGTGTCATTAGCGTCTGTTCTCCACGTCTCATGGCTTCAAACGCCACCATGTGTTCATTGTGTCAACATTGTCTTCTGAGGCGCAAGTATATTTAGCCTATTAAATAAAGAAAAGGCGCAGCTTCTTCTACCGCAGTAAATTCTGTTTTTACTGTTGATATATGGCACCAGTTAATCAGGAAGTGACGATTTTGTTGTCTTTGATTCATTGGATGGAAACTTGCTTTATTCACACATCTTTTATGCGTTATTCCAGCCTATTATTGACTATATTTCAGTCACACAAAGAACAAAATCACATACGAGAATGGCTTGTCCTTTTTTTTATTATTATCTTAAATTCACTGAGCTTCCACATGTGCTGTAACTAGATTAATGGGATTATTATTCGTGCTAAAAACACATTCTAAATGTCATATCAACCTCTACACTTGATCAATAATAGAGGCACAAGTGCACTTTTAAATCTATTAAAACTGATCAACATGTATAAAAGTTGGAATGCGTGTACAAATTTTATAAACGTCACACATTACATAACTTTATTACACTTAAATATTTAAATTAGATGTAAACTTGCGCATTAACTTGAGCAGCTGTTTCCCACACTAACTGTCTCTGTTTCGCTGATGCAGTGGTGTTGCTGTATTAAATATATGCTCATATTTGCTATAATTTTGCATGAGCACATCAAGTTCAGCTGGAGACAGAAATGCTGGTCTCCTTTTTTCAGATGTTGCCATGATCACTTGTATCTGCTCTCCATTGATAATGCCTTTATAGTCATGGTGTGCGAGCTTAACACTGAATTGGTCTACTCAAAGTTGATTGACCAAACTCAGATCAGCTATTCTGAAACCCAAAACTCTGAGTTTTTAATCTCTCTGTAAATCAACTCAGAGTTCAAGTTTAAACTCAGAGTTGGTTGAACCTTACTGAAACAGGCCCCAGATCAGACATTGCAGGAACACACACACGCACTTGTTTTTGCAAATTATGAGGAGTTATTTTTTTTTTATACAAAACAAACTACATGTTCTTAGACAGAACAACACACACACACACACACACTCTGCAGCTGTGTTCCTACATGTCGTGTGTGGCCATCCCTGTACAGGAGTAGCGCGTGTCTTTGGCGTATTTGATAAGCAGACAGGAATACTGAGCCACCTGAAACCTGCGCACACGCCGCATCAACTCTGTGCTGAAACACACACAAACACACAGCAGATTAACACAGAATCTTCAATTAAACACACACACACCAGAAAACTACAGCTGTCTGCAGACATTGCTTTTATTTTGTTCAAATTTTTGTATTATAATATTAAAAAAATGATGCTTTTTAACCTGTTTAATGCCATATCAGCAGCATTGGCTTTATTCATGGCAAAAAATATACTAAATATAATCATATCAGTTTCTTAACAAACATACATTGTAAAAACAACATACAAATAGCAACAATATTGAAAAGAGTCTTATACAATCTTTTAGTTTGATTAAAGATAAATATTCTCCAGAAGGCACCTTTTCAAACATTTCACTTAAAATATTTCCCAAATAAAAACATTCTCTATTCTCATTTAAAAATACACATTTTGTTAAAATATGCTTTATCCTCAAAATATTCTTACACAAGTCACAAACTGGTTTTTCTTCCCCTTTCAATAAATATGAGTGTGTTAGTCTTAAGTGTCCGATTCTACATCTCGTATGTGCAACCTGGTCATGTCCACTTTCAAAATGGTAATCATTTCTTTCATTTACAAGTGAATTCACTTCATACAAAAACTCTGCAGGAATCAGATGCTTTGTTTCCAGTGAAGACTTAGAGAAACTTGTTAATGCTTTTATCAGCAGCAGGGTGGATTACTGTAACGGCCTCCTCACGAGCCTTCCCAGTCAGACAGTTGCAGCTCATCCAGAACGCTGCGGCCAGGATTCTGACCAGAACCAGGAAATCAGAGCACATCACACCTGTCCTCGGGTCTTTACACTGGCTCCCAGTTACATTCAGAATAGAGTTTAAAGTATTACTACTTGTCTATAAATCACTAAATGGTCTAGGAGCTCAATACATTACAGATATGCTCACTGAATACAAACCTAACAGATCACTCAGATCTCTAGGGTCATATAAACTAGAAACTCCAAGAGTTCAGTCAGAGCAGGTGAATCTGCCTTCAGCTACTAACAGCGCCCCCTGCTGCTGGAATCAGGTTCCAGAAATGATCAGATGTGCTCCAACATTAGGCACATTCACATCCAGACAGAACACACATCTGTTTAGCTGTGCCTTTACTGAATGAGCACTGTGCTACAGCCCACAGATCACACTACTATGTTTTTCTCTTCTTTTCTATTCTTTTTCAACCTGTTTTAACATATTTTATCTGTTTTTTATTATGTTTTATTTATTTTTTACACTTGTCTTTTTTATTCTTGTTTATGTAAAGCACTTTTGAATTGCCACTGTGTATGAAATGTGCTATAGAAATAAACTTGCCTTGCCATTATTTTTACATTCATTCCATTTGCCATTTCTGATTAATATACAGATTTAAAACAGGTTTAATATCAGACACAGGAATTTTACATTCTGTTATTTCCAACTGTAAATCTTCCTTAGCTGCTTTATCGGCACGTTCATTTCCAATGAATCCCATATGACCAGGTATCCAGCAGAAAATAATATTAAAATCTTTTGTTTAAATCCATAAACATTTTGTTCATATCTAAGACATTTTAGGCAAAACTGATGATAATCACATAAATAAAGAGAAACAACTGCAGCAGAAAACACTGATTACATTCTTATTGTCTGCAATTTATTAATATGCAAGTATAATAATTAAATATAAATACATAAAGTACAATAAGTGATTAAAGTTAATTCTATTTATTATATTTGACTTTAATGCAGTTAATCTCAGGTTAAACTTCATTTTTCTGTATGGATCATAAAGATAATTTCAAGTTTTATACAATTTCTCAGTTTTGTAACAAAAATAGGGCAAATAGTAGAAAACATGATAACATTCAAAACTTTTCCAAGTTCATTATTCACATCTTGCCTACATGCAAAAATACTATAGTAATTTGTGTTATTGGACCATACTATGATAGGGTGTAATGTACTGTAAACTGCATATATAACATTTACAATAGCATTTTGTTAATGAATGCTCAAGCACATTGTAGTATCAACTATAGTGAACTGATAAACTGTAATAAGTGCTGTAGTAACATTAGCTTTTACTACAGTAAACTGTGATGTATTGCAGTATATTAAACCATATAGTTGTTGAAAGCTACAATATTGGGTCATTTTATTTGTTTATATTACTATAGTGGTGTGTTACAGTAACCACAGCAGGGTAACTTAAAGTACTTTACTATGGTATGGGTAAATAACACCATCATTTACTATGCGTTACTAGAAATATTTGTCAATGTGGGTGATGCATTCTAACTTGGTGGCTTTTCTGTCTGTGAAAATATTAAATTAAATCTACAATATTTCACAAATCAAGCACTATTGTCGTATTTTGGCGCTTGAATCGTGGCGGTTTGGTAAACAATGTGACAGTTCACGCGCCTTTCTCAGCATTTGGCGCCACATGCTCATGCTTTATCAAATTCATAATATTTCATGAATTTACCACGATAATAATTCAGATTTATTATCTCTCACCTTTTTCCTGAGAACATTGGTCCGAAAATAACCTGAAAACATGACAAAGAGATACTGACGTCACTAACAAAAACTTTAAATACACAACAAATTATAAACACATCACATTCAAGAGAAAATACACGCAAATCACGCATTATATAAGACTTGCATATCATTTATATGCACAATATTATGTATATAACTGTATGTTATAACTGCAACACGTCATATTTGTGTTTCGGTTGCTCAAAAAATTGAACACAAATAAAACATCAGTCGCTCACCTGTATCTGTCCTCTTGTCTTCCGTGGAGAATTAGGCAAAATCCTGGCTACATTTAAGCAGTCCATGTCTTCAGTTTGCTTACTTTATTTTTATTAATGTCTCGATATGTACAGTGTAATTTACAGCACGATTTGAACATCCCGCCACCGCCAATGTGTCTTCTTATAGTAGCCGTAGCGTCATGTTCCTCTGAACCAATCAGGATGAAGGTCGCGCGCAACCGTTCTTACCCACAGATCTTTAAAACACGTAAACAGCTGGCTTGCTTGATCATTTGATTGGCCTCCGTCTATCCAGTGTGTTTATGAGTCAGCGACGTCACACAGTAGTCAGGCGGGAATTAGAGGGACTGAATTAACCGGTACAGCGACGGATTGTTTTGTTATTAAAATGTAGTTTTGGTGTCATTTTCTCTCATTCAGCGTAAGTTTTGTACCAATAGAATCAATGATAAAAATAATGTAGATGCATAGCTGTCACACAACTATCAGGTTAATGATTGACAGTGTGTCAACAATTCATGAAGTTCACTAGCTAGTGCTGTTTCAAAGGTCCCTGCAAAGCAAAGCATCATCATGAGCGACTGGAAGAACATGAGCAAAGATGTGAGTGTCTGAAAATATTCAATTGAACCAATACTTACTAAATTTTTCAACGATTTCTGATTGGAAATGTGTTTAAAAACGACTAAAATAACTCTGAGTGTTGTAAGATGCATAATATAGGTGCATATTTAAGTAGTGTTGCTAGTTTTTATGTTTATCAATAAATCTTTATCAAGTAACACTCTTGTAAAACGTCTTTTATTTTACCTTATAAACTTGATGCACAATTTATATACTAATACATTAGATAAATATATGAAGAGTTTAGATGCAAAAATCTTTAAACGCCATCTAAAATTTTCCTCTAAAATTAGCTTCTTTTTTTCAGGCTCCTGTGCTTATTTTCAGTAATTTCATTTTTATGGCAAAGCATAAGTCTTTTTCCTGGTCTTTAAAGTAAAATATCTCAACATAAGCAAAGGAGACTGAAATTATATTTTTATTTTTTTCCAATGGAAATTTCAGACGGCACTTAGAAGGTGTTTTTTTTTTGAAGTCTTCATATATTTTATGTATTGTTAAATATATGACAAACCTTTAATTAAACAACCTGTTTTTGTCTGAGAAAGAAACATGATTATTTTGCCGTTTTAGTCCTAATGAAACCTCTAACGCTTCATAGTCCAAAAGTCCAAACTGGTTACTCGTGACTCATTAGTTTCAATCAAAATAGTGTGTGTTTATAATGCACAGACTTTGTCAGATATAATACTTCATCCTGGTATCTCATGCCTATGATAAATTCACATATTGTACACTAAATGCATTGTTTCATACTGCAGAAGTAGTGAGAATAGTATTTTAGCCTGTATGCATGACCTAAAGGTTATATTTTACTCGATTAAGTGCAAAACGTTCATTTAAGTAGAGTTATAAGTAGGACCAGACGGAATCTGCAAACGTTTTTTTTGCTATTTCTGCTGAGAATTTTGGTAAAATTCTGCCGAATTATTTTGGGAGTATCATAACTAAAACCTTAATATGTGAAATAAAAAATAATATCTTTTTAACTTTAATGTTTAAAATGTAAATGCAATTAGAGCCACTTTATTTGGTAAACAAAGCAAGTCTCTCATATAATATCTCTATTTAAAGACAGAAAATATTACTGTACAAACTGCATTGTACATAAATCAAATGAACATGTTTATATTAGTCAGTAATATTACTGTAATTAATTTAAAAATGAAATAAATATAGATTTACACATTTACTCAAGTAAATAAACAGAATTAATGATTGAATCTGGAATTCTGCGTGCGCAGATTCCGTGTGGGCCTAGTTATAAGAAATAAAGCAATTTAAGTTAAATTCTCAGACTCTTAGTTTGTGTGATTTTTTTATTTTTTTATTAATTTATTTTTATGGATTATGCGTAATTATAAGTTTTAAACAATTTCTTAATTTTGTTATAAACCAAAATGGGGGTGTTTAAGGGGCTTAGAGGACTTTTATCTTGAAATGCTGATTACAGATTTATAAGCCTTTCTCATGACAGTCTCGTGAAGATGTTCAGTACATGTTGTGTTTTCAAAAGCATGTTATACTTTCACAACAACTCACACTGTAAGAATTCATCTGCACTTCATCTACACGGTGGCTCAGTGGTTAGCACTGTGGAGTTTGCATGTTCTCCCCGTGTTGGTGTGGGTTTCCTCCGGGTGCTCCGGTTTCCTCCACAGTCCAAACACATGCGCTATAGGGGAATTGATCAACTAAATTGGCCGTAGTGTGTGTGTGAATGAGAGTGTATGATGTTTCCCAGTACTGGGTTGCAGCTGAAAGGGCGTCCGCACTGTAAAACATATGCTGGAATAGTTGGCGGTTCATTCTGCTGTGGTGTCCCCTGATTAATAAAGGGACTAAGTCGAAGAAAAATGAATGAATGTGTGTGTTTATTTTTATATGCATGTTTATGTGTGATATGTGTGTTTAATATTTTATATATCGAGAGAGAGGGAGAATTGTTGGCTGTCATCCACCTTAGAAATGAACTCTTATAAACAGATAAATTATTAAGCCATAAAGAAAGACAGAGAGTAAGACAAACAAACAACTAAAAACAACAAAAGAACAACTTAGACTTGTGTAAAGAAAGACAGATTTTTTTTCTACTAGAAAATGCATTTTAATACTGATAAAAAGACTGTAACATCTGGATTAGCGTTTGGCTGCTGGATCACAACTGCATATTCAGATTTCCATCAAAACTACAGAACACCAAAGGAAATACAACTGGAAAACATCCTACAATTGTTGATCTTCAGTTTATAATTAAAGAAGTAAGCATAAAAGATTAACACAAACTTAATATTTAATTATATTCAAACAAAAACTAAGCTTGAAGTTAGAGTTTTGCTGTCTCTGTGAGCCAGATCAGCATAATAACCATCACAGGCATGAAAATAAACACAAAACCTCCCAGAAAAGAGAATCCTGATGCTCTGTACTATATTCAACTCAATAATAAAAGAATAAAATAAAAAAGGAATCAAAAACAACTTCATCTTCCACACCATTATGATTAATTAGTTTGTTTGTGTCAGTGCTGGCCACAAATGAATCTCCCAGATCTCTCTTTTTGAGTAATATTCTCTCCAGGATGCTTTACAGTAATATATCAGTGCAGATACATTAGATCAGTCAGTACTGAAGACTGAACTGATCAACTAATCCAACAAAATATTTGTACCTAAAGGGTCCATATTAGTACCTCAAAGGTATATATTAGTACCTAAATATTTGAAGAGGTACTCTTTTGTACTTCTTAGGTACTAATATGTACCCTTGAGGTATTAAAAAGGACCCTTTAAGTACAAATATCTACCTTTCATAAGGGTACCGCCCCAGTGACAGCTTTTGTACCTTTATTTCTGAGAGTGCACACAAATTAAAAAGTTAAGTAAATTAAATTTTAATAAACAGGAAAAATCAAGAGAAACATAATATATATATATATATAGTTTGTATTTTGAAGTTTATAGTGTAGATGTTCAGTGACCAAACTCTTATTTTAATGGATATAACGGTATAATAAAAATGTTCCGTTTAAATGCACCAAACAATATTGTCGATAAGTATGTATATGTGTGTCTATATGTGTATGTTTATATAAATGTGTGTGTATTTTTGTTTGTGTTTATACATTTTAATTGTGTAACACTGTAATTGCCATTTACTGCCAGCAGGCGCCGCTGTAAGTCTGTGTCCAGCAGATGAGAGAGAGAGAGAGAGAGAGAGACAGAGAGAGAGACAGAGAGAGAGAGAGAGAGAGAGAGAGAGAGAGAGAGAGAGAGAGAGAGAGAGAGAGGGAGAGAGAGAGAGAGAGAGAGAGAGAGAGAGAGAGAGAGAGAGAGAGCTGTAATTGCTATATGCTGCAAGCAGGTGCCGCTATGTGTGTGTATCCGGCTGATCTCTCTCTCTCTCTCTCTCTCTCTCTCTCTCTCTCTCTCTCTCTCTCGGTGGTGTGTATGTGTGTGTGTTTTGGTCAGGATCTGGAGCTGCAGTATTCTCCCAGCCGCTGGTCACCCAGGATGTCTGCCGATGATGTCATCAGAGCTCATGTGTCCGCGCTAAAATCAGGTAACGCGTGTGTGTGTGTTTACATAAGCTTTCACTTCTCTTCACTCAGACACCCGACATGTTCATCTGACACCAGCGCTCAACACGTGACCTACATCAGTGTGTGTGTGTGTGTGTGTGTGTGTGTGTGTGTGAGTGAGTGTGTGTGTGAGTGAGAGAGCATGTCTGAATCAGAGCTGTGTGCATGTCTGTTTATATGTGTGTATTTATATATGTGTATGTGTGTGTATATATTTGTGTTTATATGTGTGAGTGTTTGTGTATGTTTATGTTTATATATATGTGTGTGTGTGTGTGTGTGTGTATATACATATGTATATATGTATATGTATATACATGCATACATACATGCAAGCCCGAAATTATTGATAGCTCATATATATACACTACCTGACAACAGTCTTGTGGTGGATCTCAGTTGTAAGAGCAGCAGGTAATAACTGGTCTTCTAGTTGATCGTGTGTAAAAGTGTCAGCAGGTGGACTTCTCCATCAATCATCTGTTGATCTGCATCCCAATCATCACCAATACTGCAGAAGACCTACTGGAACCAGCATGGAGCCAAGATTCTCACAGAAATCAGTCAAGTTTGGTGAAGGAGAAATCATGGTTTGGGGTTCATTCAGTATGGGGGCGTGCGAGAGATCTGCAGAGTGGATGATCAACATCAACAGCCTGAGGTATCAAGACATTTGTGCTGCCCATTACATTACAAACCACAGGAGAGGGACAATTCTCCAGCAGGATAGCGCTCCTTCTCATACTTCAGCCTCCACATCAAAGCTCCTGAAAGCAGAGAAGGTCAAGCTGCTCTAGGATTGGCCAGCCCAGTCACCAGACATGAACATTATTGAGCATGATGAAGGAGGAGGCGTTGAAGATGAACACAAAGACTCTTGATGAACTCTGGGAGTCCTGCAGGAACACTTTCTTCTCCATTCCAGATGACTTTATTAATGCGTGATTTGAGTCATTCAGAGATGTATGGATGCAGTCCTCCAAGCTCATGATGGAGTCAGACACAATATTCATTCTGTTTCCACTGCAGCATGACTTTATATTCTATACTGGACATTATTGAAGGTTCAGTGATGAGACTTTAGTCTAAGCAGAGTCAGAGCTTACTGTCCTAATGAAATCATTCAACATCAAGACATGATCATATTTTATTGAGCTCAAATAAGCAGAATCTAGAGGCCTTTACCTTTCAGAGAAGACACTTCTGACACACAATCATCAACTAGAAGACCAGTTATTATTTGCTGTTCCTAAAACTTCGACAAGACTACTGCCAAGTAGTGTATGTCTATATACACACACACATATAGTCACACATGTTTATATATGTGTGTGTGTATACACATGCATATGTTTATTTCTGTGTATGTGTGTTTAGGCACAGAGAGAGCTCGGTCGGTCACTCAGACTCTGATGGACGTCCCGTATGGACAAGCAGAAGGAGAGAAACTGGACGTTTATCTTCCCAGCAGCTCCAGTCCAGGTCACACCATTATAATCTTCAGAACTCTAGCAGATGCATGCAACACTCACACTGCTGTCAGTTATTCTGTGGGAATAATAATGCAGATTATAAATCTAACATTTCCCAGATTGTGCTTCATAATGCTGTGTTCAGGTAGTTTAGGGTTTATTAATGATTTCTAGGGCTGTCGTGTTTAAACCCCTTATAAAAGTGTTTTTAAAAGGAAAGCTCTGTGTAGTTGTGTAGTCCGTCACTGATGGTCTGTTTGACATCTTTCAGACGTGCCGCTGGTGATTTATTTTCATGGAGGATACTGGCAGTTCCTCAGGTCTGTTTCTCCTCCTCTGTGTGTGTTAATTTCCATCTTCAGACTCTTTTTCATGGGATTTCCAAATCAAATGTACGAGTGTCTGTCTGACACAGCAGAGCTTTATATTTGCATTGTGTTCATGAAGATGAGATTATTGCTGTGTAATATAATAATCAGCATCAGTGACTGCTGGATATGTCAAAACTACACCCATCACCAAAATTTATTCTGAATTGAAAATCAACTATAAATTTAAACAAAGGCGATGAGGTGGCAAGAAGGTCGCTGGTTCGAGCCTCGGCTGGGTCAGTTGGCGTTTTTGTGTGGAGTTTGCATGTTCTCCACGTGTTCACGTGGGTTTCCTCCGGGTGCTCCGGTTTCCCCCACAGTCCAAACACATGCGGTACAGGTGAATTGGGTAGGCTAAATTGTCCATAGTGTATGTGTGTGATTGAGTGTGTATGGGTGTTTCCCAGAGATGGGTTGCAGCTGGAAGGGCATCCACTGCGTAAAACATGCTGGATAAGTTGGTGGTTCATTCCGCTGTGGCGACCCCTGATTAATAAAGGGACTAAACCGAAAAGAAAATGATTGAATGAAATTTAAACAAAGTTATTTTATTTGAGCTACTTTAAAAACATTTTTTCTTTTTGTTTAGTATAAAAATACATAAAATATATATTTTTATTTTTATTCATTCATTCATTTTCTTTTCGGCTTAGTCCCTTTATTAATCAGGGGTCACCACAGTGGAATGGACCCCCAACTTATCCAGCACTGGGAAAAACCCATACAGTCCTGCATTCGCACACACACACTCATACACTACGGTCAATTTAGTTGATCAATTCCCCTATAGCGCATGTGTTTGGACTGTGGGGGAAACCGGAGCACCCGGAGGAAACCCACGCCAACACAGGGAGAACATTCAAACTCCAGAAAAAACGTCAACTGACCCAGCCGGGACTCGAACTAGCAACCTTCTTGCTGTGAGGCCACAGTGCGACACCACTGAGCCACCATGTCTCCTTATTTTAAACCATATATTTTTTTACTTGTATAACTTATGTATATAAATTGGTTTTAATTAATGTTATTAAAAATACAATCTTCAACAAACTTGGCAATTAAATATTAATAAAGGTTTCTGCATAAAAAGGCTGTATATTCCTGTCTAAATGCAGTAAAACCCCCACAGATGATGCAGAAAACATACATTTTATTCTTGTGGCAGTAATTGTGTTATTCTGCATAAAGTATTGCGGTACGTGTAATTTTAACCCAAAATTTAAAAAAATTGTTTGGCAAATTGGCAATGAAATGGCAAAATCACTTTCAATTAATAATCAAAAGTAAAAAAAAATACAATAAAATCTTATTTTAATACTAAATTGGGTATGCATGAACAAAACAAACACAAAAGTAGGATTTTGTTCCTCAAATGTGATGCATGTGGTGACAGAACAGTAAAACTAGTGTGGTTTATCTGTCTCTTTAGACAATGTTTTACATTTATTACATACGATTCTGTGTAATGTGTAAGTAGACCAAGAAAATATAGTCCTATATGTACTGTAAATGCTGATATTCAGTAATCAGAGAAGGGAATATTCTGTTTAATTTTGTATGCATGAGTAAAATGTGAAGGATCTTTATATACTTGTCAAAATGTTATGTAATTGTGAATATTCCTCCAATAGTAAATAACTATTGTGATGTGCTTTTTACAGTAAGGACGAGTCTGGTTTTCTGGCCGTCCCGCTAGTCCAGAAGGGTGCAGTTGTGGTTGCCGTGGGTTACAGCATCGCTCCGAAAGGTACGACTGACCTTTGATGGCCTGAGCAGGGAGCATGCTGGGAGTTTGTGTTTATGTGTGTTTTTCTGCAGGTGATATGGATCTGATGGTGTCTCAGGTGCGCAGGAGCGTCGTGTCTGTGATTCAGCAGTATTCACACATCAGGTCTGATTTTTATATATATATATATATGTGTATATTAAACATATATACTGATATATATATTATAAATACTTTATATACTTATTCTTGTAAATACTTTGTAATTAGAATAAGTAATCTAAATCTAATGTAAAAGTAATTACAAAAGAGCACAAAAGTAATCTAAAATCTAATCTAAAAGTAATCTACTAATAAGCACAAAAGTAATCTAAATGTACTCTGACACATAAGTACGTAAGTAATCAAAGTAATCTACAAAAGAGTACAAACGTAATCTAATTTAATCTAAAAGTAATCTACACAAAAGTAATCTAAATTTAATCTCAAAGTAATCTACAAAAGAGCACAAAAGTAATCTAAATGTACTCTATCACATACGTATGTAAGTAATCTATAAGTAATCTACAAAGAGCACAAAAGTAATCTAAATCTAATCTAAAGG